>JAMAGU010000001.1:0-20462 GCA_023626375.1 Talaromyces sp. PF30-5
TAATTAAATTATTTTAATAGAATATTAGAAAATAATTATTCTATTTATAAAAATAAGATTTATTAGAAATTTCTTAAATAGAAAATTCTTTTTCTTATATAGTATTAGAATTATAAAAGAATTCTATATAAATCTAATTCTCTATCCTAAGATTTTTAATTAGATATTCTAGAATCTTTTTTTAATTAATAGATTTTTTTAATATCCTATTTTAGATATAAATAATATTAAAAAAAATTTAATAATAATCTATTTTAAATATAATTTTATTCTAATTTTTAGAAATAAAGATATAATTTTTAAAATAATTCTAGAGTTAAAATTAGAACTAAATAAAAAATTTTAGAATATTAATTTTATCTAATTTAGAAAAAAAAAATTTATATGTTTATAGATTTATATAGAATATTAAAAGGAATTTAATAGATTTTTAATAATAAATTAAATATAATCTTATTATATTAATAATAATAATTATAAAATCTTTTATAAGAATAAAGATTTATTATTTAAATAAATTCTAGTTTTCTATAGAATTAATCTTATTCTAGATCTTTTTATAATCTAAATAGTTATATTATTAATCTTTATATTAGAAATATAGTTAATAAAAGATTATAATAATTTAGTCTTAAACTATTAAATATTAGTTAATATTTTTAAAAAAATATTTTAAATTCTAAAATTAGAAAATATATTTTTAGAGACTATTAAAGAGTTTTAATTTAAAGATAGTATTAATCTTAAATTTTAATTTTAATTAGATAGATATTAAAATTATATCTTAGGAATTTTAGTAGAGATTTTTAATAGCTTAATTAATTTAATTCTTAATTTAAACTATCTTTTTTATAAGAAATATAAAATTTTCTTATTATTTTATTTATTTAGATAGAATATAGAGTTAATTATTAATAGAAATTCTATTAATTATTAAAAATTAAAATCTAGATTCTAAAAGAGATAATATATTTTTTTTATATTCTAGTTCTTTAAAGATTAAAAAATTTTTAAAAAGATTTTAGAGAATTAATAATAGAGTTATATTAAGTTTATTTTAAAAGAAATAAATCTAGATTAATTAATAGATAATTTATTAGAATATCTTATAATTTTAGATAGTTAAAAAAGAGAAATATTAGAATTATAATAAAATTATTAGATTTAAATAGTATTAGTTAATTAGATAATATAGATATAAAAATAGTATAAATTAGAGACTATTTAGTTTTTAATCTATTTAGAAAATAATATTTAAAAAATATAAATTTATATAGCTAATTAATTAAAGAATAGTAGAATCTTAGTAATTATTAGCTATCTAATCTATTAGATAGCTCTATATTTTATATATATAAAACTTTATATTCTATATATATAAATTCCTTAATATTTCTATACTAATTCTAAATTATAAATTTCTAATTTATAGTTATAGAATTTAAAGAGGATTCTTAAATCTCTAATTCTTAAGAAATATAGAGAAAGACTAGTAAATTTAGATCTAAGAAAGTAATTAGATATTAAGATTAGATTTAAGAGATAAGATAATATATAATTAAAAAGATACTTAATATTTTTAGTATTTAAATAGTCTATATTTAGACTTAATACTTCTTAATCTAATATTATTTATTTTTAACTATTTTTTCTATATTCTATATTATTTTCTATTTATATATTTTTATTTTAGTATATCTTATATACTATATACCCTTAGATACTAAGTAATTTTCTTACTTAATTTATTATATTATAATAGTATTTATATTAAAATTTAGCCTAAAAATATAGAAATATACTAATATCTAAATAGGTATAGTGAATTTTAGTACTATAGCTATATAGCTAGATCCTATAGCTATCTAGTAAAACCCTTAATAAAATATATAATATTTTTCTTAAAGAAATATTTAAATATTAATTTTATTTCTTTCTAACTATTATATATCTTATTATTAAATTTTAGAAGTTATACTATTAATAGTATAGTATCTTTAATCTTCTAAATTAGATAATATACTAACTTAGTATATAAGAGATTCTTATAATCTAATATTATCTATTACTCTCTAAATCTTTACTTCCTTTTTTTAAGAGATATTTATAACTTCTTAAGTTTCTTTAATTTCTAATTTTTCTCTAGAAGACTCCTTAGTTTTTTATCTATATTAAGATCTTTATAATATTTAGTAATTATAGTAGACTAAAAAAAAGATAATCTTCTAGACTTATTTAATATAGCTAGATCTCTATAGATATTATCTAGATTAGAAACTTCTTTAATCTAGAAGCCTTTTAGGAGATCTTTAGGATTCGAGACTATCTCTTTATAGATTATAGGATTTTTAAAATCGAGAGTAGGAGATTTACTATTTTAAATATATTAATATAATATCTTCGAAGTTAGAATAGGAATAGTTTAGAAATAGCTTTAATAATTATATTAGATAATTTAAAATAATTAGAATATAAGAGCTATATTAATATAGGCTTAAAGAATAGATTAATATAACTAAAGAAGGCCTTTAGAGTAGGATATAGGATAAAATAGTAGTTAAACTAATTACTAAAGAGCCTCTAAGGCTCCTTCGGTAATAGTTAATATTATTATATAGCTTAGCCGAGTTATATACTAATTATATATTATTCTAGATATAGGAATAGTAATATATTTGAAGATTAAAGAGTCTATATACTCTATTATAATATTAGCTATAATAATTATTCTAGCTTAAATTAAATTAATTCTACTTTAGTCCTTTATAATTTCCTATAAAAATTATCTAGATATAGTCTATTTTATCTAAGTAATATATAGATCTCCTTTTTTATACTTAAAATTAAGTAAATTATCTACTAAATTTAGATATTAATCTAATAGCCTTTCTTATTCTTAATTAACTTCTACTTCTACTTATTCTTATATAGTATCTATTATAAACTATATAATAGCCTAGTCTATTTAATTATATCTTCTATAGCCTTTTATAAAATATTTTAGGTAATAGAATTGTATATAGAATTGGATAGTAAGGATATATTACTAAATAATTCCTAAGCTATATCTTTACTACTTAATTACTAGTCTAGGGAGAAACGCCTTAGTATTTTCATAAACCAAAAAGGTAACACATGTGCTTGGTAAGACCCGTATAAGATTAGGGACCAGACCCTTATAGAACCCCGCGATTCCTTCACGGGCCCAGACTTGTGTAGTAGCATCCACAGTACCACGGTATAATAGGTGGGCATCATATGTTTGCAAGCGAGACCTGATCACTTGGTATGGGTAGGTGACACAGCCTGCGAAGATCTTTGAGCAGCCAGATAGACCAAGCACATCTATATTGCTAAGTCTCTGCGGCTCTACTTTTAGAGTTATTCCCTGGTGATCATCCAGCAGGGACTGGGAGCGGAATGCTTTCAACCGCTCATAAGCCATGAATTGTAGAGCTCCGTGGCTAACCCCAAATAAGGCTGGGACAAGACCGCGGTAGAAACCCTGCGCTCCCTCCGCATGATATATTTGTTTAGCCCCCGACAAAAACGATGAATACGCCCCCGGGGCCTGCGCACCAGTTGAGAGCATACGAGTTTTGATTACCCAGATTGGGTTTGTCAGGATTGAAGTGAGTGCACCTAGAGAAGACCGTAGTTAGATCTAAGCCAAGGAAAGAAAATAAAGACAGGAAGCGAATGGAAGCGTACCTGCTGTTCCCGAAGCTAAGAAGTAATCCGAGGAAGTGAGAGCCCGTGGAGACCCCTGAAACGAGGAGATGGTATCCTTGAGGCTACCATAGAACAAAAAATACAAAGCCCAGCTTGTAGAGTTGCCTATGAGGTTCGGAGCCAATCCCCGATAGAATGCAACCAAGCCCCCCTCATGTCTAGAGATATCACGAATAATTCGCAGGGAGGTACCGAGCCGAGCCGTGGACGTACGGTCAACTACGTAAAAGAGTGTAAGTCAAAAGACAAGCAAGCAGAACCCTTGGGAAATGGGGCGGGTGTTTTGTACCTTGAAGTCTAGTTTTCACTAAATCAAGCGGATGAAGAAAGAGCGTTGAGACAACTCCTGCAGTGAATCCTGCTACGGTCTCCACAACGGATGAAGACAAACCATTCTGACCCGTCATGAACCTTGGACGATTGAACCGTAGGGTTGGAAAACCAAAGGTGAACTATCGAGGCCGGTCGTCGAAGGGTGGAAGTAGCTTGACTACTTACTAAAAGCTCAGGTTGACGACGATGACTAAGATCTGCTGGTTTTCTGCCGTAGGCGGAGAAGAGAGGGCGAGGGCGAGGGCGAGAGATTGCGAGGTTGAGCGAGACATGGGTAAATGGTTGTCTGGTCTGTCTACAAAGGGATATAGAATATATTATCAACAAATTTTGGTGATTTTAATAATACAGGGAATAAGACCCAGGACATGGCCCGGGAGCCCACCAAAGATGTTTGGAGGACTGTGGATGAAGAATTCTCGACTCTTTTCATATCATGAGTACAAGCCGCGCGGGAAGCGAAACACCCCCATCTCCAGTTCAAAATGTGTGCATTTAGGCCAACGGAGAGAAAAGCCTGGGATCTAAAGTTAGACGGTTGTGCTTCTTGCAAAGGGGAAATTCGATCGCGATCGAGGCATTCATGTTCGACACCTACTTGAACAGGGATGGCTTGGGTTCGCTGTACGAGTAGCCTATTTCCTTCGCGTTAGCTCAAGTCCCTCGGTTTTCAAGTGTTCTTGCATATGGTGGCTCATACCCAAATAGATAATGAGAGGCAAATAGCCGCTATTTTATTGCTCCGTTAGTCCCGAGAACCGCTGAAGTGTTGCAAAGGTCAAGGTTGCAGGTATGACGGCTCACTAGTGAATCGCAACGCGAGAGATGTCAATGACCTTGGAGACGCGTTCCTACACAATAAATGAGACTGATAAGCTTTCATGATAGAAAAGAAGATGGAGACCGTGAGGGGGACACGAGGATTCGGTCTCTCTTCATCTCTGCAAGGGCTCTGCTAACCTTGGTCTCTTCTGAGAATTGAACCATTGCGACGGGAGGCAAATAACAGGTCACAAAGAAATGGAAAAGAAGGAAGAGGGGGAAACAAAATTATAACCAAATATTGGCTAGATCCTGTAACTCAGATTCCAAAGCGTGAGGTGGGTGGATGCGGAAAGGAAGGGGAAGAGAAGATGGGACGTGATGGATCGATCGCCCGAGAGTTACTTTGTGTCCATGCTCAAAAGTTTTTGCGGAACCCCGTTCTAAGCTCGACCTTCCCTCCTCTTTGAAATCCACCACTACAACTGAGCCCATCGACCTGCCAACGCACCCATTTACTCCTACTAATCGCGCAGAAAATAAATAGCTATTCAATACCGGGATTGAGTGTGGATTTTGCCTCTCTCCTACAATTCGTGCTAGCTTTTCATCGTTTGACTGGTTGTCGCCATGTCTGGCGCAAGGCATTGGTAAGACCGTTTTCGTCTTAACGCCAGGACTGTGAGGCTAATAAACCACAGGGAGCAAGATAAAGAGGCCACTGTATACATCGGAAATCTCGATGAGCGCGCCTCGGATAGCCTAGTATGGGAACTTATGCTCCAGGCTGGGCGCATCGTTAATGTGCATTTGCCTAAAGACCGTGTCACCCAGTCGCACCAAGGGTATGGCTTCGTGGAGTTCATAAGTGAGGATGATGCGGAGTATGCATCAAGGGTCATGAACGGAATTCGGCTTTTTGGAAAACCCATTCGTGTCAACAAGGCCTCGGCCGACAAACAGAAGTCTGTGGAGATCGGCGCGGAGCTCTTTGTTGGAAACCTTGATCCAATGGTCTCCGAGCAAGTTCTTTACGATACCTTTAGTCGTTTTGGAAACCTTGTTAATCCCCCCAAGGTGAAAATCAATTCCATCCCAGTCCTGTCTGGCTGAAATCGCTGACCCTGTTCATAGATCGCTCGCGACGATAACAACATGTCCAAAGGCTATGGCTTCGTATCATTTGCCGACTTCGAATCCTCTGACGCTGCGATCACAAATATGAATGGCCAGTATTTGATGAACAAGCAAGTTTCGGTGCAATACGCTTACAAGAAAGATGGCAAGGGAGAGAGGCATGGCGATGAGGCTGAGCGAATGCTGGCTGCGCAGGCACGGAAGCATAATGTTAGACCGCCGACCCAGCAGGTGCCTCCATCTTCGATTGCTGGGGGAGGGCCAGGCCCCGCTGTAACATCGGCAATCCCTAATGGTGACAGTTCGCGGCCAGTGAGCACTACTCCCCAGACATCCGAGCTTGGCATAGGTCGAGGTATGCCACCTGCGGGTTACCAAAATATGCCCGTACAGCCTCGGCCTGTCCCAAATGCACCAGTACTCACCACTCCCCCTCCTGGATTACCTGCTCGTCCGCCACCATCCCAAGCTGGATACGGTGGCCCTCAGGCTTTCCTCCCCCCCGGATTCAATGGTGCTGGCCAACAGAACTTTGCGCCGCAAAGTGCACCACCGCCTGGCTTTGCTCCACCTGGTTTTGGACCCCCAGCTGGTACGCCCGGTGTACCTCCCCAATTGCCACCGGGGTTTCAACAGGCAGGGTATGGTGGTCATTGAGCATTGAATACTAATCTCCATGGATTACATGGACTATGATGATAGCCTTTATTCTCTTTTCCAGCTTGATCAGGTGCATCCTGCTATGGTCTCTGGATAACGATAATACGATTGACCCGGAGAGGCATTCCATTCCTTGATTAAATTGCCTCATCTCTATTTGGTCTACAGCAATCAAATTCGATTTCAGGGCCTGGCTCACCAGCTACCCGGAATAAATAATGTGACGAGGCATATTCCTTTGAAAGGACTGCACAAACAGGGATAGACAATCCATGCGGTAGCCGACCCGCCACGCGGTAATTGAACGGATTCATCCCTGGGAGCTGAGAATGAATGAAACAGAAATTTTACACCAAGAAGAATGCAGTGCATATAAATAACTTAATGATGTTGAAAAGTAGCGTTGAAGAGGTAGACGGGAACAGATGAAATATGCGGCTTAGCAGGTACGACAACAAGTGATACATAGAAGGAGAGGGCAAAGGAAAAGGGATAGGCAACCACAAAAGAGTACAATATAAACGAGGGAAGGCGAAAGACAGGATAAGACCATGGTATTCGCATCTGGTGGGTGAGCTAAACAGCGAAGTGATGATGAGTTATGAAAACGAGACAAATTTGGGATCCCGCGGGCGACCGTCAGGGCCAATGTTATTTCGCGCGAATCGTTGTTCTGTGTAAATTCGCCGTGCTTCATCAAAGTCGACTTTGCGTATCTTCATAATATTTCGCACGTCTTGCTTTGCTCTCTGGTCGAGGCCTGCTCTGGGGTCTCCATCGGCAACGTTAGCTGTGATATCGAAATGCGAGGAACTCAGGCCAGCTTCCAGATCGCCTGTGAAGCTTGACGGTAGTCGATGGTAGATATGATCGGGAACAGGCAGTAAAGGTATCCATCGTGATCGAGTCAGATATAGTCCTGAACAAGTCATCATCGGTCGATTAGCTGCTAAGTTCAAATGGCCCAAGGGGACTCGCGTTCAAAACTGACCTGTGCCCGATATGATGACGAAGAACAAGAGGGTATAGAAGAGCATGTAGGTCATGATGGGCATTCGAGAATCAAGTGAGTGTGGGGGGGTTGCAATCTGACAAAGGAAACCGATTCCCTTCCCCCGATGATGTGAGGTTGATCCCGCAGGAACCGAAGCGTTCGAGATCTCACAAAGCGAAGGAGTATCACTCACGCCAAAAGTGGAAACCTGCATTCGTCATTGTTCTCCCCGGGCCCCGCAGCCTCAGCCGCCAGACAAAACGGCTGTGCAGACGGGAAGGCGGTAGATCACGTGCTCGTGGCTAAGTCGTGTACATCAGTGTGTACATAAGTTGAGAAAATGACATAAGCAGACATATAGACACCGCATTTACAAGGCCAAAGTGCCATTCCCAAAGCGGCGGGCTTAGCGAGACCCAATCGGGAAATCTATGAATCTCTTCACACACCAAAAATCACGGGTTTAGAATCATTCTCAACCTCCCTTCAATACCAAATCGACATAATGGCCGCCGAACGCACGAACGTCTCCAACGACCTGGTCTGGCAGATCACCCGTATGTTCTGATTTCTCTGAGAACCCCCTTTATTTTTTCTATTTTAGGCCGGAAAGCTCATTCATTAGTATAGGCAACCAGAACTCTTATCTGGTTCGCCGCAACACCGGCGGTGGCTCCCAGTTCTCCCGGGACCCTCTGAACTTGAAGAACAAGCACTCTTTCAAGGTATGACTTGGAAAGAAGCTTTCTATCCCGTTCGACGGGCTGATATGGGCGGAACCACGGACTGACCCACGCTTTTTATATAGTATGCCGGTTATGCCAACAACAAGGTATCGATTGCTTCGTCGACCCCTTTGCACTGAATTAGAAACTCTAATACCCTCTACAGGCCATTGGTGTCCAGGGCAATGAGAACGGTGGTGTTACCGTGACCACCAAGAAGGCCGGCACCCCCCAGCAGCCCGGCAAGACCTTCGTCAACGTCAACTACGGCCCCAAGACCTCTACTCGCAAGTACGTACATCGTATATATACAGGACGCGATTGGGCTCGAGTGGGCGATGCTAATCTGCTATGTAGGATCTACAAGGGTGTCGCCGACAAGACCGCCCAGAACGGTTACCGTGCCGACATTCGTGAGGAGGCCGTTGCCCGTGTGAGCGCCATTCGCCGCTCGCAGCAGCCCAAGAAGGACACCCCTGCTCAGAAGCCCCGTGGCGTCAAGGCCCGCCAGGCTGCCGAGAAGGACGAGTAAATTCGATCCTAAACACGAAACCACAAGTGAACAACCGGGAGGGCGTGTGCCACGGCGGACCGTTATGATTTAGCGTCTGGAGACTGTCATTGTACCGGATCAACCGTTGGGGCCATCTCTGTAAACTACCTAAGGCGATGATATTCCCCAGGAAAAGAGCGCTGCTCCATGACCTTTCCAAGAAGGAAGATTAGGAGAGCAGGTACCATGCAAGACGAATGAATTAAAGCCAAGATTTTGTCTCTCCCAAATTCACATTTGAAAAAAAAAAAAACTTTTAAGAACATGTACCTTAAGATGCCGTGAGCGCGGAAAAGGTCTCAGCCTCCCAGGGGCTTTCCCGCGAGAAGCAGCGTTCAGAATCCTATGTATGTAGATGTAATATGACCCCACTACGGAATCAGATCAGCCAGTATTCGGGCCGAACGGACGGCGGGTAGGCAACATCCATATCTCAAGCCTCGGGCCTGGGCTAGCTGAGTATATATTACCTCTAGGGGTGGAGCAAGAGGGAGTCGCCGGAGCGGTCGTGCACCTTGCAGTACGGGGTATGATGTGATATTCTGGGCCATAGGCATTTTGTTCCTACCATGGCTCCCGCCTTTTCCCGATCCTAGAAGCCGGGAGAGAAATTCACGGGCAAGACGAGAATCACCGGGAATTCGGCAAGGGAAACAATAATACAGAAACTTGTTCGCCTGGTATATTCCCAAGATTGGTTTGATTCCAAGTGACAATACGGATCTCGGCCATCAACATCATCGGGAGTAGTTATAGATGCATTTCTCGGGTGAGTTAAGTTATACATACTAAAGGAGCGAGGGAACCTTGGAGGGGAGTCTAAGCCTCTTTGAGGCACCGGTCTAAAGGGGAATATTACCCTCTTGGGACAAAGTCTGCTCAGTTAGGCAAGATATACAGAAAAGACTACAGAATATGTATATGTATTACAGTCTAGACAGAATCGATTGATGGTAGGGAGGTAGTACCTATTTATATATATATATATGTACACCTCCATTCGTTGACGCACATGCACTTATATTATACTTTCTATCAAACAGAGAATTCCATCTAGGTATAGAATGAGCCATGGAGATAGGCTTGGTAAGAATACAGAGTTGATCACCCAGAAACTATACCAGTAGGACCTCTAGTAGATCCATATTCACATGCTAAGACGACCGAGGGTCTACAGAGCTGCTACATACTACCTACTAGCTCTAGTAGTACCAGGAGCTCGTAGTAGACCTCATTCACTCGTTTAACTTACTACTAGTCTTCACCAGAGAATATTGAAGGGGGATGACGAACAAGAAAAAAAAAAAAAGAGAAACTCCGTATCCGCATACTTCCCTCGCTGATTTACTTTACCATTATTACCATCTTCTGCATTACCTATAAGCCCGCCCGGAAAGGTCCAACGGGTTCCACCCAGCCTTTGAAGTGCCTGTGCTCAATTCCGGGGTGACTTGCTCCTAACTGCCCCTCTCCCACCCCCACCATACCTTATAAACCCGCCCGGTTCTTCCCCTTCCCCTCAACCTCATTTTTGCTCTATATCCTTTTCTCCATCCAATTCATCCTTGACTTTCTAATACATCATGGTTAAAGCTGGTAGGCTATCTATTGTTTGCATCATGCTGTGCATGTCCCGTGCACTGTAAGCTAATCAATCCTCTCCAGTTGTTCTCGGCGCCTCTGGCGGCATTGGCCAAGTGAGTTTCCTCTTCTGCCTTCTCCTGTCGCCTCTTCCTTGATCCTTTCCTCGGAGATTTCCTCGGAACTCTCGACCCCCGGAAACATCACACTGACAAATTGCAATTAGCCCCTTTCCCTCTTGCTGAAGGCCTCCCCGCTGATCGATGAACTTGCCCTGTACGATGTTGTGAACACCCCCGGTGTTGCTGCCGACCTGTCCCACATATCCTCTGTGGCCGTAGGTTCTTCCATCTCGATAAATCCGCTCGCTAGTCGTGTCCTAATACCAATCCTCAATAGAAAATCTCCGGCTACCTCCCCAAGGATGATGGCCTGAAGCACGCACTGACAGGTGCCGACATCGTGGTCATCCCAGCTGGCATTCCTCGTCAGTATCCGCTCCCCCTCCCTCTTCTCGGTCCTCTTAAAAGCGCTCGGAATTCTAACAGCATTCAAGGCAAGCCTGGTATGACCCGTGATGATCTTTTTAAGATCAACGCCGGAATTGTGCGTGATTTGGCCAAGGGTATCGCCGAGTTCAGCCCAAAGGCCTTCACCCTGGTGATCTCTAACCCGGTCAACTCCACTGTCCCCATCGCCGCCGAGGTTTTCAAGGCTGCTGGAGTCTTTGACCCCAAGCGTCTGTTCGGTGTGACCACCTTGGACATCGTTCGTGCCGAGACTTTCACACAGGAATACTCTGGTCAGAAGGACCCCTCCAAGGCCACCGTTCCCGTCATCGGTGGTCACTCTGGCGAGACTATTGTGCCCCTCTTCAGCAAGGTCTCTCCAAGCTTCAACATCCCTGAGGACAAATATGACGCCCTAGTCAACCGTACGTGACCGAGCTCATTGATGACATGTCCAGCTTTCATTAAATAATCATTTCTACAGGTGTCCAATTCGGTGGTGACGAGGTCGTGAAGGCCAAGGACGGTGCCGGTTCTGCTACCTTGTCAATGGCGTACGCTGGTTTCAGGTATAGTCGCTGCATCTCACGATCACACAAGTGCATTCACTGACTACTCATAGATTTGCCGAGGCCGTGCTCAGAGCTGCTAAGGGCGAGAAGGGTGTCGTTGAGCCTACTTTCGTCTACCTTCCTGGCGTCGCCGGCGGCGACGCTATTGCCAAAGCTACTGGCGTTGAGTTCTTCTCCACACCCGTGGAGCTGGGCGTAAGTATTTCATGATCATTTTATCGTGAAATCGTTGTTGAACTCGGACTGATGCAAAAATGAAATATTTAGCCCTCTGGTGCGGAGAAGGCCGTCAATGTCCTGGATGACATAACCGAACGGGAGAAGAAGCTTCTCGCCGCTTGTATCACTGGACTCAAGGGTAACATCGAGAAGGGTGTCGAGTTCATCAAGAACCCACCTCCAAAGTAATGCACCTCCTTCCTCTCTTTGCCCAGTGGTCCCGAAATTGCCTCAAATGGCGGCTCATCACCCAAAAATGGAAAAGCATCGCTAATAATGATCATCTCGGAAAGATAGGCTTTAAGTGTGAGATCATGAGATTATGACAGAGTAAACAGAAGAGAGAACCCATATGATTAGGGTTCGACACACAAGATAACAAGATAACAACCAATTTGCAAGAAAGCAATGATTAAAGATCCATCTCCGGTCGACGCTCTTTCTCGTAACTTGTTGTCCTTGGTAATTTATGTATTAAACTAAAGCCTATAATGTCTTTGTTTGTAAAGTGACCCGCAGAATAATGCCGCGATATCTAGATAGCATTGTCTGTACCCAGTCCAGCTGAGAAAAACCAGCGCAAGCGAAGAATATAGGGGAAAATGAGGTCAAGCAGTATGTATGCCGGAGGAGTGCTCCTTGCCATGGAAAAAAAAAAAAAAAAAAAAAAAAAAACAGAACAGTCATCATGGTCGAGCCTGAACTGTTTTGATCTGAAATGTTGCGCCTGGAAGATCTGACGTCTCTGCTTGCACCGTAGTAGTAATGCCGAGGTTTGCAAGAGCCCCGCGAATTATTCCACAGGGGAACCATAAATACTGTAGCATTTTGGTCAGTGATGCCCGAGGATAGTTCCTTAATTTTCATCCATAAAGGAGGAGAAAAAGAAAAAGAAAAAGAAAAATGGGGTTACTGTACCGCCTGGGCCATCGATATGGCCTCACCCCGTGCCGTCATGCTCATGCGGGCAAATGGTCTGAATGCGCTATCTGTTAAGACATAGACGCCCTACGCCCAAAGTTTCATTAGCATTCATGGTCAAAGACCTGCTTCTCGCGCCTATTCTTATTGTGCACACATACTCGATGATTTGTTTTTAAATTGTCGATCTGCTTTCGGAACAACACCGTCCATAGATCCTTGCAGAGAAACTTTATAACATCCAGATTATCGGTGAAACGGGGGCGATCACGGGAGAACCTGCGACAAATGCGACCAGCGGCATTAGAAGAATATCACCCTTATGCTAGATGCATGTGTGTCTCAAAGACAGGATAGTTGACCGAAAGCGATATACCTTTCTGCAAGGCCTTGGCCTACTCGGTAGCCTAGAGATTCGAGTCGGAAAAATGTAGTTTCTCTAATTTCTCCGTCTTCTGGTCCATTGTCGTTGGTGGACAGCTGCTTGGCTAAGCGCTCAGCCATCGGGACGAGTTCGATGAGTAGGAAGTCGAAACAGGAGGAGCTGAGGGCACGAGCATTGGGGTCGGAGATAATCAGCGAGGCTGACGCATCAAACGACATAGCGAGAAACCTGTAGGCGGATTGAGGGGGAAAACAGGCTAATAGGCTGAGTGGTGGGTGGGTGACCCCGGGTAAAGTTGAAGTTGTGGTTGCGGCCGAGTAATTGAGGAATCGGGAGCGGAGTGTGTTTGGATTAATTGTTCTGCTCCTCCGAACTAGTAAGTAGAACGAACCTGCCACGAGGTTGCCTCCCCCTACTTATCTATAAGACCTAGGTAGTTAGATAGGTATATCGCGAAGAATATTCTACTGGATGAATTCCAAGGCTATCAAAAAGGTAAAATTTATTTGGTTTTCTTTTTCTTTCTTTCTTTCTTTCTTTCTTTTTTTCTTACAACAAAGCAAGGCAATAGGAATCAATCCTTGAGCTCCGCAATGATATGTACATCAAACATCAAGGAGACTGGATGCGATCATAATACTAATCCATTCCTAAATAGTTTCTTTCCTTAAAGCATCAGACGGAGTTTGGAAAGAAAATGATATGAAGCAGAGTCAAATCCACTCAATCGCCTCGCATAATCCATAAAAAATCATTTAAGAGAGAACCGAAGTCACGCCCAAAACACCGTGGCATGATGCATTCAAGATTCAAGACAAAACGCAAAGAACAAGAGTCAAGGGGTTGAAAATGAGGATTTCAACCTAGTACGATGGGTCATATCGACCACTTAGAGGACTGCTAGCGACCGGTTGATGAGGATCTTGTGATGAGAGACCCCGAGCATTAAAGCTCAGAACTGGCCGCTTCAGGGGAGGAACAGGAGATCCATCTTCATCACCGTCATCATCACTGCCCGTTAAATCAATTATTTGGGCTGCGGACCGTTTCTTGCTGGACATGCGGGCAACCGAGGACGGCGTTGACGTTTCCCGAGATTGGGCAGGCGTTCGTTCAAGTAGGACATTGGAAGAAACAGGCTCCTGCTTCACTGTACTGATGCTAGGCTCACTGATCTCAATCAGATCATCATCTTCATCATCGTCCGTGGCTGGTGTGTTCCCACCCAGCCTCATAGCTTCATTATTGTCTAGCTTGGACCATGCACCGCTTGGTTCCACCACGACTTGATCCACGTCTGATCCAGTTGACCGGAGAATTTCATCCACATACCTGCTTAGGTTAGCATACAATCGGACGAAAAACTAAATAATAATAACAAAGAGGCAAGGTCATTATCTTACTGGTCTACTTGTAGAGACTCAAAGCTTGTTGATTTTGCACATACAGGACAGGTCCATGTCGGTGCTTGCTTTTGCAGCTCGAGGAACGATGATGCATCGAAGCATTGGTTGTGAGTGCATACCACAGATCGGCAGGGAACTTGAATACGAAGGGTTGATAAGGGACATTTGAGAGACATGACACTGGAGGTAGCAACGATGTCAGAATCTTCTGCTCGGTTTTTCACTGCGGCCTCGGTTAGTAAAATCTTTCTAACAGACATGACAGAAAAGGGCTACTCACTTTCCCGTAGCACTTGATCCTTGGAAATAAGCTTCCGGGATTTCAATTGCGTGACGAGTTCATCCACAGGGTGAAGTTGAACCATATTAGCAAGCACAAAAAATTTCTGTTAAAATGATTAGCACATGGTAAAAAAAAGCCCGGTGATTGTAAGGAGACTGAGGTTAGCCTCCGCACACCACAAGTCAAGTTCACCTTTTGTGTTAATGCATAAGTCATGACGACGTTATTTGGATAATCCGGCTTCTTGCGTAGGTAACTGGTGACATCTGCAGGTTGTGTGGTGCCAGGTTTATTTTTCAGCCCCCGAAGGTTGGCCTTGACTTCATCCAGGTTCGTTTTCAATTCCACCTGGTGGGGGAACGCGATATCAGATTTGGTAAACTGCTTGAGACCTGAATCGGCCGTACAGTAAATCATAACTCGGAAATTAGAGTCTCTCTCCAGTTGAGTGACCTGAGGTAGAGATAGAACAACCTTGAGCTCTACACTGTCTCTGGTTTGTTCGCGAACTAGGCAGTCTAAGATACTGAGGCAGTTTCAAAAAAGGTCAAAGAGGACTTACCCTTGCATTCCACGATCGGTGTAACAGGAGCTAGGATTGTAAAAAATGGGCTTTCTTTGAAAATGATCGGACCTGTAAGAATGATTAGTGGTCTGTTAACTCAAAACCTCGGCAATGATGTTGATCGAACCGGGAGTGTGGGGATGGGGTGACATGGAGCCTCCCACCGCAGGCCGAGGCAAGGATGATGTCTGTTGTGCAGTAGGAGAGTGTTGAGGCCGAGGGCGTGTGATTGTTTCGAAAACGTTTGACCCTGGTAGAGTAACTCCAATAATGCGTCGTCTCAGGGCATCGTACCGGACACTGTTGCCTTCTGATTGACACAGTCTATCGAGATCTGCAATGTGAAAGTAAGAGTCAGTCGTTGCATTCGAAATGAAGATTGATGCGCGAAAGGTCCAGACAAGCAAGTCATTAGGTTGCCACTGGCAAGTAGGTGAGCCACTGGCAAGTAGGTGAAACAGTTGCGGAGGAGCAAAAAGGGGAGGAAAATCGGAGAAAGATGGGAGGAGTATGAGAGCAGTATGAGAGGCGAGGACAGACACTCAATGATGCGCAACTGCAATGCAGCTTTCAACCCTGATACAGGTAGACCCTCTTTGCGCAGTAAGTCCTTGAGCTGAGGGATTGTCAAGGTCTTGATCATAGCGATCAGACGGGGGAGCTCTGAGGTCTGACCGGACGCCATTACGTCCTTGTCAGCGAGAGAGAAGAGCCTCAGGTAATAAGATGTACCAGGCCAGTTTCCAGGGCTGTGCCGAGATGCATGTCAATCAATTTGACCTGCAGACCTGCGACAGGAAAGAGAAAGAGAGAGAGGGAGAGAGAGAGAGAGATAAGAGAGGATCAAAAACCAAGTCAAACCCCAAAATCAAACCTCGAATCCTCTTCTAGAGCTTTGCCTCTGCCGTCGCAACTCAGCAGCACGTCGGAGAGAGAGGTCGGATTTCGGTGGATGACATAAGGTCGTATCGCGATAAGGAAAAAGAGGAAGGGAGAAAAAAAAAGTCAGCAACACCGCCTTATAGTCTTCTCCAAACTTTTACGAATCACTCGAGTTACGCCTGTCATTTTAAACATTTTCTCTTCCTTTTTATACTTCACTCTTCCTCATTAATACCCCACCCTCCCCCAGATTCCGCCATGGCCAAGAGTGTTCGAGCGAGTGTTTCCAAGCGCAACCGGGCTAATCTGCGCAAAAAAGTGTTTGGCCCTGTGGTCGATGCCCGTACAGAGCGACTTGCCGCCAAATTACAAGAGCTTGCATCGCAACCTCGTCCAGAGACTTCAGACAAGGCAGAGTTGGAATTAGAATCAGACGAGACCGGTATGTTGGGTGTTCAGGGTCTGATAGGACCGAAGACAGTGGAACCTTTGTCTAACCTTCAACGCTAGCTGGTCAAAGTCCAAGCGCAAAGAATGCCGCCACCGATGAAGGTAAGCTTGGTTTAGCATTACAGAATCCACTCAAAGAATCTATCGAAACGACCTGACCTCTTGTTCTTTTCATTTCATTTAGCTATGGATGTGGACACCAACCCTTCCAAAGTCCGATCCCAGAAATCCGGACGGGTGCAAAAAAACAAGAAGCCCCGCAACTCAATTGTCTTCAAAGCTCATCCATCCAAGGGAAAGAAAGGGTCGAAGAGAAAGTAATCTTGAGACTCGGCCCTGAAGAACCCCCTTCCCTCCTCTCTCTCTCTCTCTCAAAAAAAAAAAGGAAAGAACAAAAAACCAAAGAGCAAATGGGAGGGAAAAAAAAACCGGCGTTGGGAGTCTTTTGAAGATGGGTGCATGGATTTCTTTACCCCCTTTCTTTCCGAGTCTCATTTCATGCTTTGGAGACCCTATACATATAGATGTACATATAAATATGGATATTCAATAATCGAAATGTACATCAAGTCCATCATGGACGGCTTAATTCGTATGGCGTAGTCTCATACTTTCAAGTGTCCTGCGGCGACAGATATGCGGTTATCGACATGAAGGCGGTGTAGCTGCTACTAGCATCATTGTAAACATCCACCCCAACAATCGCGACCTCCTTTCTGAAGGTTTGAAATCTGAAGACCACCCCTTTAGGAGTGTGCAATGGCAAATCCTTCAGGATGGCGGATATCTGTGCTCGCCAATATTTTGGTCTTGGTGGGAATCCTCATATTCTCCACGGGGTTTTTCCCCTATAAACCCCTCCTTCCAGGATTAGCCACTTTCCAGGAGACCGATTCAGATGTGGCCCCAGTCTTTGATAAAGTCATTTTTATGGTGGTAGATGCATTGCGGAGGTAACGGCTACTATAATGTCTCCATTTTCTTCTAATTGCAGACTAACAGAATGTTCTAGCGATTTTGTTTATTCGAATCAATCGGGATTCTTGTTCACCCAAAGGTTGGACTTGCATTATGCCTAGAACATGATGAAAAGAATACCTAATTTTATGAAACTAACTTTGCTATAGCTTGATTCGAGCGGGTGCTGCCTTACCATTTACAGCCCATGCTAGCTCTCCGACGGTAACCATGCCCCGGTTGAAGGCAATAACTACAGGTTCTGTTCCCTCATTCTTGGATGTGATCCTGAACATTGCCGAGTCAGATACTACATCAACGCTCGCGTACCAAGATACATGGCTTGCACAACTGAAAGCACGAGGAGATCGCCTAGTTATGTACGGGGACGATACATGGCTGAAACTGTTCCCGGGAATATTCGATCGGGCTGATGGAACAACGAGCTTCTTCGTCTCTGTTAGTGCACCCTAGGCCTTACTTAGCCTTGCCCTTGAAATGTCTGGAACTAAGACCTGTTATTGCAGGATTTTGTTGAAGTGGATCGAAATGTGACACGCCATGTTCCCACCGAGCTGGCAGAAAGCGACTGGTCTGCTCTGATCATGCATTACTTAGGACTCGATCATATTGGACACAAGGCTGGACCTAGAAGGTAATTGACCTATACCCTAGTGGGCTTGGATTTTCTTTTCGAGGCAATTTCTAACACCGCAGTAGTCCTTTTATGTTATCAAAACAACAGGAGATGGATGCTGTTGTAAAGGATGTTTACACCGCAATACAACGAGAATCGCATCTCCAGTCAACTCTTTTTGTATTATGCGGGGATCATGGGATGAACGATGCCGGAAATCATGGTGGCTCTTCTGCCGGTGAAACTTCTCCGGCATTGTTATTCCTCTCGCCAAAGTTTCAGACACTGAGGAATAAATTCGAAAGCCCTACTGAGCCATTCGAAGACTTCCAGTATTACCGGACGGTTGAGCAGGCAGACATAACCCCAACCCTTGCTGGACTGCTCGGCTTACCCATTCCATTAAATAGCCTGGGTGTATTCATCCCCGAATTCCTCGATGTGTGGACATCTGGTATGTATAGGCATATTTGACGGAAATGAGGCTCGAACGTAACTGATTTGCTTTGCTCCTCAATCCAGGCTCACATAAATTGGGCATTCTGAATCGCAATGCCCGCCAGTTGCTTAATGTAATTCAATCTACATTTTCTAGTATTTCGTTTGCCCATCCTAGTTCCAGTTGTTTATCAACTGTCGATTCCAGCATCGAAGGCGCTCAGTGTGCATGGTCCCAGATAAATCAAATGTCACAGAAGACTGCGCCAGGAGATGGATTTTCAACCGTTGGGCCTGCCCTACAACGATTCTCACGCGTCGCCCAGGACGTGATGAGTAGTACCGCGAGTGATTACAATGTTTTCAGGCTTGGAATGGGTCTTCTCACCACTGGATTAGCAGCGTCAATTGTCCTACCGACGGTTTATCAGGATTGTGCACGATTGAAATACACAGGCGGACTGTTGACGTTCCTGGTGGTGAGTTACGGAAGTATGATGTTTGCAAGTAGTTATGTCGAAGAGGAGCAACAATTTTGGTATTGGATCTGCTCCGGGTGGCTCTTTTATCTGCACGCCAAATCCACAACAGCCGCCTCCTGGGTACAAGCTGGATGTTGGGGATTCAACTTGTCCCAAATCAGCACACTTATTCTGTTTGTATGCCACCGAATACTGCGTCGGTGGAATCAAACTGGCCAAAAGTTTACGGCAGAACCAGATATTGCACGCAGCTTTTTGCCGAGTCATCCCTCGATCTTGTGGACTTTTGTAGTCCTCACATACGTGGATGCCAGCCGATGTCTGCTTCATAGTATGCCATCTACAGGACTGCCTCGACTAGGTGCATTTATCCTGCCAGCGCTGGCTTTCATATTCAAATTGAATTTTGTCGCAAACGATTCCCCCGAGTTATTAACCGGCTCTTTCTCCTTTCTTTCACGGGTGGTGGAGCAATGGCCAGGTGCCTTTTCTCTGGTACCGCAAGCCAGAGTCGTCTTTGCCGGGATTGCCTGCTGTGCAGTTTTGGCAATTATCAATCGCAAAAAGAAACCAGCAACCAACATTCTATTACATGAAGCACTCAACCTGTTTTTGATGACTCAATCAAGGGCCACTAATATCCCAGTCTTCCTTGTATTCCGAATTCAAGCTATCGTTTTGACCCACATGGAACTAAATGGAATTGAGGTAACGATCACGACCTTGATTATGCAATACATGACCTTTTTCGCCTTCGGTGGCTCCAACTCGATTTCCTCCGTCGATTTGTCGAGTGCCTATAACGGTGTCGGCAGCTATAGTGTGGTCATGGTCGGCATTTTAACATTCGTGAGCAACTGGGCAGGCCCCATCTGGTGGGTTTCGGCGGGCCATCTGTTGCGGTCGCGGCGTCATTCAGGACATCACAGTCCTGCCGCATTGCTAACTTTTCACATTGCTACATCCTTGGTATCTGTCATGGCGGCCTGTACAGTACTGCGAACCCATCTCTTCATTTGGACGGTTTTCTCGCCCAAATACCTGTATTCCATAGCATGGGCGACCGCAAATCATGTTGCCATTAATTTGCTCGGCGGTATCGGCCTTTCTGCTCTTTGGAACACATGCTAGAATTTTCTCAACAGAATCAATCAATATTTAATCCTTGCGAATCATCCGGCGGTGACAGGACAAGTAAAATATCCAACCTCAGAGGATATTCGCGGATTCGGAAAAGGGGGGGGGGGAAAAGGGGGGGGGGGGGGGGGAGGGGTTCGTA
>JAMAGU010000001.1:20472-386429 GCA_023626375.1 Talaromyces sp. PF30-5
GCCCCCCCCCCCCCCCCCCCCCCCCCCCCCCCCGGGGGTCGTAAGACACACCTTGATTGTTCTAACAAAGACCCTTGAAAAGATCATCGATGACATTTTTCTTTTGCTTGGGAGTCTTTTTTACATCTCCGGACTTTTTCTTTGTAGAGTTCGCCTTTTTCGAGGAAACTTGAGGTACCTGAATGGAGCCAGGAACGGTATCAACATTGTCACGACTAATACGTTCACCCCGGTCCTCGATTGAAACAAGCACGGAATTCCTTGTTGGCTTGGGCTTCATCCACGGTCTTGCTTCTAATTTGCGATCCGCTCCAGTGGCCTTGGCCAAGCGTGCTAGAGCCGCCAGAAGTGTTATTCCCAGTGTAGAAAACTGATTATCGGCAACCACTGTTGAAAATGCTCTGATCCAGTCAATACCCTGCCGGGGCCATGGTGCAGAATTTGGAAAGCTTTGGAATTTCCTGAACTTACAGATAACATCGGGGAATCACATGTGTCGCCAAATGCTGCTGATAGCGCTCTAATGCTGCGACCGAGTCCAAGGTCCCTAGATCTGCCGTAATACGCTTCAATGTTGCTAGCCATTTCCACCACTTTGCTCGCTGGTGCTGGTTCTTATTCCGATGGTAAATTAAATGCAGTATAGAGTGTACTGCTATAACTTCCTGGTTGTTCATGTTGATGGTTGAGGGATTGTCAGAGCCTGGGGAAATTTCACTTGGGGATCGTGGAATTTATTGCCGCCCCACACCTTCCGCCAAGCCATCATCGTCGCCTCCATATGTAACTAAATAATGTACTTCAGACGTTGCATTTCTGAGTGATCAAGCAACTCCGTATGGATCTACAATGATCTTTGATAACGAATGATTGGAATCGAAAGTGGAAATTAAAACAAAAGGAGGGAAACAACCCATCAATGGAAGAACCAACGATGCAAAATGAGCTCCTCTGCTCCTGTACTAAAATGATCAATCATTGGACTCCAGGATTCCCTTCCCAAGGAATTCAGAGGAACAGCCGCGCACGATGACTCAAAGGTCAAACTCCACGCTATTCACAACCAACCACATTAGAATCCGAGACTTGAGGATCCATCAAAAGTCCTGAAACCCATTGAAAGTTTGAAAAAGATGAAAGGAAAGGAAAGGAAGAAGAGGCACACAAACAATTCTTCTCTCTCCTCTGTTTCCTGCGTAGCCCACATGTTGATACCGGAATCCCTGAAAGAGTCCCAGAGTAGTTGCGAACGTGCCTCTCCAAGACATCAAGATGAGGTTGATAAACAAGAAAGGCCAGAGGTAAAACGAGCAGGAATGTGCGTGCGTCATGGATCGAAACAGCAAGAAAAAAACACGCCCTGTCTTAATTTTTTACTTTTTACTTTTTTTTTTTTCGGCTGCCGATACCATGGATTCGGGATCGGATTACTGTCGAGAGCCAGTTGGAGGCGATCCTGAATAATTGTAGCCTCGTTGCTCTTGATCACGGTGACGGTCTCGACCACGGTCACGCTCACCACGACGTTGTGCATTTCGGACTGGAGTCTCCGCAAAACTCAATTCAGAGTGACGACGAGGCCGAGAAGGCTCTCCTGATCGAGGAGGGCCTCGATAGAGGCCTGCAGGGGTTAGCGCATTAATAAATAGGGCAATCGAGGGTATTTGATGACACGTACCACTTCGCTTGCTTCGCTCAACTCCCTTTGAAAGAGTCCAAAAGTTATTCACTGGAGGGAAGGGGACCTCTGAACCAGTTCGAAGACCCGATGTGATGAACAACTCGTTCAAATTAGCACATGTTTAGCAATAATCAGTAACCGCAATTGAGAACTTACCTTAGGGCGGTTCTGGGGATAATCAAGAATGACTGGGCTATTTCGGAACTTTTCAATCAACGCTAGCTTGCCTTGGGAAGCTGTACAAGCTCGTTAATTATTGAATGGGAACAAGTAAAGATAATAGAAAAAGCATCGATAAGTTTAGAAGGGAAGGGGTATATAAAGAGCAATAACTTACTGGCGTAAGAAATTTCCGCAATCTTTGATGGGATGGCAGGGAAACCTGGCCTATTCAGAACTTGAATCAGTGTCCATTTTTATATGTAACAGGCAAAGAAATTGGAACTCACCAGTACTGCCCATGTCGCTGGACAAAAAACTGAGAAATAAATTAGAAATCCGAAGAAAAGCAAGGAAGACATATGATTTACCGGAATGATATCTCGAGCCTAGTCGTAGTTAGCGGCGTAAGTTCGTAAAGAATCACGAAAATGAGGAAACGAAATCAACTCACCGATACAAAGTTGACAAAGGCATAGCCCACACTAATAGAACGGGTCAGTAAACATCAGCAGCCAGCAAGGAATTCCAAACTGACTTTTGCCTCTCCTCAAAGTCTATATGTAAAATCAAAGGCAATTAGCGAGCAGTAATGACTTTTTTTCTTTTCTTTTTAAAAGAAAAAAAAAAGAAAAAAAAAAGAAAAAAAAAGGGACTTCGACCTACCCATACGGAGATACATAAAGTCATAGCGCCCAGCAGAGGTCGTATCAAGAATTTCCTTCAGGGTTTCCTAGAATTCCATTAGTCATTTCGAGCTGTACTATACACATCATCAGAAAGGATTGGGCTTACTTACCCATGTCATGTCATTAGGAACGTTCTTCAGCATGACCTGTCAAAGAAAACATTATAATTTAGTGACCATAACCCAAGAGAAGACAAAATATATTTTCTTTACCGTGGTGCGATTGTCGGATCCCTGGTAGATACGGATGGTGTCAATGGTCTGCGCCTGGCTTGAGGAGATCCGCTCGGGACTCGGAGGGGAACGATCTCGGTCCTCTGGGGAGAGGTAAGGATCGCAGTGTGAAGATCGGCGATCCCTCGCACCTTCTTGCGAACCAGTCCAGTGACGAATCTTATTGCTTCCATTATTTCTATTGTAGGGAAGAACCTCGAGAACAAAGGTCTATAGGATGTATTAGAAACATTTAATTATTTCATGTCATAGTGGGATGATAGACAGCATACCTCAGTCCTAATAGTATTCAATGCTTTGAGTGCATTGGCAGCATGCTGAGTATCGTAGTATCGAACGACGAACTCAGACATCTCAAAGCGTGATTCACCCCTGGGGCTCTCCTCTGAAGCTCGCCGAATAGCACACACGGGACCAACTAGCTCGAGCACGGGCCTGACTACCGCTAAAAGGTCAGTGGTTTCAGGGCCGTTCGCAGGTCCAGAGTAAACGATGACCAAGACTTGGTCGTCCACCATGAGGTTACTTGATGAAAGCTTAGAGTGGTGTCTAAAATTGTGCTCGTTCATAGGCTCAACAATCCAAGTTGGATTGTTCTTAATGATGTTTTTGACACACTCTTGGGCTTGCCGCAGGTCAGTAAAAGCAATCCACCACTGGCCTCGCGAGCTCAACTCCATCAGATTGGGGCCAATTGTGGTCGAGAAGTGCTATTTCAACATTGGTTACGTATTCAATCATGGGAGGGTCTAAGCACAAATGACTAACCCGGTTGTAGAGGAACTCTAGAAGGTTCAAGCCCTGAGTTTCAACGGGCACATTTCGCACTAGAAATCGACGATCATGGGGCCGAATGTCCCTGTGATTCTCCCTATGAGGCCTAGGCGCTAGATTCGAAGGCGTGGGTTGTCCCATAGCTGCCATGAGTGAAGCCACATTGTGGCCAGGGGTAGAAAATGAAGAAGGGTGGTCAATTCCATGAGCCGGACCCGGAGTTGAATACAGGTCACGGTAGCCCTCCAGACGTACGTTTGAGCCACCGAGATTACCATGATCTGTAGTGGGAGGATAAAAGCTATCCATCCTATCTTGCTCACGTGTACGGTTGGTAACTGAATAGAGCTGAGGGTTCGGGTACGAAAACATAGGCGCGCTCGTGAGTCCCGGAATTTGAGTCTCCAAGTGGCTTGAGGGCATAAAAGTATCGGGATATCGCTGAGGAGGCCCATGAGAGACAGCAAGAGGATTCAAAGCATTGCTAGAGCCTTGAACAGGTGATCCTGATCCAGAGTTCCGAATCAAAGACTGGAAATGCTGGGATCCCTGACGCAGCTGTGAGTTCAAGTCCTGAGTAGTCGAAGCACCCGACATGTAACTCGAAACGCGTAAGCCCCGAAGCATGTCAAATCCTGTGGTATTTCTATTCTCTGTTTGGATTTCAAACGGCTCCTCAGCTTTCATGACAAAGTCATGTCGAGGAAAAGGGTCACTGTTTTATCCCATATGTTAATTCGATCTATAAGAATCAACGAAAAGGGAGGGGATCGGGGTAAGTTTCCATGCTTACGGTGATGATCCATCATCTGTGTGCGAACGAGTCATCACACTGCGAGAATCTTGACTTGGCTGGACCAGGAAGTGAGGCACGAACGTTGCGAGCTGAGTATCAGGCGAGGTCTTCGATCCACTGCGAGCTGAGGACGTGCCCCCAGCAGGAGGGTCAGGAGGAGGAGGGCCGTTCATTTGGGATGATAGTTGTGATGGAATACCACACCAGAAACACGAAGATAAAAGAATGGATTGGAAAAAGAAGGGCAAACGGGATGGGAGGTAGGAGGATGCAGAGAGAATAGAGTAAAGGGCCAGAAAGAGAAATTAATAGTGGCAGCAGAACGTACTTACGCCTTGCCGGCCGGTAAAAAGACGATTCTAGGGCACTATGCCAGTGTCTCCAGTGAGTACTATTTCTCGACGCTTAGAAAATATAATCTGGAAGAACAGAATTGGATTGTACACTTTGATTTGCCGGGGTGATCCCAAAGGAGTCTACTCGAGTTGGATCGAGCGAATTGATAGGACACTGAATAGCAGGGGGAATTGATTCAGCCAGTATAATTGGCAGGCAACGCCCTTCTAAATGATACATCCTTGAAGGAGCAATAGAGGCCTTGCTCAAAGAGGCAACTTTAGAAGCCCTGGAACCGATTTCTAAGCGCATCAGGCCGGTCCGGGACCATTGGCGAGTCATTCCAGAAGATTTGCCGCCGCCAAGGGACCCCCTGGCAGGACAATGGGCATATAGTGCCTACTTCACACTGAAGGAAAACAGGCGTTAGTGCTAAAGGCTTGAGCAGAAGCCATCACTGTACCTGTAGACGGCAAGCCAGCGAGCCAGAGAACGTAGAACATGGATCTGTCAATAATTGGAACATAAGATGCGGCGAAATTTGATTGCAATCACGATGAACATTGGTATTTGTCGTTATTTGACAAGAATGGCCAAAAAGAGAGAGAGAAAAAAGAAGAAAGAAATATCAAAGATATTTGTTGGTATCTACTCCCATTTTCAGTCACTAGTTCACGCATAAGAAACAATGTAGGTGGAGAATAAATAGATATGAAGATACTAGTCAAGGATTCTAGCATCAAAGCGTGAATCACATCAAAGCGTGAATCACAAGTCGTATTCCAAAATTGATTACGTCTGAACCGAACTGAATATTTGCTGGCAGTTCTCCCATATGTTGTATCTGAGTGCTCGTGGCTCCCAAGTACATGTATGTATAAACCTGGGCAGCCAATCAACGTCTTGGAAACAGCCCGTGAGGAGTCCACAGGATAAGTTTAAAAGCACCTCAGCAGAATGACAGCACGTGCAGATAAGAAATGGGGTATACACTGTACCGCCTTTACATATAATGTATGTACTACAATAACCCAAGTAGAATACTGCCAGCATGTCAAATGTCCACCGCCAAAGTCTAGCTCTCCTGGAAACTCTGAATCTGCCCTTATAGAATACAGAAAACAGACGTACATAGAAGGAGCTCGAATAACCCGAGCAGCACTGAGAAGAAGATCTTCAAGTCACAGCCCTGGAGTGTAAAAAGTGTTAAAAAGAAGAAGATTTAGTCACTTCACTTTCGAAAGAATAATTCATGACCATGGCTGGATTCCACTATTCAGGCACCAAGGCACCAAATGTTTCCAAAACAGCTTTATCGAGCTTATGTAGGGACGGATGACCCATCGCGGCCATACATATCGGAGTGTACATCGGCCACCCTGCATAGGCCAACCGTCTCCGAGTCTGCAAGGTCACATCTGGGCAAATACCCATTTTCCCCATCCTCCTGCTGACTTCCTGCTGGACCGGAAGACATAATGCCCTCCATGCCGCCGCCCCTGCCAGAGCCACATGTCTTGAACCAGGTCTGTCGTTGGAAGCAATCCAACATCTCGGTCATGCATTGCAAGGAAATCAATTAACCACGTCATGCTTATCTCAGATCATCATTTCGCCCTCGGATACCGATTATCTCGATCAACTGATTCCTTCCATCCGAGAATACAGTGTCGGCAATAGAACCCCTCAGCTGCTACAGTCTCTCTCCCGATTCGCGAGCGACAAAGAGGCGGAAATCGAAGGCATCTGTAACACCAACCACCAGGAGTTCGTCTCGTCAGTCAATTCATTACTGCGAATTAGAGAAGGTACCGTATCCTTGACGGCCGAAATTCTGGACCTCAATCAATCGATCCAGACAAGTACGGAGCGACTCGCAGAACAGAAAAAAGCCTTGGTGGAATCCAGGGGACATCGCCAGAACATCGATGAGACCTCGCGCGCCATTCAGGATTGCTTGGAAGTTCTCCGCCTTGCCAACCAGGTCCATGACTTGTTAGCCAAGAAAAATCACTATGCCGCCTTGCGCGCCCTCGAGGAGCTTCAGAATGTTCATTTGAAAGGCGTGACCCAATATAAGATTGCCGTTATGATCCAACGTTCGGTGCCGGCCACCCAACGCGCAATCGCCGAGGCGGTCATGTCAGATCTGAATACCTGGCTGTACCGTATCCGAGAGATGTCCCAGTATCTGGGTGAGATCGCTCTTTTCCACACCGATCAGCGTAAATCCAGACTCAAAGAAAGGGCGGAGAAAATCCCTTACCTGGAGCAATTCAATCTGAACTCTGCTATTGAATTGGTGGCTGATGAAGACGAAGAATACGACTTATTGGAGAATGAAGACTTGCAAGTGGAATTTACGCCATTATTCGAATGTTTACATATTCACCAATCCTTGGGCCAAATCGAGAAATTCCGAATCGAGTACGCTAACACTCGCCGTCGCCAAAAGGATTTGTTGACTCCGCCCTCCATTACTCTCATAGACGAGGATGGTGCAAGTCTTCACAATCTTTTGGAGGAAATGGCGGGTTTCGCGATCGTCGAAAGGGCCACAATGAAAAGAGTACCGGACCTGAGATCCTCAGTGGATGCATGTCTTCTCTCCTCTCCTTTGCTTATGTGAAATATAAACTAACCGTTATCCTGGAACAGATAGATGAACTTTGGGATTCAATGTGCCAGGCTGCCGTGGGCGTAATATCCAAATCACTCCACGAAGTAGATAATGCAGAAAACATCCTCAAAATTAAAAATTTGATTGCACTTTTTATGCAAACTATGAACGTCAGTCGCCCTCCCTCTTACACCCCTGTCAAACCTCATGCTGAAAAAGGGTCTGTCAACTTTTCCAGACATGGAATTTCCCAGTTCGTGTGTTCAATGAATTTCTTCTTAAGCTTTTTGAGAAGTACTCGGAACTACTGAAGAGGAGATTTAGCGATGACTTTCAAGAGGTATGGCTATTATGTTTCTTTACATGCTCACTTTCCCTGCAGGCTATCTGATTACGGTGCTAAACGTTTTTTAGATTGTGTCAACAGATGACTACATGCCTATGCCCATTCAGACCCTGGAAGAGTATGATAAGGTGCTGAACGTGAGCTGGTATAACCCTGGTAAACCTCATGAGGAGCAAGTGTACGTGCAAGATCTTCTACCGCCTCACATTATCGCATCGAATTCCTTTTCAATTGACCGTGATATCAGCTTCCCTTGTATTCTGCCCTTCTCAAGGATGTACCCACTCTGCTGTATCGACATTCGGAATTTTCTGAATCAATTTTACTTTTTTGCAAATGATGACTTTTCCCATCCAGACGTCATTGACGAGACGTTAAAAGATGTAGGTCGCTTCTGCAAGCATTACCTCCCACGATCTTGTTTTAATATGTTTCAACAGGCGCTAGATGATCTTCTTTCCCGCAAGGTTTGCGACACTTTAGTCGAGCGGCTTTCCTCGCAATATTTGGGTCAGATCGTTCAAATTCTTATCAATTTAGAGCACTTTGAATCTGCCTGCCATGAGCTTGAAATGCTGCTTGCGGCTGCCAGGACTCAAAACTCCACGGGTACATCAATTACTTTAAGAGCAACCGAAAAATTCCGCAGCAATAAGAAATCCGCCGAGAAGCGAATCTTTGAGGTGGTCAACTCTAAAATCGATGATTTAATCGAAACAGCTGAATACGAGTGGATGTCGACTACTCCGCCAATCGAGCCTAGCAATTATATGCAAACATTGACTCGCTTCCTCTCAAACATCATGAACTCCACATTACTAGGGTTGCCAACTGAGATCAAAGAACTTATTTATTTTGACGCCCTCAGTCATGCAGCGAACATGATTCTGGTATGTAGTCAATTTATCTCCCCGTTACCTCAGATCATGTATAGCCTAGACTAGGCTGACTGGATATTACAGGCCCAACCACTAGCCCCGGAGGTCAAGGCCATCAATCCAAATGGAGTGGCAGCGTTGGCAAAGGACGTGGAGTACCTGGCTCATTTCGTGGACAGCCTCAATGTTCCCATCTTGCGTGAAAACCTTGACGAGCTCCAGCAGACTGTTCAGTTGATGCAAGCAGATAATGCGGACGAGTTTTATGATATTTCGACCCGTAATAAGAAGTATGGGAGAGTCGATGCCATGCAAGGGCCCGTTTTACTCGAAAAGTATGCTGCCTTGGCGATGTTGGTATTCTATGGGATATTTGCTGACATATATTAGACTTACACGCACGGTTCAGGTCCCAAGCAAAGTGGACAAATTTACTACACTTTCCTCACGCTTCAAGAAAACATAGCTGTGTTTACGCATGCATCAAACTTTGGAGTGGGAGGCCTCGGGCAATCGACAAAGGGTGTCGATTTTCGCGCGCGCTCTCTCTCTCTCATAGAGGATGTTGATGGAGTATGCAATCCCCCCTGCGGAAAGTTTCAGACGAGCCCCGGGTCATTTTATTCAGAACAAATTTCATGCTGGCATTCAATTCAAACAAAATTTAGAAACCTGATAGTGCCTCAAGTGCTATGAAAATTCTGTTTAAATGTTTCGTAAATAGACCATGATAGTTAGGATGCGTATCGGTGCCAGGTCGAGACCACTTATGGAAATCTCGACAACTCCAATTGCCTTCGTCATCAGATACAAGATTCGCTGCAGCCAGAATAGAGGCATCCGAACATATGCAGGACAGAGACCGGATGATAGGGCCATTCAGCTGCCTAGCCAGTCAGATCACTTCAGAAGTTATGGACCGTTACATGCATCAGTAGCCTTATTTTTTTACAAGAAAGTTCCTTTTTATTCCCCCCGGTATCAACCTTCGCCTTATATTGACATAAAGCATATATTGGATAAAGAAACATGAATTAAACCAAAAACCACTCAAAGGGGGGAAATAATTGAAGTGAATGAAGACAAAAGGCGAAGTAGAAGAAAAACACAACCAGTAGAACCAGGATTCGCCAAAGAACGCGCGTAGACCCTTGAAACAACGCGGGAGGACAAATGTCTTTGCAGGAGTTCAACTCACTAAAACTTATTAGTTGAATGCGAAATACAGTGAAGATAAAGATACTTCATACCTGCTGAGGAGGAAGATGAGGGTAAGCAGCATACATGCCCTCAAACATCTGAGATTGGGGCTGACCATATGCTGCAGTGGGGTCCGATTGAACTGGACCCGGATACATTGCGGGCTGTGGGCGGTATTCTTGTTCCTGCGGAATACCATGTTGTCCAAGTGACCCGTAGTCCGCAGGACCCATGTGTGTCTGGACACCATGCTGACCTGGTGGCAATTGACCTGGGGCTGCCGATGGTCCTGGTGCACCAGCCTGGCTTGATCGCTTGGCGTGGGAGGCCGCCTCTTCTCGGGGAACAATGTCAATCAAAAAGTCGAACATGTCAGACTTGGAGAGTGCGGCAGCGATATCAGAGCGCTGCAGGGTGCGGCGCTTGTTATCTTCAGCATGGATCCAGGCGCGCATGGTCAGCTCCGTAATGAAGATATCACAGCCCTTGGCAAACAAGATTGGGGCTTCCGCAGATATCATTTTGACTTCCGGATCAGCCTTCATCACCTTCTTGATACGAGCAAGTGGTAGCTGGTGAATTTTGTAGTCATGGTTCTCGTTCTCCAAATGGCCGATAACATGTTGCCAGTATGTGGTCAAAATGTCACGGGCGCTGCCTTGTAGGCCTTGATTCACCTATCTTGGCGTAAGTTATCAGGACCTGGAAAAAAATCATCTCCTGGGACTTACATTGGCCCATGAGCCGGTATACAGTTCAGCATGGGGTGCATATCCTTGTGCCGAAAGCTGATCAATTTCGAGCTGTAATTAGCAACGATCCAGGGTGTTTCACGTGGATATTCAAGAAGTGGGGTCCACATCGCGTTCTCTTGGTGCATACCTGTGCGCTGGCGCCTATATTGTGAAAGCAAGAAGAGGAATATTAGATATATGTTCAATATTCACGCTAAGGGGTGGGTTGCGCTGGTGCTAGTCTCGATGCGCCAAAGCCGAAGCCGATATGTGCGCTCATCAAGGAGAAATACACTAGACACCCAATCACAAGGGGGGGATGAAACGGTGCTAATTTACCATAGTGTCCTCCATTCCGTGTATCATAAGCAGGCGATGGTTGTTGGCTCTGCTGCGGCCTGCTCTGTTGGCCTGTGCCTTGAGAAGCTGGTTCCATGACAAATCGCGTTTCGCGCCCAATGTACTCGGGGGTTGGTGGTGCCAAACGGAGAGGGATTTGCAAGCTCCAGCAAATAGGTCGCAGAGGTTTATTTCAAGGAAGAGCGAAGAAGCAATGTGGTTCCCCGCGGTGTAATCGAGTGGAAAAAGGTAGAGGTCCCGATTAGCTTTTGGGGTGTGGAAGGAAGCGCGTCGGTCGCCAAGCACGGAGGTGCTCTCAGCTCTGACGTTTCCGGGTGTCTGAACCCCCGCTCGTACAAGAATTAGTTCAGCGATTCATGCGAACAATAAGATATACATGTGTATATATATATATATATATATATATATATATTTTTTTTAAAAAAAAAAAAATTAAAATTAAAATTAAAATTAAAATTAAAATTAAAATTAAAATTAAAATTAAAATTAAGAATAACAATAAAAAATAGAAATAGACATATAGATAAAAGAAGAGAGGAAAAGAGAAGAAATAGAAAAAGAAAAAATTACAGAAAGAAAGAAACAATACCTAATCTCATAATAAGGCATTCTTGGTCGCTTGTCCAAATTATATACGCATTTAAAATTTTACTGTTCCATGTTTCCCATGAAGCCTTGTCCTCAAGATCCGACCATGTAAACCTAATCAAGATGATTCCTATCCATTATTACCATGTACTGGCAATCAGTTTTGGGGGGGGGGGGGGTTTTACCAGTATTTGTATGTACCCATACGTCCAGGCGATCTCAAGCACCACGTGACTGGAGCATCGCCCGATGATTAATGTTTATCCGTGCCGAGCAAGCAAAGGAACGGGAGAAAAAAAAAACCTATAAAACCAACCCACTTCGCATCCTGATCTTCTGGCTTCTCCGATATCCTCCATCCTGTACCTACATTGACAGGCATGGTTGACTCATCCAATGTAGAGGTCAATGCCCAACCTCAAGCCGAGGTGGATCTGTCCGATGACCAAATTCAACAGCTTCTGCTAGAAGCCGAAGGTCGCCTCCGTGGCTCCGATGCCCAAATCTCTCATGAATTCGATTCTGTATCCCTCCGGTATGTTCACTTCAATGTATTGACCAATTGAAGTAATGTGCTGGACAACACTGACTTCTTCAGAATCCCGAAGCTTGCCTCCGGGTCGACCCTCGAACCGTATGTTCGACAGCGTGATGACATCGCAGTCGTTGATTCGGCCCAGCTAGTCGATGCAAAGCAGAAAGAGTTATCTAACTCGTTGCACTCGATTGGAAAAGCAAAAAACACATTCAAAGTAGGTTTTCCTCCCCTATTAAGACTTATGACAATTGTTTTTTTACCGTTGCTTCTCATTTCCCTTTCCCTTTCCCTTTCCTCTTTTTTTTTTTTTTTTTTTTCTTTGCTATGAGGAAAATTTTCTCAACGCTTAAGCGCTTGATACAGCGTAACCAGTCCGTTTTGGGCTGTGCTGTACTAGTGAGAGCTTCTATTTTCATAGTTACTCTGAGCAAAAACAAATATTCAAACCCTCGTTTCGTTAAGATATCCAGATCCGATTTGGAGACTGACTGTCCATCTCTTAGCAGGACAAGCCTACAGCTGGACCCGAATGGTTCAATCTTCCTAAGACGGAGTTGACAACAGAATTGAAAAGAGACCTACAACTGTTGCGAATGCGTTCTGTGTTGGACTCTAAGCGTCACTACAAGAAAGAAAATGGGAAGGCCAAGGTGCCTGAGTTCTCTCAGGTTGGGACAGTCGTACAAGGACCTACCGAGTTCTTCAGCGGTCGTATTGCCAAGCGGGACCGCAAGAAGACCTTTGTCGAAGAGACGATGGCCTTGGAGCGGGAAAATAGGCGCTTTGAGACCAAGTATCGTGACATTCAAAGTACGAAGCAAAGTGGAAAGAAGGCTTTCTACAACAACCTTCGGGCCAAGAGAAACAAAAAGAACAGGTGATCGTGAGGGTATTTTCTTTCTTTATTCTCTTGCTGGTCGCCGTCTGGATTCTACACGCTCCCGCCAGTGCCACCACCACCTTGACTCAGATTCAGGTTGCCGTCGTCCTATGGGTTACCAAAAACTTTAATGACGATCTGCGTCACCAGTTGCTGTCATTTTTGTCAGCTTACGGTCTCATAATCGGGGCTACAAGCAATCACTTACTTGCATGTCCAAGGCTGCTGTCCGGCCAGCCTCCAGCACCTCTTCATGTGTTGCCTTGCCTTCTTCTAGAATTGCATTCAGCTCATTGGCATCTTTGCCTTGAAGCAATTGCTCATCGCCACGTGGGACAGGAGTCAACACAGCGTTGTTTGTAACCAGGCTGAATGCTAAGACACGGAGGCCGCTGTGCCTTGCCACCACAATTTCTGGCACAGTAGACATGCCCACGACATCAGCTCCAAGCATGCGAAGCATTCGGCTCTCCGCTCTTGTTTCGTAGCTTTGAATATTGTCAGCGGGTCACAGAACGTTAGAAGTCTCCGGGACAGTACAAAAATACTTACGTTGGGCCTCCCACGAAGGCGTATACACCTTCGTGCAATCTCCTCGTCTTTTGAGACGGTATGATCCATTTCCATGTCTGGTGGACATGGCGACGCAAGTCGAGGTCATACGCATCCGACAAAGGTGGGAAGCGAACACCAAACCCTTCGTCGTTGGGACCTCTTAGAGGATGGACACCTGCAAGGCCTGCCAAAAATATATGCTGGGAGCTTGTCAGCTAGTGTAAATAGCTATTCTTTAAGGAGTTCCAACTTGCGTCATTCAGTAACATAATGTCGCCCACATTATAATCAGGATTTAGGCCACCGGCCGCATTTGTCACTGTTGCCTTCTATCAGTTCTTGATGTCCTTAATGTAAATGCACTTAATTTAGTTCATTCCGACACTTACAGATAACTGTATCCACCCCTAAAAGTTTGAACACCCGGATCGGAAAGGTGACCTGATCCATGGAGTTACCTTCATAGTAGCTGACAGAAATCGCACATGGTTATATCAGTCATGAACAGGTCAGGCCAACATTGAAGTAAAGCTGCTGTATGAACTCACTGAGCACGGCCAACCATGAAAACAGCGGGAACCTTTTGGCCCAAGAGCCCAAACACCAGTTTGCCCGCATGCCCGGAGACTTGGCTCGTCAGCCTTGAAATGACTCTCGATTCCTTGTCAACCTACTGACCTGTTGGGCGAGGGAAATGAGGAATGGATGCATAGTCGTATTCTACTCGCGGATTTGCTTGGACGGTGTCCGCCAGCCCACTTAGGCCCGAACCACAAACGATTGCAACTTGCGGCTGTTGCAGACTCTGGGGCAGACTCTTAGCCAGGAAAGCCACCGCTTCCTGGGTCTGCTCCAGTAGAGACAAATCAGAGTGGGCCATGTTCAGCGTGGTGTATGTTATCGATGGTGGGATTTAAGGCGAGAAGAAGAGAGGAAATGTTGTTCGTGGACGAAGTGGATCTTCACGAATCTTGCAGTCGCTCTGATCAATACTTTGCGGAGTCATGTGCGGGTCTTATTGGCTAGCAATACATGGTACTAACATCCGCTGTTTGCAAGTCGAATGTACGAGGAGGGAGGAATATGCCATGATTTCGAATAATCTGTACATCGGTATATTGTATATCAAAAGTGATATACGACTAATCGTACCTAGGTTCTGAATAAATTCTTCTTTATATAAGAACACCAAACACTGTCTACTAGGTAGGTTTATATGTAGTCTTTACTATGCGAGAACGAGACTTTGATAGTAAAGAGGGTGGGTATACATCAAGAGTTCAATCCCACAGCCTCACAGAAACTTTGATCATTCTCAACCATGACTAAAAGAAATCGCATGCACATATACATTCTCGTCCTCCAAAGCCTCCCCAGGTTTTCTTGGTCCCCGAGCCTTGGGTCGTGCCGACTGTCAATCCAAGTGACGATTGCCAGGCGGTCCCATGGTCCCTGGCAAAGGCGGTCAGCCGCATCTCCAACCACAACGAAAAATCCAAACCGCGCATCTCAGCTGGCGGGACGTCAATCGACACTATGTTTGCAAAAACAACTCGCTCCTTACTGGGGGCTGGCAAGAATCTACGGGTAAGCTGGATCTTATAATCCTCTCAGTTATAGTATTTACTGACCTGATGATGGTGGGCAATCAAGGTTCCCGTGCCCGTCCGTTCGCTATCATCCCCAAGCCAACCCAGTGCGCCGACTCCAGCCCCAGAGACAACATCTACACCTGCCCCTGCCTCCGCAAACCCCACGCCTCCAAAAAAATCAACGTAAGATATCAATGTGACCCTGTCTGGGGCTCATCTACCGAGACGAGAAACTGATTGTCAATTGAACCTTAGATCGGAGCCAGCAACCCCCGAGTCGTCCTCCGAACCACGCGTGAAAGAATGGTTAGTAGAGTGCATCGTGTACCTGCTCAAGTGGCAAAACTGGATCGCTTTGAAGGGATATACTGACCGGATATCAGGTCTGACCGTCTAGGAGCTCTGGGTAAAGATACCCGGCTGCCACGAAGTGTGCAAGCGATTTACATGCGACCCCTCCGAAGGACGGCGGAATACGGACTCCCAGTCTGCGACCTTCAACTTCGATCCTACAGTGTCGAGAATGTGGAATTCTTCGCAGACTTTGCGGTTCGCGCCGCCTATTACTTGAACCTCCCCGTCTCCGGCCCCATCCCTCTTCCACGTATCACCGAACGCTGGACTGTCCCACGGAGCAATTTCGTTCACAAGAAGAGCCAAGAGAACTTTGAGCGAATCACTCTTCGCCGATTGGTACAGATCAAGGATGGGAACCCGACGGCGGTCCAGGCATGGCTTTCTTTCCTGCGGAAACACGCGTTCTATGGAGTAGGCATGAAAGCCAATATTTGGGAGCATGATAGCCTTGGTATGACAGATAAAATCCGCAAATCACAAGTCTAATGCGCTAACCCGTGACAGATGTTGGCAAATCTATGGATGAATCTCTTCCGGAGATTGAAGAGGCTTTGAGCTCTCAACTCGCCCAATTCGGTCAACGGAAAGATAACTCTATTGACGAAGACATGTTCGATACTCTGAACAGTGAACGGTTTGCTGAACGCAAGAACCTGTAGAAGGTCCCATAACTGAAAAGGCGCTTGAGCTTCGCATTCAGGAGTTTATTTTTGGCGTCTTGTAGCTTTGCCTTGTTGTTTTACTTACTCTTCTCCAGCTTCAGTCAAGCTCCATGTATTGTATATCTATCATTACCTCCAAATCGAATAAAACAATGTGGAAATCTTAATAATACCAAGATCTGTCTTCTGGGGTTTGAATAAAGGACTACTTTTATATCATATTGCTGCTTGTCAAGATATTATTATATGGGCTACTCCAGAGCTACATTAGTTCCCCAATTTAACTTCCAAGCAAGATCATTTATCACTGTTCCTTTCGATCATCGTCTTCGAGCTTTCCGTGTCTATCAAACATGATCACGTGATGTATATGATCTTTTTGGCACGCGCGCAACGCGGAAGAGCAGAGTTCCCACCAATTTGGTGATAGTCGTCTGATTTCATCTTCCATATAGCTTTCACTATGAGTATACTCTTCTGCAACCGTACAGGAGTATCACTAAGATCAGTTGGTGGAGAGTTATCGAGAGCTAGTTCCTATCAACGCTCCCAATGGCGTCGATTCATCAGCTCAACCACCTCTAAGTCTACGCCAGAGTCGGTTATCTTTTCCGGGATTCAACCAACAGGTGTTCCTCACCTTGGAAATTATCTGGGGGCTCTTCAACAATGGGTAAAACTACAGAATAACGCGGCGCCGGGAACCAAGTTGCTTTTTTCTATCGTGGATCTCCATGCCTTGACAGTACCACAAGATGCAAGTCAGTTGAGGAAATGGAGAAAAGAGGCATTTGCAACCTTGCTCGCCGTTGGGCTTGATCCTAAGAAGTCTACCATTTTTTATCAGTCGGGTGTAAGTTGCCAGATCGCATGCCCGGTAGGGGGCGAATTATGGCTAATGATATTATGATACTGTGTGCTAGGTACCCGCTCATGCAGAGTTGATGTGGATTCTGAGTACTGTAGCGTCTATGGGGTATCTCTCACGGATGACCCAATGGAAGGTAGGCTGCGAAGTCGATGCTCATTTTCGGTCTAGTACCTCAGCTAACTAGAACTCAAGAGTAAGCTGCAACTACCAGAGGACACCACGCTGGAGGATTCTGAAGCGCGGGCACAGTTGCGGCTTGGTCTATTTTCATATCCAGTGCTTCAAGCGGCCGATATTCTCGTGCACAGGTAATGCCTTTCTCCTTTGTGGTGCCCCGTCAAGATTGCCGGGTAGGATCAGTTCTAATTCCTCTTCTAGAGCCACCCATGTCCCCGTCGGCGAAGACCAACGACAGCATCTTGAATTCTCTCGGTATACTGCAAACAGTTTCAACCATCTTTATGGGCCTCTTTTCCCCACTCCGGAGGCTTTAATATGTAAGGGCACTCACTCTTGGTCAAGAAGCGTTCGTAATCGCTAACTGAAATTAGCCCCGGCCAAGCGGGTGATGTCTCTCAAGGAGCCCAGTTCCAAAATGTCCAAATCGCATGCGGATGAGCGCTCCCGGATTATCCTGACCGACTCGCCCCAGCAGATTCACAAAAAGGTCAAAGTCGCCTTGACCGACTCAGACCCCACAATCACCTATGATCCGAGCCGTCGACCTGGCGTTTCCAATTTGATTGAGATTCTCAGCCATTTTGAAGGTATCTCCTGCGACGAGATTGCTATTGAATTCCAATCCGCGAGCCTCCGCACATTGAAGGAGCACGTTGCCAGTCGCATCGCGTATCACCTTCGAGAAATCCGGGAACGATATGTGGGGCTCATGGAGGATCAGACTGGTATCCTGGATACTGTTGCTCAGCAGGGGGCGGAAGTTGCCCAGGCCAATGCGGCTCAGACCATGCGCCAAGTTCGTGATGCGATGGGTCTCTAAGCGTGACCAATCAACTATGTACTGGCTTTTAGGGGGCATCAGTATCAAAGCACTTGAGGCCGCGGCCATATATTGTGTACTATACCTATTGTAGATAATTGATGTATATTCAGGGGGGGAGGAGGAGGAGGGGAGTAATTTGGAAATGTATCTAGTACCGTATTGGGATGCACGCCAAGCCTTTTGGCCATTCAAATGTTCGAATCACCGTTGTAGTGGTGTGTGACTGGGCTTTGTCTGCTTCTTGCCAAGCGGCCAATTTCAGGGTCCAAGCAACTGTAGAGCCTCAACGAGAGTCTATTAATACCGCTTGGGGGCGGTGCATTCTCGGGGGTTTCCCCTCTCCCAAGGCTCGCTGAGCATTGGCATTATTCATACGGAGTCTATCCGGGCAGATTTGCAGGACAACTCCAGGTAAAGTACATGCGTACAAACAAACGATGGTATTTTTCTTTTGCTCTTTTTCATGTTAGCCTGGCAGTCGCCAAGTGGGATGGATGATACGAGGAAAATACGAGCACCTCCAAGCCCCCACATATTGGGGCTGATGATCTTGCAATATCGAACACGAGGATCTACATGACTTCAAAACCAATGACAAGCACCTGTACAGTATAATGTACTGTACAGAGATACACTTTACTTGACGAATGGAATTTCCAAGGTTGTATACGGTAAGATCTCAATTCTTCGCGTGGCGCCTCCAGATGTCCCAAGGTTGACTGCAGCACATCTGGCGTTGCAGCCTAAACCAGAAGCGATAGTGGAGCGTCATCTATCCGCGTCATCGGGGTCTCCGGCTTTCACAAACCACGTACGTTGCATACGTATATGTCCTGGCATCTGAACGGAAAGGAGAGAAATGACAGAGGAGAGACAATGGGGGAAAAAGATAGCAAAGAACAATATCCAGATCATGAGGATCATCATTGGAAGTGTCCAGGGTATCCATCCCCCCCGTAACTTTCATTTCTTGGGTCTCTTCCCGTATGAACTTGTAAGGGGAAAAGTGGTGACGCGCCCTACGCTACCAGGAACTAAGTGGGTCAATGGTGGCCTTTCATGCAACACTTGGGGCGTGGGAGGGCCAAATGGCCCCAAAAGACTCAATTTCGGTTACGCCGGAGCGCGAACTCAGCCAAATCATGAGTCCCAAGTCTGCCAAACTGGAGGATTGCAGTGGCGCACAGCCGCATCCACCTGAAGGACCCTGGTCTATAGGATTTCATTATAACTCGGCTCACGCCTCGCAGTACAGTGTGGACCTGGTTTTCTCTTTCTCTCCTTTTACCCCAAGCTGCTTGGATTTTCACTTGACATCCGAACGTTTTTCTCTGCCACCCCCCTGCTTCTCGGAAGGGTATTGCCGTGTGAGAAATTTCCTGAAAACGGTTTATTTTTTCTCCTTTTTTTTTGAAAAGAAAAAAGAAAAAGAATAAAAAAACAACCAATATAGAAGGTTGATTGTCGATCGGCTATCATATACATTCCGCGGAGGACCATATCCGGAGGCAAACCGACCATAAAAAGAAGGAAAAAAAAAAAAGAAAACAGAATGAAGAACTCGCTTTTTCTTCTGGCAACCTGTGTGTTTCCAGCATTGGGTCGTCTCACTCTGAATCAAAGAGATGTCCCTGCTGCTGTTGGGTTCGATATCAAGCGGAGACATGTATCTGATCCGGTAGCGCGCGACCTGGCAAGGCGGAAACGATCGGATACAGTCAGTGCAGGGCTGGACAACGAGGTATGTCAGACTGGCTAGAACAGGTCATTCTTCTGAGTCATGATCAACTTTTTGCGACCTGTGTGTCAATCCTAACATGGTTTTTCTTCTTTTTTTCACTCGGACAGTACAACCTCTACCTGTGTAATATCACTCTGGGCTCCCCCGAACAAGATCTGCGGGTGGTGATCGATACCGGAAGTAGCGATCTCTGGGTGAATGCGCCTAATTCCACCTTGTGTGAAAAGTACTCGGAGTACTGTGATTACTACGGTTCCTATGATGCCGACAAGTCATCCACATACGCCTACGTCAATTCGGACTTCAACATCACCTATGCCGACTCGTCCAGCGCAGGTGGTGTATATGCCACGGAGACCTTCCACCTCGGCGATACCAAGCTCGAGAAACTACAGTTCGGGATCGGTTACGAATCCTCTTCCGAGAGTAAGTCTCCTCAAAAGAACCAAACCCCATGAGATACAAAAAGCAATGGAACGGTCGAACTAACTCGGTTTATAGTGGGTGTGCTGGGAATTGGATATGTCGCCAACGAAGCTGCGGAAGCGACTGAAGCGGAGACCTACGCCAATTTGCCCAAGGCAATGGTCAACAAGGGACTGATCAAATCAAATGCTTACAGCTTATGGTTGAACGACCTCGATTCCAGCGAGGGCTCTATTCTGTTTGGAGGCATCGATACTGGAAAGTTCCACGGTGAGCTCTCTACAGTACCCATCCTCAAAGTCCAGGGTGTCTATGCGGCATTCTACATTAGACTGGATGGTGTAGCTTTCACCAAATCTTCTGGAACGACCAATTACACTACCTCTAGTGCTCTGCCGGCCGCGGTTCTTCTTGACTCAGGTAGCTCTTTAACTTATCTACCAGACGCTATTGTTGAGAAGATCTTTGATGAACTAGACGTCAGCTACTCGAGCTCCCAAGGATATGGCTTTTTGCCCTGCAGCTACGCCAACAAGGACTACAACTTTACCTACTCATTCGACGGCGTAGATATCAACGTTCCCATCGGCGAGCTCGTCCTGGACATGGGCGAGGGTCAGTCTTTCAGCAATGGCGATCGCGCTTGTGCCTTCGGCATCGCCCCAGCCGGAGAAACCGACCCCGTTCTTGGTGATACCTTCCTACGCAGTGCCTACGTGGTTTATGACCTGGCCAACAATGAGATCTCTTTGGCCAACACCAACTTCAACTCTTCGAGCAGCAGCATCACCGAGATCGGAACTGGTGAAGATGCGGTGCCCACTGTGACCGGAAACTCCAACCCGACGACCACTGAGGGCTCGGGACCTGCTACCCACGCCGGTGTCGTTGATACCACTGATACTCCCAGCCCCGGCGGCGGAACGACCAAAAACGCCGCTATCCCTGGAGCTACCCAGATGCCCAAACACATTGCGCTGGGTCTGGCCGGTGCCGCCCTGTTTGCTCTGTAAGTAAGAAAGGCCATCGCAACATCGATTGTTTTTCTTTCTTTCTTTTTTTTTTTGGAATCTTCGTTTCTCTTCTAGATATTTGCATCTTCTCTGTGGTGTCTTTGGAGTCAGTTTAGGGAATACCTGGACCTTTTTATTTCCTTGTCTTGGATGTTGATAAAGTACTTCATGTGCCATGATTTTCACAATATACATACCTATTTGTTGCCCTGACAACATATTCCATATATATTATATCCATGTTTGTATATAAAAAGATCTATTTCAGGTAGAAATAAATAATTCATCCCCTGGGTATCAAATGAGGTTGAAATGGCCAACGAGTGAACCGACAAACAAAAGGGGGAGTTCGATGATGGTACATACTAACCGAGTACCTACTTGAATATTCCCTGGGTTATGTGATCCGCCATGCTTGGCACTCCCTTATCATTCAGCACCATCTAATCTCAGCAGCTTGAGAGAATTTTCTCATAACACCAGCATGCCTCGAATACCAACATCCTTACTCGTTAAAGCATATCGAGAAAATTCACTGTTACCTTTACTTCTCCGAGAATGCCGCTCGCTTGAATCTGCTAGGAATGAATTGAGATGGCTTCGCGAACGCGCTCTTCGTGACAATCAGTCAGCTTCGCGACTGGCGACGGGATCGCCTGTTGGATGGCGCACGTCTCTCAAATACATGTGTAAACGACGATCTCAGGGAGTTCCACTACAGTACATTCTTGGTGACCAGCCGTTCGGTGACTTAGAGATTCTTTGCCGGCCAGGTGTCTTGATCCCAAGGTCTTGAACGTCCGTTCCATATGATATTGAAGCACACTAACATAGCATACAGGTCTGATACTGAATCTTTTACTGTCCAGGCTGCTAGGCTTGTTTGTCAAATGGCCCTGAAGCACACAAATGATAACCAGTTCCCACAACAGGGGAAGCCTGTTCGGGTATTAGATTTATGCACTGGCACGGGCTGTATAACACTCTTGCTACACAAGCTTCTTGCTCCGCGTTTCAAAAATCTGAATATAGTCGGGATCGACATCAGTCATCTTGCTCTAAAACTGGCCCAGGAAAATCTGGAATACAACCTGCGACAAGGTTTGCTATCAAACGATGCTATTACACAAATCCACTTTCAACTTGCCGATGTCCTGAGCAGAGGGCCTGGTCATACATCAACGGTAGAAGAGACTCTACATCAATGCTTCCATGGGCTTGAATCACATAATGAGCTTGATTCTGTGCCTGAGCTTGATTTACTTATATCCAACCCCCCCTATATCTCCACGGCAGATTTCCGGAATGGCACTACAACACGAAGTGTCCGGCGATTCGAGCCCCAGCTAGCATTGGTACCACCAAGCACTCCTAAAACCGCTATATCCAATGGATTTAATGCAGAGGACATATTTTATTCCCATATACTTGCTCTTTCGATCAAGTCAATTGCGAAGATCACCGTCCTCGAGTGCGGGGATGTACTACAGGCTCGCCGAGTGGTTGGCATGCACAGAGACATGACTTTAGACCAGTTAGGATCTTTCGATGCGTATATTTGGCCAAGGTCTGAGCGGGATTTGATGGAAAACGGATTTCACCACACTGATGGATCCCGCTGTGTCATTATCACAAGGCGAGATAATGTATGAATAGAATTGTCATGACCCATCCCATTTAGAATATATATATACAAGATAAAGATATATTTAAACGTCTATGTAAAATCAATAACGGTACCTTACGAACATTTCATCCAGGCCCTTGGTGCATAGAGATCACTTGATAACAGAGCTCTAAGATACCTAGACAGCTGACTAGATTGTAAAGTCGTGTGGATGATTGAGATTCAACATTTGACCTAGAATGTCAAGATCATTGTCCGCCATGAATTCTCCAAGATCTACGTTGGACCACATAGAGTAATTTGTATTTTCTGCCGAGAGTATCGGGTCCTCACTGAACGGAATCTGCACATTATGGTAGTTGACAAAACCACCTGCTTTATCCGAAGCTAGATTTTTCTATTAGCACGCTTTCTACAATAGGACTAGAGAGCTTACTGGTAGCCTTAAGAATCAATGAGAGCTGCGCCAAATATTCGACACATCGCTCAATGACCCGATTGCCTGAATCCAAATGGCGTAACGCGTCTACAGCCTGGTCAAGATATGGCTGAGAGCTCTGAACAGGTTGCCACTGATCTGGACTGTGCTGGTGTTCCTTACAGGAGACCAGAATGGCACCAAATATTACGAGTCCCGCATTAAAAGCTGGCAGAATAAGTTAGCAGATGAATTGGCGGAGTTGAATATAAAGCAATAAGTATCCATGAGGTCTTACTGTAGTATAATGAGTAATACCATGCACCGAGAAGACCTCGATGCCAGCTACCAGACGAGGTAATGGTGTGGACGGTAGATATTATTGATATGGCGGACTCGACGCAGTTCTGAACCCCTGTGAAAGCCATCTGCTGGAAAATTTTATTGTCCGGTGGGACCGGGTCTTCGAAATGGTATGAATCCAAGTAGCTTTCCAAGAACCTGCGGTATAAAAGAATGCGCAAGTTATGATACCTAACAGAGAGTACAATTCCAAATCGGTGACGGATGGTTGATTCAGAATCCAGCTGGGCTAAGTTTTCGGGTAACAGAGGTTCGTGCCAGAGCCGAATGCCCAGTGATGGTAAAATTGAAAGGCGCCATTCTTTAAGCTGACGCTCGCCTTCGAGAATTTGCGGCACCGCATTCGCTGCTGTGGGTGGATGTTCAAATCCCAAGTTTTGACAATAACAATTGTCAAGGACATTGTACAAAACAACGTATAGTTTTCTAAAACAAGTCAGTATGAGAAGGCAAGCTGGGTAGTACTGTGAATGGGAGCTAAGCTAACATTGCTGCCGTAAAGAACCAACCGTCTAATTGGGGATGTGTTTCGGGTTTCGAAGCATTGGCGAGAACTTGCATATCCTTCACAGGCATATCCAGTTTCACATATGATTCCGGAATGGTACAGGGTCGGCCGAATGTCATACTTAACGTTCTGGTCTATCTGTTAGTATCTATCCGCCAAATAAATCAATAACAGAACTTACCGATCGAGTAAAATGCAGCCGTACCATGTGCGCTTGCGAACTTCACCCTCCACGGGAGAAAAGCGGCGATTGGCTTCTGGGGAGTGCAGTCCAAGCTGAAAAGCTGCAGAGATAGCCAGGCCATGTGTTGTCCATGCCTGGACGGATTTCTGAGTCCCTTGAAGATATTGACCCAAAACTAACAAATACTGAACTATTATGCCAGTTGTCAGATTATGTATTGCTTTGCGGGAATACCTTGTAACAAACCCATCTCAAGACTAGCATTTCGTTTCGAGTCTCTATCACAGAGGCCATTTGCTCTCTGGAAGTATATATCTGACTCTTGAATTCTTTGCCCAGCAGGTAACTCACCTTCGGTGTGGAGACTGGTAGCGATTGCTAGAACAATATTAAGCAGACCAAGCCAAGTTCTTCGTACTCGCTTGAAGTTGTCTTCTTTCATTCGAAAGTATGTTTCGCAAAACGAGGCCTCATGTATGAACGGTAATAGTTGGCCTGTTTTCTCAAAGTAAATTTGAATGAGATGCCAGGTACGTTGCTCAGAAGGCAATGCAAAAATATTGACCTCGCCACTGTTAGTTGCTGAAGGTATATGCTGAGAGCGTTTTGGAGATGGACAAGATCTCGAAACATTCAGCATGCCACCGCCGACTTTGGGAGAAGATATGGACTTCACGTAGTCCCCCTGCTGGCTTCCCATTGCAATAGCCCGAGATATATGCCGCATGAATGCTATGTTTGAGGATGGCCCTTTTTGAAAGGTCAGTTCAGTAATATGTCTAGCTTTTGCCCTCGATCTAATTATAACAGCATACCAAAAAACCCACAATCTTCTTCATCTGCGAAATTAATTGCCCCCATTCCGTCAATTGAGTTCTCGGAGGCATCTATCTCGCCGAATTCAGCTCTCCCCTCAGAGGCAGTCGTATGCGAGGACTGTGCATTCGGAACCGATTTTAACAGCTCAAAAGCTTCTGGTCTTTGCTCTGTGCTGTGTTTCAAGGGCGGCGGTAGTCCGTTAATGGGTGCGGAAGTAGAGTTTTCTTCCTGGTTCCGCTCCAACTTCCGGAGTGAAGACTCGATATCTTGGATTCGATGTTCAAGGCGAGCCAGATAACTACGGTAAAGTTTAGCATCGGAGTACACATATCCTCTGATTCCTTTGCTCCGGGAGTGAGCTAGATGTCACCTTTTGTCAACCGTCAAGTTATTCGATGTCCCAACATCTTGATAAATACAATCGCACCCGAGCTCTTTGCATTGGGTGCACGGTCGACCTCCATCACACTGCTCATGTATTAGGCACGCCCCACTCCTGTTCAATTGACATACATACCCGAGATTTCCGATGACGACATGTATGACAAGCTAAAACCGCACGTCGGCGTTTAGGGGGATGAGCCGACTGTGACATGATGCTTGAATTCGAACGAGTCGAACGAGAGGAGAAAAAAGCGGGGAGATCAACATCATGAGAAGCCGTGCTCCACCCGCTTCAGCAGCCTTGACAGCGGTGAGCCTTACCAGTGCTGCTACGTACACTTTTTTTTTTTTTTCGATGGCTTTTGACATCATGCGCTTCTTTCAATCATGAGCAAACTCGGACTGAAATTTCCATCTGAGCGTCATTTCTCCAATCTCCTCGTTTCTTGGCGGACCCTCATGCTCGAGTTCCAGCGAACTCGATTATGATTCAATGCTGAGAACGGAGTAACTCAACCCAATCCAGAAATGATATCCTTCGGCGCCCATAAACCAAGCAATCACAGCGTGCGGTTTTCTCGGAGATATCTTTGGTTGGTAAGCTACGCTGACATCTGGACAGCCTGGAGTTAACATTGGCAGCTGAGAAGTTGAGAGGTTACTACCAGCTATCCATTTCCTATAACTATTATAGGATGTAGACCGTGACTAGTTCCGATACCTAAGGTTGACAAGTTTGTAGTAGAGCTAAGTACGGTTGTCAATACAAACCTCAACCTTTGAAGTGCTTGGAAGCTTTCAAACATTCAATGCTTAAACAATTTTCAAGTTGTAAGTCACATGCATAATGTTCAAGTTCCTGCGCTACATCATGATCGAGTCCTAGGTAGTTATCTTCAAATGTTCAAGTTTAAACTTCGATTCAATTTCTCTACGTAGTCACGTCACCTAACTTCAAGTTCAAGTTGGAATTCCTTGCATTTATCCTCCTCCCATGTCTCGCCGTTCATATTCCATGGGCATACGCCTCCCACCAAACATCAAAATCCAGTTTCTTCATCCCCTCTCACAACAAGAGGAACCTTTCCTCCTCTCGCAAGCATCACTTTGTCACCAATATCTGTAATGGCTGGTAATAGACACAGGCACCCATTGGCGGCTTGGCCCAAGCGCCGTCCATAGCTACAATCAAGGAACCGCGGAAACTCGCTAAAGGCGTGATAATGTCTTGAGAACATAAACCCCCCCCCCTTTCCCTAAAAAAAAAAACAAGAGGTCGCAGCATGCGTTGCGCATTACACCGATGAGGTTGATAGAGCGGCTTGATTGACTCCCGCCAGCTGTAAAATAACTTCTGCGACGCGATTTTGGGACCTCTCCCTGTTTCAGCGGTAGCTATATCATACGTGCCGGTGCATAGTGTCTGCCAATACACGTGTAATTTATCTTCTGGCTCCTCTTCCGGGGCAGTAGAGATGACCAGATTACTGAAATCATTAACGGATGCGGGGATCGAATAGGATGGGCAGAAATCCAAGCCTGAGCTGGATCCGATAATGCCAGGGCTGGGGTTTGTTGGTGTTACTTCTTTTGCAAACGCATCCCACTCAGTAAACGTCACAAGTAGTGGCGCAATAGCGAGCATTGCTTCGTATATATCGGCAAACGAGTTCCACGTCTGTCCAAGAAGATCCACTATGCATCTCAGCGATAACGCGGTCCCTTTTGTCTCACCTGACCAGTGTTCTAAGTCGCTTGTCAATTCTGTCGGATCTGTGATCGGGTGTCCTAGGAGCGGCGCCAGCGTTGTGAGACTTGATATCTCGTGCGCATGTAGGAACAGTGCCGTGGTATCAATGTGACTAAATTGTGACGTAGTCTTGCTATGCACCGTAGCATGCGTGGCTCGATTTTGACCAAGCGCATCATGTAGCAGCGAGCTGACAGACTGGCCTGCGTTCCAGTCACGCACCCAAGACGGCAGAGCATAATTGAAGTGCAAGGCTGGAGTCACTGGGATACTTCCAAACCCGTTTAGTACTGCGAGTGTGTTGGATGCCATGATGATATTACGTGCGATGTCAGTGTAAACTCTATGTATGCACTGCTGAAGAGTAGTCGGGCTTGATTTCTAAGGGTCCCAAGTGACCCGGTGCTGGTTCAAGTTCCACTGTTGAGCTTTAGATAAACAGTATGCAGGCACCGCTCAATTGAATCAATTCGGACGTAGCCCTTCGCAATAGTATAAACTTGTTACCGGGACTATTAGTTCGATTTTATAATTAACTATAATCCTGAGCATATAACCCATAAATAGTTTGAGCCCATAAGCGAAAATCATTAGCAAAACACAGGAGCAAGATACAGCAGCGAGACATACAAGTCTTTCTGCAGCTCCCGAACTGGGTATCTTTAAATGTGCGATAAATAGGTTAGTAAACAAAGTCTTCGGCATAATCCTCATATTGCTTCATAAAATCGACCAGGTTGAACTTTTCATTAAGTTTCCTGGCACATAGTATGGTAGTGCCAGCATCGATGTATCCTTTCTTGAAAGCTTCGAACAGTGGCGGGCTAGTGGATGCATGTGGAATGAACAGTTGATTATCACCCATTATCATAGCGCCTTTAAATGCTTGGTACACGGTATCACAATCCTGCTTTAAGTCAACCTCTTCACATTGACCAAAGTCGAGGAGATAGAGTCCGATGGCACGGTGATGAAAGTCTGGAGACTCGATGAGCGTTTCTTCACCCGTTGTCGCTGATGCCGATGTTCCAAGTACAAACTCCACATCGTCGCCATTTATGGCAGCACCCCAGTGCAAAGTTGCATACGCCTTACCCATATCCTGAGAAAGCATAACGGTATCGATGCCCAGCTCGTCCATCCAGTCGAGATAAAGCGGGAAGTTTCGCAACGGGGCTGAATTCCCTCGCCGGATTGAACTATTGGATTTACCCAAATAAACGCGGACAAGGCAATGTTTATTTTGGGGGACATTGAGAAGATACTCGACTTCAGTGTCGTTGAGATTCCAGGAACGACCACAGAAAAAGGTGATTATCGCTTTCCGTACAACCTTTGGTAACGGCAGAATCCGTTCCATTGTGACAACATTCCCACGAGTACGGTAGTCCTGGGGGATATTGGGTAATAGGTCAGTCCAGAAAGCTTCATCCTGGGTTTTGAGGATGAATTCATGGGGTTTGGGAACATGCACAATGCTCCGAGTCGAGTTTCGGTATAGTTCAAAAGCCGCAAAAACATCGCAATGCATCTTGTACTCGGACTGGAGATTCGATGGTCGCAATTCGTTTCCTGGATGTTCTTTCTTAAGGACATGGGTTCTTCCAACTATTTCAAAAATGGTACCTTGGAGGCCATTGCCGATTTGGTTCACTAGCTGAAGATGGGGTCGAAAACGCGCATCATGAAAGCGGCGGGCGAAAGAGGACGAAGTTGAAATAACTGAGTTCAAACGGAGAGATCTTTCGAGAACGACTGAGTCTGCAACTGATTCAAGATCTGCGGCATCGAGGAACAGAAGAGCGACTTGGGCGTGTCTCGCGATAGATGATGCGTCAGAGCGGGTTGACTCGTCACTTTTACCGACTCTTCGTCGGGAAGCCATAGCTACTTCGGGACAAGCAGGGAAACTCGATGGCAGAAGAAGGAGGATGTGAAGATGGTCGATGGATGATGAATGTGATGCCCAAGTCTGATCGTCCTCACTAAAGCGGCGGTAGCTCAAAGGGGAAAGCCGCCGCCGTCATAGGAAATCCCCTACGTGAGCTACCAATATAGCAATGCTGCCGCTCTACATAGACAGCTCGTATATGCGTAACCTTGCCCTGATCATCATCATATAACCACAAAATCGAGCGGATTGAGGACGAAAGCAGATATTCGGATGAACCGTGAAGCGTGCTAATGATGATCCTGACTTCCTAACCGAGCTAGAAAGTGCAGCCGTCCAACTGTTTAGATAGGCTCAAGAGCTGATTCCCCACTCAGAGCGGACAACCAGTTAGTATCGGACCTCGGGAGTTGATGCGAACCAAACCATAGCATCCATGAATTCCCGAGCTCCCCGCCTGATCCCCTATCTCCCCTAGAGTAGAGATATGTTTGCATGCTATTGTGTTGAGTTCATTATTTAAGCCGTTAGTATTATCTGTTTCCGTCATAATAATCTTCTGTGATATCGCTGGGATACATTTTTCAACGTCTCTCATTTCTACATTATGGTACGTACAAGATTTCAATCCTCCAAGCTAGGAGTGAAGGAGGGGTCAATTAAGTATGACCAACACACTAACAACGAATAGACTTCTCAACGAGTTCACATTGGTATAGTTGGTGCGGGCATCGGTGGCCTAGCTGCTGCTATCGCCATGAGCCGAGCAGGTGCCCAAGTGACTGTGTTAGAGGCGGCTGAAGAATTGGGTGAAGTATGTTCCACTGGAAGTCCTTTGCCTCATCGCGCAATAGAAGGGAAAGAGAATGGCTGCTGAGACAGCTGTATAACAACAGATCGGTGCGGGAATCCAGATGACACCAAATGTCTCTGTGCTCCTTCAGCGTTGGGGCGTGGACAAGATTATCGGAGAAAATCTGGTCCAATTCGAAGAGTTAAACATGCGGCGAAAAGATGGCACCCCCGTTGGATATACGAAGATTGATACCATTGAGCGCGACCTCCAACGGCCATGGTGGGTGGTCCATAGGGCACATCTTCATGAAGGATTGGCTACAATCGCAAAACAGGTTGGGTCTACAATTAAGATTGACTCGCGGGTCGTTGAGATCCAATATCATGTCGATCCTGTGGTAGTGAAAACCCAGAAAGGCGATTCCTACACATTTGATCTGTGTATTGGTGCCGATGGCGTCAATAGTGTTGTGCGCCAAACGTTGTTCCCCAACGTCCGCCCAGAGCCTCCAACCACCAATTGTGCCTATCGGGCTATTGTGCCCTATGACCAGATTCGCCAGGACCCAGTTGCCAAAGAACTAGTGGAGAAACTAACAATGGAGGTTTGGATGGCTCCTAAATCCTACATCATCACCTATCCAATCTCGGCTGGCAAGATGTTCAACTTGGTGCTATCCCATCATCGACCAGACAAGCTACGAGCAACCCAGGAGAATGTGCCCATCGAAGAAATGCGGGAAGAATATAAGGCTTATGATCCTCGTATCAAACGAATTGTTGATATGATCCCCGAAGTAGTAAGTCGTAACCGGAAAGACGGCATGCTGATATATTGAAAGACAGAAAGAACAAATACTTATAGTTATATGACTAGTCTCGATGGCCACTTATGGTGACGGGACCTCTGAAGTCTTGGTCTTCACCCGGAAAAAACGTCGTTCTCATGGGCGATGCAGCGCATTCAATGGTAAATCATATGGCTCAAGGCGCGGCCACTTCAATGGAGGACGGTGCTTTTTTAGCCAAGTGCGTTGAAGCTGTCGTCAAAAACCAAATAAAGATTAGCGAGGCCATTGAGATATACGAGTCCGAGCGCATGCCCAAAGCTCATGCGAAACAGCAGGTATCTTTCATCAACGGCGCAATCTGGCAGTTGCCGGATGGGCCTTTGCAACAAGGGCGTGATACGGCGATGGCTCCCGAGCTCCAAGGCAAGTACTTCGTGCGGAGTAGCAATCTTTATGGGGACCCACAGACTGTGCTGGACGTTTATGGCTATGATGTTGAGGGACATGCTGAAGACGCAGTACGAAAATATCGCAATGGCGGCATTGATCTTGCTCATCCTGTGACAGGTGTCACTTCTGGACTGCAACGGAAGTATATGGACTGGTTCTTGCCGGATCATAACAGGCAAGCCGGGAAACTGTGATTGATACCTGAGCCATTAAACTAGATGCCCAGGAGTGTACCTACACATTTTACCTACTTAGGCATCGAGCAAGGGACATACATGTGGAGATTGTATGGCATGAAATAGAGATACAGAGGGATTGGAAAGAATCGTATAGAATGTGAATTCGCCGTCATGAACATGTATTTGATCTGCCGTAAAAAGGTAAAATGTATATGTACAAATAAGGAGAGCTCTCAAACCACTATGTGGGGTTGGCTTATTCTGTGTGAGTATTAAAACGAATATGAAGATGTACACCGCAGGAAAATTAAATGCAGGTGGGTTGAAAGTAACTCGCCCAGAAGAATCGGCTCCATTGGGGCATGATGAATGTTCAAAGAATCAAACTCCGCAAAGAAAAAGAAGAAGAGAAGAAAGAGAACCAGCTAAGTTCTGAAATGGTTTTAAGGGCCTCTAGCATTGATGACGAGTGTGGATTCTTGGAGACTGTTGCCGGAACTGCGGAGAACCTGCTCCTACCTCAGATGTTTTTCTTATCGGCGGAGTAGCTGCGGTCATCAACACCTTCCACGGTCTCGAGAATGGCTTCCATCTCCTTTGCCTGGCGCTTCCATTCCTTCTCCCCCATCTTGGTTTCGCGTCGGAAAAGCTCCTCGTTAGGCTTGCGGTAGCTACCCCCAAGACGGTCCCAAAGCGTAGTAAATTGCCCATAGTTGAAGTTGAAATACAAGTGATGCATTGTATGGCACGCAGCACCATTGACAATTGGGCTATTGGCAACATATTCACCATCATGAATGAAGACAGTCCAAAGGTTGATGAATCCGAACAGGAAGACATAGGCCAACTTCTGAAGAGGGAAGATGAAGGGGAAGACGTGATATGGCACGGATTGGGACCAGCCATCCAAAGGGTGGAAGGCGTGGGAAGCAAAGGGGCTCGGCATAATCCACTTGTGGTGCGGCTTATGAAGGGTTTTGTATACGCGGGGGTGATGCAGGCCACGATGGATCCAGTAGATGAAGAAATCGGTGAAGCAGATAAAGAATGGGAACTGTAAGATGCTGTAGAATGGGAATGGTTCCTCTGCAACGGTGTCGTATAGTTTGGCATAACCTCGCACCTCCAAGACAAAGAAGGGCGCAGTCAACAGTGCCATGGGGGGCATGGACTCCATGGCCTGTCTGATCTCCATTGAAATCTGATTTCGTAGGAATTTGGGATGTTTGTAGGTGGTTTTATCCCAAACGAAGATGTATGAGAGGGTTGCGACAACGAAATAGACCAAGAGGCCGAAGATCCTGAGGATTGAATTAGTTTTCTGGAAATCCTTGGGCCGATTAGGGGGGGGGTTCGTGTAAGAAGTGGCGCGTACCAAGTGATCAAGAAGAAGCTGGTGAATTGGCGGTAGATATTGTTCCGCGGCCATGCACTGAGATAGGCATATTTTGAAGGCTCGAGGTGAATTAAGTGAGTAGCTGGCTCATAGATGAAAGGCTCAGCGGCGCCGAACAAGGAGAGGGTACTGTTGGCGGCGTTGACAAAGCTCGGAATCGACACGGATGAGGAGAGGGAGGCCGGAAGAAGGGTGGAATAGAGGCGATCACCAATGAAGGTGTCCCACAATTCTAGGATGATATCCATGATCAACACGCGTAAGAAGAATGAGGGTGGAGGTAATTGGTGAGAGAGAAAACTTCAAGGGGAGGAGAAAGTCCGAGGGGCGAATAATAAATTCTGCCTGCATCACACCAGCGCGGAAGGGCCCCTGCCGCCTTAATCAGCCTCTCAGAACTACTTACATGTACCTAGACAACAGATTGGACCATGGAACTGATCAATGCAATGGAGTGTATTGCAATTAAAGGATTGATAGGTGATCAAAAAAAAAGAACAGAACCATGTATATAGGATTGCTAACTTATTATATTAGATATACTGAAGTCTTTGCATGTCTGTCAATCATGAATTTAAGCCTGAAGAACATGAAGGCTATGCGGAACTGTATCAATCTGATTAAGGATTTTTAACCTGCTTTACCCCTTTTACAGTACTGCAGATTATGCTCGTGGCCAGATCGGGTAAATTGGTGCCTTATATCTTGGGCATTAATTTGAGAAAGAGTAAGGCACAAAGGCATTAAGGCATTCAGTCCCCACTCCTACATACGCACTCTCAAGCTCAACCTGGGAGGATCATCCATCTCTTTCTGCAAACGGGAGGCGTTGGAGTTCTTTGTCTACCCGAATCATCCTCTCAATTGTAGGATAATAGGAGAACAACGGGGATAGTTATTGCCTATCGAATTGGTAGCTTTTTGTTGGAACTCTAGCTTATCCCTAATTCGCTTTTAACTGAATTTCAATGCAATACTTGAATTTAAATCTTTAAACTCCATTGACTCTTCGTACTTGCACTTGACCAAAGGCCAGAACCTTCAGCGGCGCTTCTCGTCTACTTGCGGTCGCTTCTGGCGCTAACGGTTGTAGCCGCCCCAATTCTGCCCGCCCCAAACTCAACCCAGCCTCTTCTTCCCCCTCTACAACTCGATCCTCCATCCAACCCTCATCCACCACTCCATTTTGAACCCACAAGTCTCTCATAAGCTTCTTTGTGGTCCTCTGGGATCCGCTTTTTTTCCGACCCCCTTGGTTTCCTTTCATTGCTGTGGCTAGCTGCCTGGTGTCGCACCACCAAGCAGCACTGCCCAGTGATCCAGCTTAGTGACCTTGTCCCTCAGCTGCGATTCTTGATCGCATACACTGTCGCCTTTTCCAACTAAAATTCTCTCTTTATCGTGATCGATTGCAATTCTCTGTGATCAACCACCTTTCCCGCCAATCCCCCCAATAAAGTCCACCATGTACAACACTCACCGCGGCATGGTGCCCGCTCCCAACTCCCGCCTGACGGAGTTGCTGGACCAACTGCGCCAGGAATTTGAGACACAATCTCGTAGCACCGGTGAATTCGAGCACCAGTGTATGTGTCTTATCCTCCCTTCCTCCCTCCCCACTCTGTCCCCTTAAGCGCGCAACTTTGGGGCATTCCCCTATCTATTCAGGTCTTTAGCCTGCCCATGCTTGCGACTTTAGAGTCATGAAATGCGCTGAATTGTTTTCTAACTGATAGATGCAGTTACCGGCCAGCTCCAAGAGATGGAGATGATCCGGCAGAAGGTGTATCAACTGGAGCAGACCCAGATCAAGATGAAACAAGAGTACGTTGAAATATTTCTACCACCCTACCGATTCTTCGGTATACGATTCGAGCTTGGACTGGGCTGATTCTTTCTTGTTTGTTTAATAGCTATGAAGCCGAAATCCGCATGTTGCGCCATGAGCTCGAATCCCGCGGAGTTCAGACTGTTCCTCATGTCGCGCCTGGTGCAACACACACAGCCCCCCAAGGCCAGCCGCCGCAGGTCGGCCATGGCCCAAGTAACTTATTCAGTGGTATTATGGCCAACCAAGGAGGTAGTGGTCCCGGTCTTGCCCCTCCCCCTCCCCAGGATCAGCAGCCTCCCCAGCATGCCCTTCAACAACAGCCTGCCTCGGCCGTCCAGCCTGGCCAGCCCCCGCAGAGCTCTTTTGGAGGATACCCACCTGGCGCTGCTGTGACCGGTATGTGGAAGCGAGATGGGACCGTTTGCCAAGATGCTAACATATATCTCTCCATTAAATAGGTTATGGCGCCCCTCCTCCACCCCCAACCGCATCTCCAGGCCCCGGTAAGGGTCGCCGGGCTGCTCCTGGTCCAGCTACTCCTGTGCAGACCCAGATTGCTTATCCTGACCCACGCGCCTCGCCTCAAATTCGCCCTACGCCCCCTGGAGCCCAGGCCGCCCCCATCGTTCGCCAGGATCGACCGGGTAACATGCTCGCAAACTGGAACCCCGAAGATCTGCCTCCGTCGCAAAAGCGTGAGGGTACAGATTGGTATGCGGTCTTTAACCCGGAAGTGCAGCGCGTGCTAGATGTTGAGCTGGTTCACCACTTGAGCCATGATAGTGTCGTCTGCTGCGTTCGCTTCAGCCGGGATGGTAAGTACCTGGCGACGGGCTGCAACCGCTCTGCCCAGATCTTTGATGTGACCACGGGCCAGAATGTGGCGACCTTGCAAGATGAGACCGTCGATAAGGATGGCGACCTGTACATTCGTAGTGTTTGCTTCAGTCCAGATGGCAAGTATCTGGCAACTGGTGCCGAAGACAAGCAAATCCGAGTGAGTCTGACCTCTTACCAACACTGCATCTTCTCATATAGGTGGGGAGACACAGGGGGTAGAACACATAAAATTGCTGACAGCGGAAAACCAGGTTTGGGACATTGCCTCGCGAACGATCAGAAACACATTCAGCGGTCACGAGCAGGATATCTACTCCCTCGACTTTGCTGGTAATGGCCGTTATATCGCTTCTGGCAGTGGTGACAAGACTGTACGTCTCTGGGATATCCTTGACGGCAAGTTGGTCTACACACTTAGCATAGAGGATGGAGTAACCACCGTTGCTATGTCTCCTGATGGTCATTATGTGGCTGCTGGTTCACTTGACAAGAGTGTTCGCGTGTGGGACACAACCACCGGTTACCTGGTGGAGCGACTGGAGAACCCGGATGGCCACAAGGACAGTGTGTACTCGGTTGCCTTCGCGCCCAATGGCCGCGACTTGGTCAGCGGCAGTCTGGACAAGACCATCAAGTTGTGGGAGCTCACCGTCCCCCGGGGCATGCATCCCCACAGCGGTGTCAAGGGTGGCAAGTGTGTTCGGACATTTGAGGGCCACAAGGTGGGTGCCTTTCTTCTTTTTTCATCTATATCTTACAACCCTGCATATCCCCTTCTTTGGTTTCTTTTTATTTTCTTTTTATTTTCTATTTTTGCTGTCTTCTGTCAATCTTCCTTCTGCTAACATTCCCCCTAACTATTAGGACTTCGTTCTTAGCGTTTGCCTGACACCCGATGGCCAATGGGTCATGAGTGGCTCCAAGGATCGTGGCGTTCAGTTCTGGGATCCCGTCACTGGCAATGCCCAGATGATGCTGCAAGGCCATAAGAACTCCGGTGGGTTATCCCGATTGATTGATTATTTTCTTCCCCCTCCCCGGCTCTTCTGCTCTATCTGTGTGTCAATGAGGTTCTGATACTGACTGCTCTCCGCGGATATAGTCATCTCTGTTGCCCCCGCCCCGACCGGCAACCTCTTTGCGACTGGCAGTGGAGACATGCGTGCACGGATCTGGAGGTAAGCATTCCATGGGAGTTCAATCACCACTAGTTTCTTGTATCACTGACCCGCTTTTTTTTTCTAGATATTCCAATTACGGTGGACGGTAAAAGGGGCAAGGCAAAGTCCCGGCGCAATGTGACATCGATATTTTTTTTTTTTTTTGAATTTTTTGAATTTTTCGTTTTTCTTTTCAATTCTATTTCTTATGTTTATGTCTTTTTTGCTGTTTGTATCGAGAAATTTTTTCTCTCTCTTTTTCTTTTCTTTTTTTTTTTTTGCTTGGATTCCATTTTACAAGCCGGATTGGGCTCTTCAAATTTGCTGGTGTCTCTACAATTCCTCACCTTTATCTTCTCTGCCATATTCCTCCACTTTTCCTCTCCCTGGTTGTTCTTCTCTGTGCTTGAATTCATGCAATCCATGCAATTCAAATGATTCAATTTTTTCCCCATAAAAGGAAAAAAGGAAAAAAGGAAAAATGAAAATGAAAATATCCTATTTTGTAAAACAAGTATCTCTCTGTAGCACAGAAAAGATGGTATATCAGGCCAACTTGACCCAGGAGACTGCCCCCTGGACCGGATAGCCACCATAGAAGGTCTGGTCACGAGGGATCACGAGTGGCCATGAATGCGGTCATAGGTGATACAAGAAGGCCGACCTGTCGAATTTTGCAAGTCGATCATTTTAAAAAAGAGAGAAAAAAAAAAAAAAAAAAAGGGGAAGACTGGAGTGGATCCCAGGTACGAGAAAGGGTCTGTGTGTCAGACACCCCAGACTCTTATGGTTGTTCTTACAAACCCCAGTCCGCTCAGCTGATCTCCTCATTCTTGGTGGGAACAAATCCATATTGGGAGGGGAGGGGATGCTTTTGTCACTTTGGTACTTTGTTGATTTGTTATTTTGCCCCTGCAGGAACTATACCGGGCGAGTAGGTTAGAGAGGATGCCACAATGCACGACGTGCAGGAAACGTAGGCAATTCTAAAAAATCACATTGGAGAAGAGGGGGAACAAGAGGGGCTGGTCAGAGAAGGAGAGAGGGGGGGGGGAGGGAGAAGCAGGCGGTTCTAGAGGCTGGAGGAGCAGGTGCATGACTCCAGATGTGACAGTCATGAACACGAACCCACAGGATCGCCGATGATCTGGGAGCTGAAACCGATCGGGATGGAATTTCCAAGGCCATGGGCGGCTAGCCAGGATATTCGCTGGAATGAAGATCGGACACTATTGGCGACTATCGGACGGGCGCATCCGGATGCCCCAATGAACGGGGGCTTACTCGTCGACTGCAGATCCCCCGGTCCACTTTGAAAGCCCGAAGGCCCGGCCCGCCCTCGAGGTGATGCATTGATTTGTTTTGATGGGGAGGTGTTTTTCTTTTTCTTTTGGCGATCAGAGAAGGGGGGGAAAGAAGATGGTGCATCATACCATTGTGGTGGTGGTGGTGAGAGAAAGAGAGAGAGAGAGAGAGAGAGAGAGAGAGAGAGAGAGAGAGAGAGACTACTTACGCGACTTCAGGACTTCAGGACGATGAACGGCTTAGTCATGTATATAAGTTCGCCAGTCGCGGCTGTTGATATTCTCATCTCCAGATGGGCTACACCGAGATTTCTGGGGACGCTAGTCTGTCGGGGCCAAAAAAAATAAAAATAAAAATCATATTGAGGATTAAAATGATAATTCCTGGGATTTATGCGTAATAGGATTAAACCTTTCGTAGCCTTTTTTTTCCCACCTCAACCAGAATGGATGCGTCTGTTCTTTTTCAGGACGCCTCCAAGCTCTGATCCCTGATCGCCCATGCACGTCTTCTCTAGTCCTCGTTCTGTTCGATTGGGGATCGAATTTGATTTCGTTCTTTTTCTTTTTCTTTTTATTTTCTGTCATTTTGCTTTCCCATTTCCTGTCTGTCTTTTCTTTGCTTTTTGCATCTTCCCCTTTCCCTCTGGCTCTATCGGGTACACGGCGTGCATACTTTCTTTTGATACGGAGAAACGTCACTCGTGTATGGAGTAGGCTGATCTCCACTAGTCGGCAATCATTGTATGCACGCAACCACCTATATAGAAGCCTACCCCTCGAACATCGTCTGCCCGCTGGGACGACTTCTTATATCCTAACCTTGTCTGCTTCGGACAGAACCCAAATCGTCTCCGTTGAAACACAAATCCCCTCCAAAAAGGAAAGAAACAGAGCAAAACGTGAGAACAAAGGAAAGAAAGAAACAAAAAAAAGAAAAAGAAAAAGAAAACAAAAAAATCTAAAAGGAACTGAGGATACCCTGGACAAAGCATAAACCATCCTCAAGCTCTAACACCCCCACCACCTCCTCCCCAAAAGAGAGAAAGAAAGAAAGAAAGAAAGAAAACACACAATGGAGACGGCGGAACCGGTGTCATCCTATGACTTCCCGGCCCATGTGGGTGCTTTTGCTCATCGGCGGATGGAATCTTCTCTGTTTCCTTACTATTCCCAACCCCCATCCGCACCATCTTACTCGCTACCATACAACGCACCTCCAACATCTTCTTATCACTTTGGCTCGCTAAATCAAAACTCCCACCCATATGGCCACTACTTCGTGGCGAGTCAGCCCCCGCTTTCATCCCCAGTTCGCTTGGCTGAGCCTCAACCACTGCATGCGTTGCCGGAAATCCGGCCAGCAAAGAACGCGATCAACAATGTTGGAAAGGGAGCCGATGATCGACATGGTCAAGGGCTGGCTGTCAAGAAGGAGGGCTCAAATATTGAGTTCTCCACCGAGGTCGATGTTCTCATGAAGGCCATTCAAGCTAAACCAGAGTCTTCCCCGTCCCCGGTTCAGCAATCGTTGCCTCCCTTGCAGCAACTAGCACCGTCTAGCTATCCAACCTATCATCAAGGCTACCCAAATTATCCTATGACCCCGCCTCGCTGTCTTGTGAACAGTGAAGGGCAGTTGTCTCGATCAGGGAAGAAACGCAAGTATACTTGCACCTTACCCAACTGTGGCAAGAGTTTTGCACAGAAGACACATCTGGATATCCATACACGAGCCCATACGGGTGACAAGCCTTTTGTGAGTACACCATATATACTCAAGCTTTGCTACATCTTGATCAAAAAAGAAAAAAAAGAAAAAAAGAGAAAAAGAGAAAAAGACAAAAAGAAAAAAGACTAGATCTCGTCGTTTCAAAGAGCCTCAACTAATAGCTTACAGATCTGCAAGGAACCCTCCTGTGGACAGCGGTTTTCGCAGCTTGGCAATTTGAAAGTAAGTAAAAACAAAAAGAAAAAGAGAAAAGAAAACAAAAAAGTTGAGCTTGTCTTGATCTTCCAGTCTAACTCTACGATCTCAAATATAGACCCATGAACGTCGCCATACAGGAGAGAAACCCTACTCCTGCGATATCTGCCACAAGACATTCGCTCAAAGGGGCAACGTCCGCGCCCACAAGACAACCCATCTTGAGAGCAAACCCTTCACCTGTCTACTGGATAACTGTGGCAAAACGTTCACCCAGTTAGGAAACCTAAAGGTAATATTCATTGAATACATTACAATCCATGAGCCCGAGACGGTACAATTTTCCCATTGAGTTAAACTAGCTAACCTGTGATTCGTCTTCTAGTCCCACCAGAACAAGTTCCACGCATCAACCCTCCGCTCGTTGACCATGCGATTCTCTCAAATAACTGACAATGGTATGGTTAACCCGCAAGATCGAGAACTATGGGAATACTTTGCTTCTCTCTACAAGAATAGCAACAAAGGTATCAAAGGCCGAGGCAAAGATCGACGCATCCTAACTACCAAGCGGCCCATTGCTGTAGGCGGACCAAAGCCTCGCATGCAGTCGATGGAGTCTGAGGAGGATCCTATCCAACTCCGTCGAGGCAGCTATGAGGATAACATTTCCATGTACACGGGCGGGTCTAGCAGTGACGGGGACGAACCAGGCCCATACTATATTGATCGGCGGCTGCCATAGATAACGACTCGGGGCTTGATGGTTGTGATGGTGATTTTGCTTTTTGGATCTCCACTTGGCTCGTTTATCTTTTCATTTCTTCTTCTTCTTTTCCTTCTTCTTCTCTTCTTCTTCTTCTTCTTCTTTTTTGACTGGTTTTTCAAGACTCGATCGAGAGAAACGGCGTAATTGGGATATTTGAATGAGATATACCAGGGGTGTTTCTTTTCTTTTTCTTTTTCTTTTTCTTTTCTTTGGGGCCATTTCTGCTTTGATGGGTTTCTGACATGTTGATTTCTGAGTCCAAGATGTACATGATTTCACGAGCTGTTTTGTTCTTTCCGATTCCATTTATTTTCTCTGTATTCTATCTTGCCATTGTTTGCTGGCTTCGGGGATCTTTTTTTTTTCCAGCAATTAGGGACATACGATTTTTCGCCTTGTACACGAACAGTTCTCAACCAAAGGGTCTTGTCTATTTTTTTTTCTCTCTTGATTTTTCTGCTTTCCTTTTCTCTTCACCAGCTAATTTCCATACTTTCGTATGTATGCACATAACCTCTGCGTCTGGTTCAAACTCTGGAATGTATATAGATACACCACTAGACTCGGTTCCAATGTCCTGTTCGGGATACTTTCGCCTAGTGGGCCTGTTAGCGTTTGCCTTGACAGGTGCCTAACTATGTACATATCCAGACACGAGGGGTGGAGCATTGGGCAGATCGCCGAATTAACGGGATCCGACTCAGGGGTACGTGCACAGGAGGAATATCGTGGGACCGGAGGCGATCGTCAACTATTTGTTTGCTTTTGATCCTCTTGAATTCTTTAGTCTTCTATAGATGTATGGAGAGTTTTATGAACTGTGTATTGGCTGGTGTGGGAGCACAAACTGCTCGTCAGATTCAGTAGTGTACAATTGCGCGTAGGACAGAGATTAAGATCTTCTTTGCTCCCCCGCGAACATCCATGCGTAGATCATGCCGTGGTACACAAGATGTGGGTGATAAAATGAAAAGACAAAAAAGAAAAAAAAAAAAAAAGAAGTAAAAGGAAAAAGAAAAAGAAAAAATAAGCAGATAAATTGGCTCCAAGTGACACCGCGCGACTCCACTCTGCCACACCCCCTGTCACACACTATTGCCCATCTGCATCAGCAATCTTAATATCTCCGTCATCGCCAGTCTCTCCAGCAGTATCTGTCTGCATGGGTGGGGCCGCCGTGCCCACTGGAGTGGCTTGAGCCAAAGCATCCGTAATGAACGCCTCTTCCACAGCAGCCTTTCGTCGGAACACCCGGAGCCACCGGCGTCCCCATTGGCGGATGATAGCGTCTTCAGGCAGATCGCCACTACCATCACCTCGTTCCATTAGTTCATCGTTACTACCAGAGGCTACCGAAACGATAGCATCTTCGATAAACTTGAAGAGAGCCTGCATTTCCACCCGCTCGCGCGCTAGCGTCTCATCCAACGCGCTCAGCTGTGGTTCGTATAGCCCGGGCTGTGTCCGCGCAGCGACGATCTGTCGCATACGATTGGTAACCTTGCCGACAGTAGCGGAGATCATCTCATAAATATGAGACTTGGCTAGCACGGTTCCAGCATCCAGGGACTCGGAAAGCGCCCATTCCAGCACCGAAAGTGGGCTGATGATGGTGTAGTTCAGGAGCTTGTCAATGATGTTGATCGCGATACCAGGTTGATCAGCCCAGTACTCCATCACTGAAGTAATAATCTGGCAGCGGGCCCGCTGGGATACAGGACCGATGGCGAGCAATCGTTCTTTGTTTCGTTCAATGCACGAAAGAACGTGAGAGAGCGATTTCGACCCGACAAAGCAAATAGAGGTTACTAGGGCATCCGTGGAGGGAATTTTAGCATCTTCCACACCTAGGCTCTGGGCCTGCTCCTCGATTGACGCAACTATGGGCTGAATTTCGTCGTCGCCCGCCTTCTTTCGGATAAGTTGCATTAGCTCCTGTCCTTCCTTGGCATATGGTGTCACTATTATCCCAATGTTAGTGGTAATGAAAACCATGTGCGGATAAGACAGAATCAACTTACTCTCAGAAAGATATTTGAACTCGGGGGTGTCCTTCTCTTTGCCCTCGGTAATCAAGGGAATATAAGATTCCAGTAATGTTCCCTTAATACGCTGGGCAAAGCTGAGTCGAATCTCCTTGTCTAAAGCCCCGTTGATGAACGCTAACTTGGGATGAATAGCAGGAAGCTCGAGATCGTCAACCCTATTTCCATTGATGTTAGATTTCGCGCGTTCGAGAGCAATCTGTTGAGAATCTCATCAAGCACATACCACTCGCTCCATTTCCAGGTGAAGCCAAAGTTGCTTAGATGGTGGGCGAACCAGTCTAGGAACCGGTTACTCAACTCCAGATCCATGGTCTCCAGGTTGTTGTATAAGAACCGAATGGCACGACCAAGGCTAGGTGCGATAGCAGCGGGCGCAATTTTGCAGCATTCTGTTAAAAGAGAATGGTAGTAAACGAGCTTGTGCTCAGGATTGGGCAACTGATACAGCTGGGAGAACACAGCATCAACTGCGATATCCTCTGGCTTCCATGACTGCCCCTCGCCTGCAAGATCACGCATTCGGTCAAAGGGCGTAGCACGCTTGACGAAAGTGTACGGAGTGAAGTAGCAGTCCACGTCGATCAGGAACTTGGCCGTGGCAACGCGATTAAAGTCAAGTAGGTTGATGGTGTCTACTAAAGCATCTCTCAAGAGTAATGATGTAATGTCGGAGGGCGGAGGTACTGTGTCGATTTCTTGGTTGGCGTACACGGAGATGTAGACCTCTGGGAAGAGGGGACGAGCGCCGTTTGAAACGGGGTTCGGAACATTGATCTCGGGGAATGAAACCTTGTTCACGGGTTCAAATGGCTTTTGAGTAGGATCTTGTTCATCCTTTTCAATCTCCTGTACACCCTTCCAGGGACGGGGAAGACATTTAAGCTCCCAGCCTCGGCTAGCTTCGCCTTGTAGTTGACTTTGAAGAAGACTGACTACACTTGGTCCGCTGGCCTCCCGGTTCTCGTCGGGACTAAATGTATTCACTAGATCGACCAACGCATGCGGAGTAGATGCAATGATTTCTGTTTTCTCGAGGAGGGCAAGAGCTTGAGACTCAAAACCAGTAGCGGGAGATATCATCACATAAGGAATTGTGAATTGTATGATCTTGACAAGCTCCAGGCCAAGTAGCTGTATTAAATTGTTAGTTTGATTGAGCTTTAAGCAGATGAAGAGTTTACCTACGTCTTCCGATGATGCGGTTTGAAGATCGACCGCGCGGGCAAATAGCTCGTCCAGCAATGGAAAGATACCTTCACCCTCAAAGAGCGGTTGCAAGCCACCTAGGAAGCGAAGCAAAAGCTTCACTTCGCGCCACGACCCCGAGTTGATATATTTTTGCAGGGCCTCTCCGGCCTTCTTCAATACCTCCGCGCCAAGCTCCGCCTTTAGGTTGTAAGCAACGAGCGTTGTTGCGGCCACGAAGGGGATTTTCATCGGTTGCTCTAGGACTCTGTATAAGAATACAAAACCATCAGCAAAAATTTCTCTGATGTTCAATCATCCATGGTTCAAACTTACAATTCCAAGGAAATGTTGACAAAAGTGTCGCGTAGCTCCTCATCCTCGTAATTCTCCGCGACAGACTTCGCAACTCCCATTATATCATCTTCGATTCTCCGTGCTGCCTATTAAAATTCATTTAAATCGTCAGTATAACGATCGATTCATCTTTCATATAGCTCCGGTTCACTGTGGAAAGAACTTGATAGAAGGGCGAAGGGAATCATACCGATTCTGCGATTGTAAGCAGTTGGCGACGTATTTGCACAAACAGCGGCTCTTCATATCTGCGTCTCTGGGGGCGGCGATCGAAATCCTCATCATCTTTTATGAGAAGTCAGCTGTGCTCACAGGGAAGCTTCAATTGCCCTGTCGTGTCACTCACCTCTGTAACGGCGCTTACGCCCTCCTCCGCCACCACCTCGATAGCCATAATTTCGGCGCTCATAGTCAGCCATGACGCACAAAGCCTTAAGGGGATATTGGATTATGAAGACCAAGAGGTAATGGTGACAGTCAATGAGAATTAATGATCGGAAGACTTGAGCTGCAAGGACAATGGAAATGGCAGCTCCGGAGTGGGGAAAATCCGACCCGAGCTTGAGCAACAAGCCCCCGAATGTCAATTTGCCAGTTGGCTGTAGACGTGCGAGCACTGCATATTCCGAGTATGATAGCGACCATGGAAGCTCTGCCTTGGACAAAATTTCCACAGTAAATCGTGCAATGAGTACCGACTAACTTATAAGCGATCCAAATGCACCATATTACCTGCATAGCAACTTTCGAACTTACCATGGATGAGACTAGGTAGTGACTATCGAAGGTACACCGTCACAACTGCTTCCCAGGAGTAAGCCAATCAATATCTAGCACGGGGGAACTTTTAAATCACGGACTGTTTAAATCAACAAGCACAAGATCCTGTGATATGCCACCTGTTCATGTCTGTAATGGAGAGGCACTACTGCTGGCCTGGGTGCACCATTGACAGGGTCTACTGGTAGATCCGAGTGGGATCTTCAGGACATGGAACTGAACGGTCTGGGGATAATCAATGCTTTGTGGTCTGATACTTATATCAAAATGCTATAACAAAAGAATGCCTTTCTTCTTACATGACCAAATCCGAGCGAAGAATCAATCCACTAAGTTGCAGCGGTGCAGCTCTACAGGGCCACCATGGAACAAGGAAATCATCGGCTGGAAAATGGAACGTGAGTCTCATCACCGGAAGAAACCCAGAGAGAAGGGACCATGGAGGAACCAGCCCGGCCCAGGGGCAGTCGGGCAATGACATTTGCAATACGGAAACAGGGATCAAAAGAAGAGAGAAAAGCAAAAGCTCGTCGGTGGAAAAAAGGGGGGGAAGGAAAAAGGAAAAGGAAAAGCGAGGTAGAAGAGGGAGATATGAGAGAGGAAAGGGCAAAAGAAGGGGAAAGAAGAGTCAGAGAGAAAATAAAGAAGAACAAATAAACAAAGTTTCTAGCGCTGCAAAGTCGAAAGGGTTGTGGATAAATTTGACCACACAGGCGGTCCCAGTCGGGATGAGGTGAACGAAAAAGCCTTCAGGCCGCGGTGATGCATGTCAATATGTCCCGGGGCCATCCATTGACCTGCTGCGTCCCTGGGTTATCATTTCAAGTTCCCTCCCCGACCGAATGAAGCCATGCAGTCTTCAATCCCGGAAGGCAGACTTGCACAGAAAGGGTATCACTTTTTCCTCCCAAGTGTCGCAGACACCTCAAAAAAAAAATAAGAACTCCAGGTCATAACCTCCCATGGTTGCGTGACAATCATCAGCCTCCCATTGTCCATCTTCTCGCCCCCAAAAATGTAACAAATCCAGTCTTCCGCTCAGCCATGAAAAAGGAGATGTCCACCTTTCCCATCGGATCCCTCCTCGCTCAAAGATCCCATCTCCTGGCAGATATTCTAGTCCCGTCAATGGCCTGTCGGTTGTAGTAAAATAAACTCAGCAAAAAGTCGTGTTCTCCGTTTCAGAGCGCCACTCGAAGCATGATGGTACTCAATCGATAGGTCCTCGAGAACCTGTCGTGCAATATGCGGAATGCACTACGAGCAGACATGACTCTCGCTGAGACGGCATCTGCCCGCTCAATCGAGGTGAGCCATCATCTCCTCCTTGGACAAAGGCTTGAAGTTGTTGATGTCGAGGCCGCGCGCTTCCAGAGCTGGACGGGCATGGGGAGGGACAAGTTGGTCATTCAGTTGGGGTGCAATAGAAAGTTCTGGTCTATGATTAGGGAAACAAAATTCTGAGGGGTAGGGTTTGGATCCAATCGAGCTTACCGTGTCGCGAGAAATCGAAGAGAACAGGGAGATCCTTTGAGGGGTTGTTGTGATGGCGTGAGTCTGGTAAGCGGGTGGCTGGATCTCGCAGCTCATCGAAAAATGGATGGCACATAGCCTCAATTGCCGAGAGTCGCTGTGTCGGTGTGTACTCTAGGAGTGCCGAAATTAGGTCGATTGCCTCCGGTGTTGCCTTCCGGAATACCTAAATCTCGGTGGTTAATTTACTTGATCGAGGAATGGTGGGAATAGGTAGAGGAATGACATACCTTGTTGAAGGGATGAGGCTTGATTTGAGGAAACTTGTGTTCCATGTAATTGGGGTTCATTGTACGAATCTGCTCGCGAGTAGGTGTGCCAAGAACCTTGATGATTTCCACGAGCTGGTCAATTCCCGATTCACCAGGGAAAAGAGGTTGTCCCAGCATCAGCTCAGCCATTACACAACCAGTGGACCATACATCTATATGAAAGAAAAGTTACAGATTAGACAAGATGCTCAAATAATTCTCCAAATGAAATCCCCGTAAAATAAAAAAGAAAGAAAAAATAGAATTCAAAAAAGCAAACGGGAAGGGGAGAGGGGGAGGAGGGAGGTGGACGCACCGATCTTGGTTGTGTAATTGGTCGCACCGAAGATCAACTCCGGAGCCCGATAGTAGCGAGAGCAAATGTAGGAAACGTTGGGTTCATTTTCGATCAAAATCTTGGCGGAACCGAAATCGCAAAGTTTCAAAATACCTGTGCTAGGGTCGAGTAGAAGGTTTTGAGGCTTAATGTCACGATGACAGATTCCTTGTGAGTGGATGTAGGCCAGCGACCGGAAGAGCTGGTAAATGTAGAGCTTCACCTCAAGCATCGGCATCGTCGTCTTAAGTTTGTTGAAGTAGCGCGACGCTCGGTACACCGTTTCTGGAACATATTCAAGTACCAAGTTGAGGTAGACTTCGTCTTTCTACACGTTGGGATGGTAAGAGGGGAACCGTCAGTTTGGAAGGGAATGGGAGCGAGATCGAGGGGCCAGGAAAGCGGGTTTGGGCCACATACCCTATCACCGTTGGAGTAGTAGAAAGCCTTGAGCTCGACGATGTTCGGATGACGGACAATCCGCATGATCTGCAGCTCACGGTTCTACAAGCGATCAGTAACCTTTCTTATGGAAGAGATTCCGAGGGAATCCGCCTCTTCTTACCTTGAATCGCTTGTCCTGGAGAACTCTCTTGATGGCAGCGTCCTCGCCACTGGGAGACATCTTGGTCTGAAAGACCACACCGAAGGAGCCATTGCCGACAATTTTACACTGAGTGTAGGAGATTTCCTTGTGCTCGCCTGTCAGGCCATCTTGGACCTTTTCGCGGATAACCTCTACAGCGGGGAACAGACCATGTCAGTAGCGGCAGAGGGGAATTCCAGGCCATTGACAACTTACCACCCATGCGCAAACTTGGGAACAGCCCAGGGCGACTCTGTGACATGATGGGGAGGGAGGATAAATGCTATGGAAGAAGAGGAGAGGAACCCGTTTTGGGTGTGGTGAATCGGTGGAGTCAAGCTGGGAGGGGAGGGGAGGGGTGGGCGGAAGGTCCGAACGGGGCGAGGTTGAGAAGAATAGGTGACTAGGTCAAATGCCAAGCCAGAGGAAGAGAAAGCAAGAAGAGAAAGGGAAGGGGAAAAAGGACAGGGTAAAAAAAAGAGAGAGAGAAAAAAAAAAAGAAAAAGATAAAAAGATAAAAAGAGTTAAAAAGAGAAAAACCAATAAAGTCCTAATGGGCGAATTGGCTAGGGAGTAATGGTTTAGTAGCCAATAATGTCGCAATGAGGGAAATCCAAAGGGTTAAGATTTGGGGGGGGGGGGGAAGAAGAAGAGAGGGAGGAGAGAGGGAGAGAGATGGGGACCAGGTAAAATTGGGTAATGTTAGGTAAAATGGGGTAAGATTGGTAAAATAGGGTAAGATTGGGTAATAATGGATACGGGGCTGCTTAGGGAAAGGTGACGTTGATGGGAATCTCTCACGGCTCCATAGGATTCTCAGAGTGTATACGTAGGCAAGCAGTCTCTAGTTATAGAAGAGAGGGATTTTAGCTAGATAAGTCTTATTCATTATTAGTCTCTAGTAATTTTTCAGGTGGATTATTGTGCACTTTTTTTATTTTTTTATTATGTCAATCACCTGGCACCTGGGCAGTGAACAATATAGCCAAAATCGACTAATAAGAAAATCATAAATCATAAATTGAAAATACAAAATGACAAAAATAGGCCGAGCAAAAGAGGGGGGGGGGTTGGGAAATAGCCCCAAAAAAGAGACATCTCACACTAATAAAAAAGATTCCAGAGAGGGGACGCGAAGGACCACTAGACCACACGATTTATCGATCTATATCACGCAGTCCTGGAGCCATAGATCAGGAGAAAGATAATGAAATCAATAGGACACCCAGCTCGGATTTTCTCTTCTATCCATACAGGAAATCATCTCCATAGTGATTTTGACATTCTTGCCCTCCATCTCCTGATCTGATCTCTCCATTTTTACCATACTACTACAGTATCATACTGTATACCTAGGTACGCATCTGAGCACCCACGGACCAGTGGTCCATACGGTCAGCCTGAATAGCCGTTACCGCACCAATCTTACCGCGGGAATGATCTCATTGATCATACCTGTCCATGCCCAGGTTCCCCCCAACTGGGCTCCAGTGGGCTAAGGTACCCGGTTATGAATGCATGAATTGGGTTTAAGGCAAGACGGTCACCAGAGAATCCAGAAGCAGGGAGCTATCAAAAGAGCCCTCTTTCGGGACTCCATTCTGCTCTCTGTCAGATTCGATCCTCTTTATCCACCAGCGTTTAGCTCCCACTATCTCTTCTTTTGCAGCCCAGCCAGGTCACGTTGATGGTCACGTTGAACGGAGCCACTAATGTTCCGCAAGTCCCGTGTCGGCTGACCAGCCGTGATTTTCCCAGGAACCGCGCTGATTGGCCCCTCCCGGGGGAACCTCGTGACTATCATGTCATCGAGTCCAGCTGACAAGGAGCGAAGAGATTTGACTTAGTAGAGAGAGAGGCAAAAGAGGCGAGAGATGGGAGAGAGGGCAAAAGGGAAAAGAGCTTGGGCCAGCGACGGGTCCGAGGAGTGGGAAGCTCTAGGAATCTTATTTCCCCCCCCCCCCCTTCTCTCCCGGCTTGCATACTGTAGAATGGAGTGTATAGTACACCTTATTGGAATCCTCCTTGTTCTCTCAGCCATCATATCCATTTTATTTCCTGGTCGATCGGTTTCAAAGCTTGAGCCACACATGCCATGCGAGATACGGCATGAACGGGATCCGGCAGCTCGACACCGAACTGTAGATCCCCAACTCATTTATCCATCCTTGAGGTGCAGGGGTCCCCTTGGCATGTGAGGTGAATGGCCGGCCCAGCCGATATCCGGCTCCGAATGATTAGAATTACAGCTAGAGCGCCCGTGGGAATTCATCAAACAAATTCAAGTTAATCAACGATGCTACTTGATCAACTGTGCCCCCTCTTTGAAGAGAGCCTGATTAAAGTAACGGTAAAAGGGGGGAAAGAGAAGAGCCACGAGGTAAAAGCTATGTAAGGAGCTAGAGAGATCTATAATAACAAGCCATGGCAGTAGGATGGATTGCCGAACCCACAAGACAGGCCTAGAAGCCTCATTGCTTTTTCTTCTTTTTTTGGCATAATTCTATTTTTCCTATTCAACTTTTGCCTCGTCGTCCTTGGCGACCATGTTTGTTCGATGAAATCCAAATCACGGTCTTTTACCTTCTTCTTCTTCTTCTTCTTCTTCTTCTTCTTCTCTTCTTTTGTCATGGACCATCCTTCATCGATGTCGATGACGACTGATCCATTGTACCATAGGCGATGTCTCGGTTCCTGACACATCTGCCCCTGATATAGTCGCAAAATGGCACCTCATACCTTCCCACGACAGATCATTTCAACCTTCAACGCTCAGATCCACCAATCATGGCCACAGACGGGCCAAGGGCCGCATCTCAGGCCCAACATAGCTGCCGTTGAGGACCAACCATTCCCTCAATGCAGACCTTGCAGCTGGTAATGCACCTCGCTCAAAAAGGTACAGAGAAACTTTACCCAGCTCCTGTAATTGAAGGTTTCGTACAGCTTGTACTCGGCAGAACCGTTCATGGCGGCATACCGTCATTTACGATTTGTACGCTCAGAGTTGAGCTCTAGAGGATACTCCGTAGAGAGCATAAAAGGGAGGGGGCATCTCAGGCTTTTTACAATGATGGAGATAAAATACCAGGAACTTACTTCCAGGACAGGAGACAACAACAACAGTGCGCAAACTCCTGACCTCGCGAGCAACAGATCGACATCACCAGATCAGTGGGGGCTGTGGCATATCAATTCGCCACAGTTTGTCAGGCGCTGTCATCTCGGAGAGTGACGTAGACGCACTCTATAGGTACCTACCTTAGTACCTAGACTGCGGAGTGTATGGGATTCATTACCGAATATTATGATACTGTAAGGAGAATGGTACTGGCCGATTATATTATACGAAGAGAGGACCGGTACTGTAGGAGGAATCAAGACCAAACATTCTCCGGCGATCTCGCGAGTCCCAGAACCAGTCAACCTGGCTCCAATACTAATCTCCTACTGGCATGGGTTCAATGGTTCCGGGTGGAACTCCCAATTTCACCCACACAAACTAGTTAACCCTATCAATTTCCCAACATACCATGTGTTCCTGGCCCTAGGTCTCGGTACTTCGCTGATGTGGTATGTGCGATCTCCTGCAGATGCGCTCCCGTGGGAAAGGGGGATGTGAGAGAGGGAGAGACGGAGATGGTCCGCTGAGTGTACGCCTCCACCACGCAAGTATGGAAGCAAGGGCAGCGGCATTCTCATCTCTGTCAGACACGTGGAGTTGAAGCTGATCCTTTTCGTGCATTTTTGCCATCGGCTCGAGAAACATAAACAGCGGGCAAGAAAAATTCGAAAGAGTTTTTTTTTTCTTCTCTTTTTCTTTTTCTCTTTTTTTCTTCCAAAATAAAAAATTTAAATTAAGCCCAGGTCGCACCGCCAGAGAATCCTCGGAGGAAGAGGAATTTAGGAATGCACCAAAATATGCGAATCATGAAATCTCGTCGTCGCTTCATTGGCCCTGAACCCGAGAAGAGAGGATCCAACATCCTTCTTCCCGCCTACTTTCTACCATGATTGGCGCTCCGAGGAACTGATGCTATTCCCCATCATGCGCTAGGATGAGGGATCTACTCATTCTGCTACGACGATCCAAATTTACCACCACTCTATGCCGTTGAGTATACGCTGTTTTCTCGCCCCCCTTCTCCCCATCGCGTCTATCCTACTTCACGCTATCCCGGACACGGGAAACCGGGAACCGGGAATCCACGTTTGTTCCCAGCCTTCTCATTTTGTTGTTGTTGTTGTTGTTGTTGTTGTTGTTGTTGTTACCTTTATTTTCAATTTTTATTTTCTTATTTTGAAAATTCATTCGATCTCTCTCTCTTTCATTATCTTCTTTTGCGCATGTATTTTGCATTCTATATTTCTACCCTCTTCACTCCGTTCACCTTGAGCGTCCGAACGAAGCCATAACGACCAGGCTAATTGGTCGTGTCCTCCTCTCTTTTCCATTAGACGTGATTACAATACGGTGGGTAGTGTAGAGTGCCTGCAGTCCTTAGTATATCTCCTTGTTACTGTGCCAGAGTAAGATACATATGTATAGGATGAATCCTTGCAAATGCAGAGAATCCAATGAGGAAAGCAAACCCACTCCACACGTATCCTGGACCAGTAAAAGTGTCAACCAAATACATATATGTACTGTACAATTTATCCATGCTACGTTATACATTCAATTATGGCCGATTTTCATCCTAAGTCCGAACCAATGTTCGCCGGTACGAGCCATGCGAGCCATGATATATGTATGTCAACTTTGGAACTCTCCGGATATGTATACACCCACTCCTACTAGTACGAATGTGAGAAAACCTGAATCATCATGCAGTCCACTCTCCATCAATAAGACGGGCCCCTCCTCGGCGAACTCAGTCAACCCTTGAGAAACGAGGTTTTACCGCGCTGGCGAACACCCAGCGCTCTCGATTGGACCAGCCTCCGAGGGGGAGGGCCTCGAGCCCCCCGCTCGCAAAACTGTAAATATGAAGAGCCATATCCCAAGTCGCTGTTCATTTGATGGCCCCCGCAGAGGGGGTCGATGTCTCCGGGTCTGCCTCTGTTCCGACCAATGCAGGTCGACCAACTCGGGACCAACCCGGGACCAACCGTTGTGTGGTGATGATGTCAGGGCATAAGCAACCAAACACCGAAGACGATGATGGACCCCCACACCAGACTATCCTTGGAGACATTGCAGAAGAATTTAAGATTCTATCACGGCTCTGCGGTTGAAACGAATTGGTCAAGTCTGCACCAGAAACCCCGCTAGAGAGGCCCTCTGTAATCACCGAGTATCTAAATACCCTTGACCTGCCCCATGTCCACTCTTCATCTGGCGCTTGATCAATAGAAATGCCCCGTTCACTAATCCATCCAGAATTGCTAGTGGAACCCCCCTCCATAAGGGAACAACAAAAAGCAGGGAAATGAGCATGGTATTTGACCGAGACATGGGTGGGGAACCCAAGCAGTTGAACGGTTTGCTCCCAAATGTGCATAAAGCCAAGTCCACATCTGCACTCCGGAGTCTCATCGTTGGCGGAGGTGATTCTCCAGTAACCCACATACTAGTGGAGCCCACTTTCTCGGTTGCCTCTCACAATGATGTCCTGGTAGTGGGTTTTTATTATTTATTATTTTTTACATACTTTCTTACTTGACAAGGTGAATACAATTACCATATCACCCGATAATCGATCAATGCATCGTGATTTCTTATTCCGAGCAGAGCATCGTTGATCCTTTGTGACGCTATCGTGAAACGGAGAGGCGGGAGGGGGCAAGCGGCGTTCCTCCCCCAAGAGAAGGGACGTTTTGTTTCAAGGATTTTAGTTAGCTCTTCGCAGTTGTAGATGCACAAGACACGAGCTGCAATGGCACCACTCACTGCACTACTACAACAATCGATATTCTGATCTGTAGGGGGGGAGGGGAGGCTATGTTCGTAGGAACTATGTCTGATAGTAGATCAAGGTTTGCCTGGTGGAAAAGATCGGAGATCATATCCCGAGGCTTGTATATCTTATAACCGATGTCCAACCTCCGCACTTCCAGGGTTACTGGGGAATTGCTACGCCTTAGTTAATGGACCTGATTACAAAGAACAACCTGGCACTTCTACAACCCATCAATTGTACACAATATACACGCAAAGTCTCAACAACACTGTTTTACATTGGTCCGTCTATGATGCGAAAACATAACCAGAGCTCTCCGGTCCAGCCCTGCACCTCCCACCTGACAGCCCCTCGTAACCCCGACCATCGGGGGTCATGGAGAGAGATCAAAAAGAAGACAAACAAGAATGACACCACGGACCAAAAGATAAAGAGAAAAACACATAGCCGGAGATGCGGGCGTCAGATGTAGGCGGAGAACAACGTCATCAGGAAAGGGGAACGGAGTGTGAATCTATACAATAAAAGTAGAAAGAAAAAAGAAAAAGAAAAAGAAAAACGAATCATGTGGAATATCCATGGCGCCAAACAACTGCCGCATACGCCAGTAACCCATACTCAAGAAGATATACTGGGGTGGGCGTGTGATATACCATGTCAATCCAGACATCGAAGGGGTGCGAAGACTACTAAAACAGGGAGGATGAAGGGTTATTAACTCAAGAAATGTGCACGAAAATGCACGGAGCTTGAGAAGAGGGGAGAATAAAAGCGAGCTTAGAAGGGAGGAGGAACCATATTGGCAGCATCAGCAGTCTCCTGCTGCTCCATCAATTCCTCACCGGCGATCTCAAGAGACACGGCAAGGCCGACCTTGGCGGTTTGCTATAAGGTAGTTAGAATCAAGGACCTCGTGCCACCAACAACGAAATAGACATACCTTAGCCTGGTCAATCTCACCAGCAAAAGTAAGGGAGATGGGCATGGCAATGCGCTTCTCAAGAAGGCAGCTAACCTTGCCAGCACTGTCGACCTGAGCCCGGAAAGAGGAAGCACGGAAGTCGTACTTGGCACCGATGGCAGTGGTTCCATCACGGCTAGGGCCACCCATCATCATAGCAGCAGCATTGGGAGCAAACTGGAGGTTCATGTCGACACCAGCCTCAACACGCTCAGAGAGCTTGCGCCAGTAGGTAGCGGCGAAAGTACCCTGGGCTTGCAATTGAGCGGTACCAATCCAGTCATCTCCCTTGTATTTAGCGCAGTAAGACAGAGCAGTCTCTGGACGAGCTCCCATGGCCTGACGTTGCCAGATAGCCTCGAAACCAAGAGCCAGTCCAGGTGTGATGGACTGGAGGTAGCTACCAACGAAAATACCGGTCAGGCCGCCCTCGAGGGTGGATGGGTTGAAGGCCTTCAAAGATGCAGAGAAATCGGCACCAGTGTAGTCGTTATCGATTTGAAGCAAGCCCTGAGATCCACCAGACATGATTTGCGCGTTGGTCTTGGTGACGAGAGCCTGGTTCCAACGGTAGTTGCCGACTGCAGCGAGGGTACCATCACTTCCGAGGTTACCTTGCATGAAGACCTATTCCATTCAAAACCGCGCTATGGTTAGAGTATGATTTCAAAGAGGTATGTACGAATTGTGTCCAAGAGAGAGGAAAATATAGGCGCGAACTTACCTTAGGACTTCCGTACATAGCGGAGAAGTTGTAAGGAGGCATGTTGCCGGATGATCCCATGGAGAAGGCATGAGACACACGGAATAGAGGGGACATGCCGAAGACCTTGGTCAGGTCGGCACGCAGGCCAGAGAACATGAAGTTGGTCAGAAGGACATCCTTCTGAACTTCGCGGGCGAGGTTGTCCACGGTACCCGGGTTGGGCAGGTTGAGCAACGCCCTCCGATCGGAGAACGCGGTGTATGCATCCTTAATCGCCGCGGCAGCGGGATTTTCTGTCAGGAAGGAGAGGGATGATGTGAGATCGGCCATTTTGAAGGTGAAAGATGGAAAATTATTAACGGTGTCGTCACGCGATGCCAGTCAATGGGATTTTATTTTGGACAAGAGCAGAGGAAGAAAGATGAAAACCAGCCCCGGGGAATATCTGGGACGAGTGAACGACACAGATTGTAAGGGAGATGAGGGAGGACTGTATTAAGGCTTTTGACAAAGCGCCGCGGAGAGATCGGGGGTTGGATTGAAGGGAACGGAGCTGAAGACTGGACCAAGACTTGACTGTGAAAAATGCCAGTTACGGCCGCGTCTTTGGTGACTGTGGTCCGCCCTGGCTTATGTCATCATCTGGAGGTTGCTTCAATTGTGAAGACAATCCTGTAGAAGGTCCTGTGGTATTCTTGAATGAAGTTCTTTTTTTTTTTTTATTAATCGGGTGCAAAATTCTCCTTTGTAAAAGTTTCCTTGTCTCAAGGGTTAAGGAACATTGATATCCCCTTGAAGTCTATATCCATTGCCACGGAACATTGCCCACTGTGTTCATGCTTCAGGTGATAGATCTTAACCACTTGTCTGGCGGCGATTTCGGCCCTTACTTTTGCTATCGCTACTGACGTTTAGCCTTGTAAAAATAAGTCGAGTAATAAAATAGATTTATTGTTCTGTCAAGTTTAGTCTTCCGCTTCATCAATTTTGATATGATAACAACCTGCCTTGCAAGCAGGGGCCAGAGATTCTGCCATCCTATGTCCTTTCACCGTACCTCGACCCAAAACAAGGTTCGACCCGATATCTACACTCCCCGTCTTTTTATACCGCTTCTCCCCGAAATTCTTTTGCTACTTATCGCTCCAGGCTCTGCAACGAAGGATAACTGAGCATTCTGGCGTGGAACCCTGGCCCATAGCTCGAACTCCTCCTTCTCTCCCAAGATCTCAAGACGGCTCTTCCCCGAAAGGGTTTGACGGTGAAACTCGCGTCATTGAACTTGCCCCGCGACCATGGATACTCTCTTGTAAGTCCACACGTCCTCAATTCTGCCATGATTTCGAGACAGGCAATTGTTCAATGTTCATATCAGAACTGTCTCAAATGAGTCATTGAACTGGGCTCACAGTTCCTGCATGGAACGTATGGGGCGCTTATTGGAAGACGATCTGAATTGGTCTCCCAGTCTTGCAAGCAAGAGGCTGACGTCAACCAGGACCGCGGAGATTGTGGCCAGCTCGCCTCAATTTCGACGCAAATCCTCGATATTTGTCGATGCAATTCATGATCTGCCTGAAAAGGCCGATCTAGCCCCGGCACAGCTTTATAGCACGGAATCCGGTCGGCTTTTCCATTCGGGCCGGATCGTCATTATCACCGTGGGGTTGCCCGCGAGAGGCAAAACGTATGTCCACCCTGGTCAACCGTATCAGTCAGTTACCCTCGAATTACTAACTGGATGTTTCCACCGAAACAAAAAGTCATATCTCCGTTGCATTAGCACGCTATCTTCGATGGTATGTTGCTGGAACTTCTCACTTTTGGTGACTTGGATTAAATATCTGGCATCTACTCACAAAGTATAACAGGCTTGGGGTCAAAACAAGAATTTTCCACTTGGGTGACTACCGACGCGCCACCATCCCATTTGGCGAAGATATGCCAGATGACTATTTCTATGTCAATGGTGAGGCGAAGTAGTTGTACTTTATAAGATCTAAATGCTTATCAAGTCTCCAGCAACCGCTTCATCGGTTCTTCTTCGTCAAAAGATTGTTCGAAAATGCCGGGAAGATATCTACCATTTCCTGAACCATGAAAACGGTCAGATTGCAATTTATGATGCTGTGAACCCGCTGGCCTCAGGTCGGCGATCACTGGCGAAGGAGTTTGCCAAACATGATATAGAGGTAAAATCCGCAGCCCTTACCAGTGAATGTCCTCTCTCAACACTGAAATAACAACTTCCAGACCCTTTTCATTGAATCTATGTGTGATGATGAGAGAATTATCGAGGAGAATGTTCGTAGGGTTAAAATTTCGTCTCCAGATGTGAGTGTAACTTTCAGGGCCTCGAGACCCATTTCTAATAATTGTTTAGTACGTTTCATGGAAAGCGGATGACGCGGTAAAGCACTATTTAAACCGCATCTCGTCCCGGATTCCTCAGTTCCAGACTATGGAAGAGAAAGATTTAAATTACATCAAGGTTTGTATTGTGAGAAATCCTTCGAGGCCACCGACTCACACACTTCTCTTTTCTTGTCTCAGATGATCAACGCAGGGGAAAGGTTGATAGTAAACAACCGCAGTTTTGGTTATTTATCCAACCGCATTGTTTTTTATCTCCTGAATCTTCACATCAAATCGAGACGGACATATTTTGCCCGGGTAAGTAATTAAGAACTGTCTTTGGCAAGCACCATTTAATTGGAAATCAATACAGGCTGGTGTTTCAGTAGATGCCGACTCCTACAAAGCCGATGTGTCTCTCTCTGAGCAAGGCGAGGACTATGCAAAGAAGATGACTGAATGTCTATTGGCTCATCGAGAAGCTGAAAGACAAGCGGTGGTCGCCCAAGGAGACTTGGGTTATGAGTTACGACGTCTCAAAGTTTGGACTTCAACGAGACGTCGGACCGTGGAGACCGCGAGGTATCTTCATGACGAAGGATACAAAGTCCGCCAGCGATCCCAGCTGAGCCAACTTAATCCGGGAGTTTGTGAAAAGATGTCGGAAAAGCGCATCCGAGCCGAGTTTCCTGATGAAGTATCAAAGCACGAGCTTGATCCTTACCATCATCGTTATCCCCGCGCCGAGGCAAGTGATATTCATAACAAAAGGAGACATAGAGCGACGCTGACTCAAGATAGTCATATCACGATCTCGCCGTCCGCCTAGAGCCGATCATTCTTGAATTAGAACGCGAGCAAAATGATCTGCTCATTATAGCACACGAGAGTGTCCTGAGGGTTCTATATGGTTATCTGATGGCCTGCAATGCCGCCGATATTCCTTTCTTAGAGTTTCCTCGGGATGAAATCATCGAGGTAATATAAACATGACGCGGAATATTTGTTGAATTGTATTCCTGGCTAACCCGAACATGGTTTTTCGCTCTTTAGATTATCCCCGAGAGCTACCAAAACGAGGCACAGCGAATCCATATCCCCAATCTCCCCGAAGAAATCATTCCTGCATCGCCAGAAGACCTGAAAATCCCAGTACCCCCAAGTGGAGTTGTATCCCCGATGCAAGGCCTCGGAACCCCCGCAGATGGACTGGCAACACCTCAAAGCGGCGTCCGTACGCCTCGTGAGCCCGAACGGATCTCTCAACAACATGTCGAAGATGTTGTTTAGCGCTTCACTTGCTCTAACTAATCAGTATTTCTTGGATCTCATATTTCGCATTATTCTAAAATCTAGTCACCCTCGGCAATAATCCCAGAGTGGTGCCGGGCGTGAATGAGCTGATTGCGCGCGTGCGCTCTGTCTCTCTCTCTCTCTCTCCCTCTCTCTCTCACTCATTTTGGTTTCTCCCTTTTCTTTAGTTTCAAAGCCAATTTAGTTTTTATCTGTTTCTTATTGATTTCAAGTTGCGGACCATCGTGCCTTGAAATGATATGTTCAAAAGAGCAATTATAATAGAAGATCGCGTACAGTAGGTAGACTACTACCTACCTACCTACCTAGTCTACTATGTATGTAATTTATGACCTACAACTTTAGTCTATTGTCTAGTTAGCAACAAAATTACATGGACTATAAAAATGAAAACGAATCCTGAGCTTAGCAATAAAAACCCCAGAAGTAAAAGAAGGCCATAAAGTTACACCAAGCGCAAATGGCCTGGAAGTGACGTCTAGATGCCAGAGCACTTGAGTGTGAAGTCCTATAAGTCGAGTCTGGGTGGAGCCAGGTTTCCCCACCAAACTTTAGGAACTCTGACCTGCAAAACAGCTTTCCCGCTCTCCCCCCCCCCAAATTCACCAAGCTTGCCTTAACCTGTGCCTTGCCGTTTTGTACCCAAATTTGTCCCAAAATGACATCTAGGATTGATAAAACTATCGCTCGACAGCGAGAAAAGTGAGTCCTGTCTTGTTTCTATCCTTGAACCAGAATGAAGAACCATCATGCTGACAACCCACTTTCTGCATGCAGGATCGCGGCCGGTGCCTTCTACGAAGCCCATCAACAACTACGAGTTATTGCTGCACGCTATATCAAGGCCTCCAACTGGGATGCGGCGGCAGAGCTTCTGGCTGGTGGCGCAACGGCCCTGTTGAAAGCTGGAGCTCAGCAAGGTGCCTCGGCGAGTGGCGGGGACCTGGCGATCATGCTGGTCGTCGAGGTGTACAACAAGGCAGAGTGGGAGATTTCGGGCGACGATAATGATGCAGTGAGCCGATCTCGAAAAAGTAAGTGACTTTGTAAAGTATCATATGTCCAGAGAAGAAATCCCGGTACGGCTAAGTATTGAAGATCCCAGCATTACTAATTGCGATTTCAAACAGAGCGTCTGATCGCACTTCTGCGCGAATTCCCATCGGAAGAACCAACAAGGAAGCGTTATATCCAAGAAATCATTGGATGGAGTGGAAGATATGGGCCGCTGGAGCGAGGAGACCCAGACTTACATCATGCCGCGGGGTCGGTCTACGCAGAGAGTTCGTTTTCATTCTTCTTTCCCGTTGTTTTTTTTTTTTTTTTTTTTATCAGTCTAAATATCTAATCGCAACCCTCCCAGATAACGAGCCATATGAAGCCGAAAAGCATTTGATTCTGGGTACCTCCGAATCGGCAGAGACCCTGGCGAAACTTGAATACGAGTGGTACACCCATGACGAACCACATACTGCAGCCCTCTATGCCTCACGCGCTATCTTCCCATACCTCACGACAGGCAATGTTCGCAGTGCAAACAAGGCATTGCTCATCTTTACCTCACGGCTCTCAGCATCCAACCCGTCCCTCGGCGTGCAAGATGTGAGTAGCGCTAGCTCTGACGCCCGAGTATATCCTGCCTTGCCCTTGGTCAACTTCCTCAGCATGTTGCTTCTGACAATCCAGCGTGGAAGTGCGGACCTCTACCGACAGCTAAACACACATTATGCGGCGCAGATTCGGGATGTAGGTATCTGGGATGACTCCCTGGCTCAAATTGGTGAGATGTATTTCGGTATCAAGATCCCACGACAGGGTAACCCCCTGCTCGATATGATGGGCAGCATGTTTTTCGGTGGTGGGGGCCAAGGTCAAGGTAATGCAGGTGGTAGCAGAGGTTCATCGCGACCCGGCGCAAAGAAAGTTGAAGCACCGCCTTCGAATATGGAGCTCGATTGAAAAGCCAATGGGTAGTATTTCAGGACCCCATTTTTTTCTCTTTGTTTCCGGCGATGAACAATGGACATACCCCTTTTGACTGTGTAATGAAAGATTGAATCAAGAGGAAGAAGAATAAGAAGAAACGAAGATACATGGAGCGCATTATTCGAACAATTCCCTTTAACTTAGCGCATCCTTTTCGGGCTCAAACATCCAATTATCTTCGTCTAAAGAGTTGACTTTCTTTTGTAAGCTTTGGTGGACGATATTTAATATCTCTAGAGGTTGGTTAAGCTCTGTCTGCCTTGAATTTATGAGGGAAACGAGTAGGGGGGGTGAATACCATCAGGCTCTCCACTGGACTGTCTATTTCGATGGCGGATCATCATCTCGACCAGGGCAGCCTCGAATTCTATACCTCCATCAGTAAAGTCCCGCAGGAACAAACCTAATAGTTTAGCAAAGCCATACTTTCTTTTTCCCGCTCATTTTCCAATAGATCAAAAGCTGTTTCAGCTGTCTCTTCGGCCTCAAGCTCATCTAGTTCTTCCCCATCATCACCGACCAAGGAACTTCGAGGCAATGCAGGCATATCAAGTTTGTATCCCCCGTTCTTTTCGCGCACCACAATGTCTTTGTTTTCCGTTATTTTTGAGTTTCTCGAGGAAGACGCGTCGGAGACCGTCGATTTGGGTCTATTGGAAGGGCGATTTGAGAGGCCATTATTCCCCGGCGGTAATGTTCCGTTTTGGGGCCCAGCAGACGCAGGACGACGGCTGAGATTCTGGTGGAAGAGATTGCGGCGAACGGATGTCGGACCCATATTCATAATTGAACTCCAAGGACAGGGGGACGCTGTAGACGGAAATGCTGGAGGGCTTGTGTGTTTTCAAGGGCGATTGTGGCGTGGTTTAGATTTGGCTTATCATTTATCCCGATCACAGAGGCCGACAGCGCGACTGAATAAAATCTGGCAGAAAATCACATCTCTATAACCTTGGAAAGTCATACCTACCATCAACTGGTCCCAGCCGGCTATAATGCTTTATACTAGGTCAAAATAATTTGAAAAAAAAAATCTTCATATCCTCGATAAACATGTAGCCTATTTCATGTGTAAAGTCATCATTTTTGTCCATGTTGAATCGCAGCTAATTTTGCAATTCTCTCAATAACCTTCATGGGCCACGGTTATTGAATTCACAACAGTTTCACCGCCTAAATCACGATAAGCTAAGCGGTGAATCTTACAAGATCAAAGAGTCGCGCTATCAGCCTCTGTAATCGAGATAAGCCCTTTATCGCGGTACGCGTTCATTGCTTCCACCTTCCGCGTCTCTCTCCCCTACGGATACCTTTCCACCTATCCATAATGACACAAGCTGAGTCTTCTTCAAGTGCTGCGCGCAATGGCGTGAGAGCCGCCACAGTGGGTGCACCGGCAGGCTATGAACTCCCTTGGTCAGTTTATTCTTCATTAAGCAAATGTGACTTATGAAGCCCGGTTGCTGACTGTTCTCTCCTTTGGTGGGCTGTTTTACAGGGTCGAAAAATATCGTCCTATCTTTTTGGATGACATCGTGGGAAATACCGAGACGATTGAGCGCCTAAAGATCATCGCGAAAGATGGAAATATGCCTCACGTCATCATCTCCGGCATGCCGGGAATTGGCAAGACAACCTCTGTGTTATGTCTTGCTCGGCAGCTGTTAGGTGAATCATACAAAGAAGCAGTTTTGGAGCTGAATGCCAGTGATGAGCGAGGTCGGTGCTATCTCTGGACTATCGTTTTTAAATCGGGTTATTAAAGGCGTACATTAGGTATCGATGTGGTTCGCAACCGGATCAAGGGTTTTGCCCAGAAAAAGGTCACTTTGCCTGCGGGTCGCCACAAATTGGTGATTCTCGATGAGGCAGATAGGTGAGTGCTTTCCTATTCTATGGCTCTTGAGATGCAGGTCTTTGGCTAACGATCACCTACAGCATGACTCCGGGTGCTCAACAAGCACTGCGACGCACAATGGAAATATACTCGACAACTACTCGCTTCGCCTTCGCCTGCAACCAATCGAACAAAATTATTGAACCCCTACAATCTCGCTGCGCTATTCTCCGTTATGCACGATTGACCGATGCCCAGGTTGTGAAGCGACTGATGCAGATTTGCGAAGCCGAAAAGGTACAACATTCTGAAGATGGTATTGCTGCTTTGGTCTTCAGTGCCGAGGGTGATATGCGTCAAGCTATCAACAATTTACAAAGTACTTGGTCTGGCTTTGGATTTGTGAGCGGTGACAATGTGTTCCGTGTTGTTGATAGCCCTCATCCAGTCAAGGTGCAAGCCATGATTAAGGCTTGCTGGGAGGGTAAAGTGGATATTGCTTTGGAAGGTCTAAACGAGCTATGGTGAGTCGGTCTCTCTTTTTTTTTTTTTTTTTTTTTCTTCAATTGGTGATCCTTGCAAAGTGAAACTAATAATCTAAAGGACTCTTGGATATTCCTCCCACGACATTATTAGCACTATGTTCCGAGTGACGAAGACTATTCCAACCCTGTCGGAACACTCCAAATTGGAATTCATTCGTGAAATTGGCTTCACACATATGCGCATCCTCGACGGCGTGCAATCTCTGCTACAGTTGAGCGGTTGTGTGTCGAAGCTTTGCAAAATCAACATGAAACCGGAGCTTTTTGTACCCCCGAAGGCTTGATTGAAACCAACCAAAAAATAAATTAGATGATATCCTATTGCATATTTCACGGGCGTTGATGGTGCTGCCTTTGAAAACAAGAAAAAACAACACAAGATTCTTGAATTTAGCTTTTGAATTAACCCCAGGTGCCTGCTTGAGGATGATCTCGTCTCAGGTACCCTCATTATTTATATCCACATAGATCTTACCATTTTCTGATCACAAATTGGTTCTAATAATCATCTCCATTGAATATCTCTCTCGGTGCCTAGGTGTTCTTCCAAATGTTTTCTATGACAGTGGCGGCTCCTAGCACCTTCTCTTCTTCCAATCTCTTCCCGATAACCTGCAAATTCACAGGGTATCCATCCGTCTCGTTTGCATCATAAACTCCCCAATTCCAATCGTCCACCGCATTCCTCGGTATATAAAGCTCTGCTGGTAACTGGTCAAGATCAGCTCTGACTATATCCACTGGAAATGTGACTGCTGGATAGTCAAGGAAGTTCCAGATTTTGGTATATCCCACCCATCGAAACTTTCGATGGGGAACGCTGGTGTGAGGCATAGTTGGGCTCAATAGAACATCGACAGGTCGGCCTAAGGGTGAACGGACCGCGTTCCATTTATCAAGGTAATTTTTCTGGGCGGAAAACTTGCGTTTGTTTAATTGCCAATATTCGTATACGGATATTGGCTTGCCACGGTTGACCATAGCCTCCACATGTGGGATATATGGTTCACCAGCAACACTAATGTCCCGACGGATATCTTCCCCTCCATCAACAGTATAGTAGACATCCATCAGTTCGATACAAGCTGCATGGTCAGATGTATCCCAGATCAAAACTTCATGCCCTTTGGCCTTTAATTTCAAGGCTAGCTCCTGCAAAGCTCTGGTGATTGGTGGGTGGACCTTGACTACCCCGTCATCTAATATGAGACCAACGACCAATGGTCGACTTTCCATTTCATGAAATGCTGTGTCATTCCAGAGCAGTGGTGCACATCGTGGATCCAGATCCCAGGGTCGAGAATTGGCCACCAGCTGGGTGATATACCGAAGGGATTGCATGTCGCGAGTCATTGGTCCCACGGAAGACGGGATATGCTCCTGACCTTCCGTGGAGACTGAGATACCTTCATAAGGAAAACGCTTGCTCTGTATGATGTATCAGAGGCATGGCTAACTGTCTCGGGTACAGTAGTGAACTGCAAGCTTACCGAGGGCTTCAACCCATATAAACCAGCTACAGCCTGGGGCATCCGTATGCTGCCACCAATATCTGTACCAAAGCCAAGGATCGATCCGTGTAAAGCTAGAAGTGGGCCTTCACCACCGGTCGATCCACCTGGACTGAAGGCAGGGTTTCGAGCGTTTGTGGTCAGTCCCCATAAGGGATTTTCAGTCTCTGCCCACTAAGCATAGTAAGCAAACTAGAAACAATAAATACAACCTTGCAAAGGGCATATGACATATGAGAGAGTGGCAAGTTGTACAAGAAAAGAATAGAAAGACTCTATTTACCATGATACTCTGACACAGATTGGTCTTTGCAATAACGATTGCACCCAAGCTCTTCAGTATCTGAACCAAGACTGCATCATTTTGGGCTGGTGAAAAGGACCGGCCCACATATCCCAGGGTTGTGTCAACTCCTTTAACATTGAACTGATCTTTAAGTGTAATGGGAATCCCATGCAGAGGGCCTTTAGTCTTCTGAGTTGTTTGAAACTCGAAATCCAGTTGTTTTGCCTGTTTCAATGCATCTTCAAATACGATCTCGGTAAGACAGTTGGTCTGCATATACTTTGTTAATACTTTGTTCTTCAAGATTCAGTACTACCGATAGATCACTTATAGTATGTATATGCCATGGATACAGTGCAAACTCACTAGCTGATGCGCCACTGTAGCTCTATGAAAAGGACCATCAGTTGGTTCATTCAATGGGGACAGACAAATCTGAAAGAAAGTATGTTTCTCGTACCGTTGTATATATGCCTTAATGACCTGTTCGGCAGTCCAATCACCTTTTTGGATCTCATTTGCAATGGTTTGTATGTTGTCAACGTCAGTGATTCGCTGCACCTCCTCGGACTCCAAACGAGTCCGTTCATAGACCTGCTCCACCCGGGGAACTCGGCAATCGATATCGTTGACCTGATATGGAGCTAATAGCTGATCTCTGATAGCACGCTTTTGGGCGACGAGCTGCTTCCATGACTGTGACTCCTGAAGAGTACCCATAATGCTTCCTGGATGGTGGCTCTTTCTCTCAAGTCTCGGAACTCATCCTTCCGCCCCTCTATTTATATCATAATATAAACCAAAATGGTCCAACGGCTCGGCAAGATGACCGGGATCCCGTGATTCCAAGTGGAGACGAGCAAAAGCGGAGTTGCCAGTCTTATCGCATGTTATGCATACCGTGACAGGCATCGACGGACCGGTGCGGAGTAACTCGGCGGGAGAAGATCCAAATCATTGATCCCTCTATCTTTCCATAGTTGGAGATCGTTGGAGTCATTGGAGTCGAACGGGCGACAATTTCCTCTCTTTCTCTCTGAACGCGAGTACGGAGGTAGCTTATCAAGTCAGGACCGGAAAAGGTCCAACTAGATGTGGGTCGCGGATCCTCAACCTCGACCCATTCACAACCGACCTTCTTTCCCCCCATATCTCCAAGCTTGATGGCGCAACCGAGGCATCCTGGCCATGGACCCCACGACAGGGTCGCCGACGAGCGCTAGTTCGCCTGGAGCGATTCGCACACGCAACAAGACACCCGGGAATATTGCTAAGCGGGCTTGCGACCAATGCAAGTTCCGCAAGATCAAGGTAATCGAGATTTCGCATTCCTGGACCCCTCCGTTCCGCCGCGCAGGAAAAAGCGGGCGCTAACCCGCCACCACAGTGCAGCTTATCACAACCTTGCAAGGCATGTCAGTCAATGGGCTTCGACTGTACATTCCTGCAACCGCAGAAAAAGCGCGGGCCAACAGGACAGTAAGTCATGAATGCAACTCCTACTCATTCAGAGGAGGATATCCTGACTAGTGTCAAGCCGTGTGTCGCAAATTCGACAGCAACAGACTCATCTTGTTCCGACAAGTCCTCAAGATACCCAAATTGGCAAACCAGATACCTTCCAATACCATGTCCCCAATCCGTCGGTGGAGAATGGGCAGTCTGTGTCTCTACCCGGCTCGTCCTGGACGCCGACTCCCGAGGTTCCAATACCAGTAAATGGAACGACAGCATTAGCTGCCCCCGGCCCATCACCAGTGGTAGACGCTTGGGGCTCGGAAAACCCATCACTAGAATCTCATAACAATGCAGTGGGATGGAATGATCGTCAAGATGTGGAGTATTGGCTGCCCGATAACCTGGGCGCACAAGTACCCGTCTTTGAATTCCCGGGAAGCAATATCTATCTCAAGCCATCTCTGCCATCAATTATCCAGCCGGTACCCGATGTGTCGGCTATGAACATGCACCAACAGGAGACACCAAGCATGTCTTACTCCCCAGCTGTTGGGTCTGTAGGATCCGTGCCATCGGAAAATCAAGAAGGGGAGGACTTTTGGCCACCTTCGATCAACGAAGCCAATATGATCCCCTGGGTGGATGTCTACTTTGACCGCTTGCATCCAACGGTGCCAGTACTCAGTCGGTCTTCCTTATTCACACGTATGATGTCCCAAGAACATCGAAAGAACCCTCAATTCGGAGCGATGACATTATCTCTATGCGCGTTCTCTCTCACTCAGCCTATTGAGATCAATGAGCGTCCAACTGCATCAAGAGCCACTCAAGCCCGATTGATGATGCATGAAGCCACCAAGATGCGAAGTTGTTCTGATTTCGGCGAAAACCCCACCATTGAGGCAGTGCTGACTAGTTTCTTTCTCTTTGGTTGTCTTTTTGGGAGTAATCAACATAATGCGGCCTGGCTTCGGTTGCGAGAGGCTTTGGATCTGGCGTCCACGCTAGGTCTCAATGATACAAACTCGTATCGTGATCTCTCTGGCGAAGAGAAGGGCCAAAGATTAAGAACATATCTTGTGCTATCTATTACTGAAAGGTACGATTGATTATTGAAAGAGCACTGAAACAAATATATGTTCTCATAGCTGACAAGTTACAGAGCATATGCACTCCAAAAACTACATCCAGTGACATTCTCGGGTAAGCCTGGATTTAGCATGCGTTCTGTGCACGAATTCCTGCATAATGCAACCCATAGTCTTGTTTCGGGCATCATAGTTCATAATGAGAAAGACGCTGAAGGAATGATGGGCCTCGCAAGAATGATGGAATTGTTTGATGCAATCGACGAGGATTTCATTCACTGCTGGAATCGAAGATGCAACATTAACAATGGATTCTGCCAAAAATTCACAGAAGCCAAGGCATTGTCCATGCATGAAAGTCTGGCAAGAGTCAGCCAAGCTGAGCGGTATAAGGGATATGATTGGTTTGAACGAGCCAAGGGCGAGCAAAACGACAATAACAATGCTCTCTTGGCCATAGGCTTGCGGGAAACACAGGCTGCGGACGTCTTCATCACCCAGAAATGGATTCACAATCGCATCTGGTTGCTCTGTCTATACCATGGTCTCCTCAGAGCTCACTCCGAACGACCCGAAATGACTTTCGGTTATGCAGTAACCATCGCAGAGTCCACACTCCAAACATGTCAATCGTTGAGACTTAGCTCCATGGAAGCCCATGGAATAGGTTTTGTACGTTTTACCTGATTTGCCAGCATGGATATGAATGTTGAAATCTCGCTAATATTCTTCCAGACTGAGAAATTATTTGATGTCGCGATCGGCGCAATAGACATACTTTGTAACATCAGTCCACCCTTTGGAACCGGCATGACACCTTTGGGCGCCTACCCCGAATCAATACCTGCAACCTCAACACCGCAAAGTCTAGCAGAAGACTTCTTGTTGCTCATGAGTAGCTTCAGAGGTGGAAACCATCCTTATCTAGAGAAGCTACAGACTCATCTACAAGCACTACATGTCCCCGCAAATAAAGTGACTGGTTGGGCCCAGCAATGATGTCGAGGGAAGCTTTCTCGTTTTACTTGCGCTTTTTTTTTTCTTTTCTTTTTGTTCCTTTCTATTTGTGTAAATAAGGACAATGGGGATTTCGTCTCTGTATTAAATATGACGCAATGAAACCACTATAATTATGTTGCATCAGCTTAAATCCTAATTCGTCGCAAGGCCATCCCATATATCGGCTTGTAGAAGTGTCGTAAATGATTCATCTCCGTCGTCGACTGGCGCTGCAAAGAATCGGGCTCCGAAGCATCGGTCCAAGGGATGGTAGATTCGGGTTGTAATGACTGTTCTGTTGTTTACAAAAACTTCCAGCACACTCCGATCAAAGAATGCGTGAATCTTCAAGGTCTCCTCAACCTCTTCTTCGGCATTCAAGTAAGTGAAAAGAGTGTGCGGAGCTAACTCTTTTCCATGGTTAATCTTTGGGTCTTTGACTGTTGGCCTTTCAATGATAAAGGTTTCGCTTGTCGAGTCCCAGGTAAGGGTCGTTCGGTCCTCAAAATCTGACCAAATGGTTAGATAATTCATCAACGTGCTTAAAAAAGGGGCTTGAAAGCCAGTATACAGAATACTTACCAGCGCTGTGGGCAATTTCAATGCCAACCATTTTACATGACCGGCTTACCGAGAACTCAGATTGTAATTCCCATCTGGATGTGGTCAATGGGAGACAAGTAGAGGCCGTGGATGATTTTGACAACAAGGTATTCGTGATATGGCTGTGCTTCTTTTCTTTTCGAAGACGAGAAAGTCGTGAATCTGGACTAATACCTAAAGTGTGGACAGTAAATCCACTTCCATCCAATGACTTCGAGGCCTCAATAGATGTGATGGATCTTAATGACGACTGACGTGCTTTTGTAACGTGGGACAAAGTCATCAAATTTATAACTCGTGGTAAAGAGATCATACCGGACCATCCCTGGCGATGGCGAGGGTTGTCAGGCAAATCTTCCTCGGTCACCCAGCCGTGTACAATCCGTTGAGAGGTTTCGGGATCCCAGAAGGAATTGGCAGCATACAAGCAGCCGTGATCAAAATAACCCGCAAAAGCATATTGCGTGAGTGCGTCATTATCATTGACATGCTTTTCAGATGGTGTGACCGACATCCACATTAGACCTCGAGGGTCACGTCTCTGACGAGCCTCTGGAGTACCAAGAGGTGAAGGTTCTGCGGGAATGCATCCTTCAACGCCCATGATGACAAAATCACGAGAGTCAATCCTTTCATTCGTCAAAGTCGCGAAGTTGGCAACCTCCCAGTTTACCCCAAAGTCGCCGGACCAGCGTGACGGACGAAAGTTGAGGCCTACATTAACCAGGGGGCCAACATAGTTCCACTGGCGAATGTCGCAAGGATTGACAGTGTATACAAAGACACTCGGGTTTTTGCCTTTGACACCACCTGAGATAAAACCATGTAGCTGATAGTCCGAGTCCTGCGAGGGACAACTAGTAGAACTTGAATGTTTTCTTGCCCATGTGGTCAAGTAAGGGTCTCTCCATCCGGTGACTGGGATATGTTTCGGTGGACCTGGGAGAATCGGATTGCAGTCTTGCCGTTCCCATGAATGTCCACCATCCCTCGAAACAGCAATACTGAGCGTCTCGCAGCCCTTGGTATAGGGGAGCGTGAAATGGATAGGGAGATGGCTGACAGACGTGTATATGGCGGTTAGAACCCCCGACTCTCCATGAACACCTGTCGCTCGAAGACAACCAGTAAAGACGCCGCATTTGTCATACTCTGCCGATGGTGCCAATGCTGGGGTTGATGATATTTCCCACGAAACAAGATCGGGTGATGTTGCATGTCCCCAGGACATATTGCCCCAATCGTTGCCATGAGGGTTCCACTGGAAGAAGACATGGTATAGCCCGGTGGCAGGATCATAGCCCAAACCACAGGGATCATTCGACCAGCCACTAGGGGCCATCAAATGAAAGGAGGGCTTGAATGAAGCCTCATTTGTAATGTTTTTATGGTGAGAGTCCAAGGAATATTGTGAATGCTTCAAGACCTGCTGGGTCACATCTGGTGAATCTAAAAGGACAGACATGATGCCGGATGGGGCTCTCGTCCTTTTGACTGCTCCGTTCGGAATTTGTTCAAGTTTCTGTTCCCTTTTCTCTCTTTCGTTTATATGTTCAGCGGATGGGGCGTTTCAAGTATTAAAATCATGACTCGGTGGTACTGTGCCGCTCATGATTAGCTTTACAAGGAGACAACTCGGGAGAAATCGATCCCACTATTGGACATATGCATTGATAAGAGAAGAAATTTGACTGGATATCAGCCAGACTGCACATGCTCGTTGCAATGAGTTTTCCCGGTCCGGAGCTTGGTCGGAGCAGTGCTCGGCAGATGGTAGCAAATGTAACGCTTTTAGACGGGCTGGGCGGACTATCATCGGCGAAACTCCCCAGCTAGCAGCTCCAACCCACATTCCCCAGGATCGGCAAGGAGCTTTGATGTATGCATTGCTGCGGAGCCCCGTTTGCGAGACGATTTTCAGGTTTGAGGGTTTCTTCTAGCTCTGTTCACTATGCGTTGAGAGTTTGACCACTTAAACTCTGCACTGGGAAACCTCGGAGAAATCCAGCTCTTAGTAACGGGCGCGGCAAACCTTGACCCAGAAACCTGGGGAAATCATTCGTCTCATGCTATGTTCCCCGGAGTAATATCTCAGCCCCTGCCAGATTATCTCTCGCTATCATGCCGTGAATAGATTGCGCTGAGCATGTGTATATAAAACCCGCGATGGGTTTGAGCTCTTCGGCGTCCAGGCTATTTTCCCCTATCGCTTTGCTCTCGCCCGGGGTTTTCACATTAATTCGCCTCACCATGTCTGTTGACAAAGATGACATGGGCCCAACAGAGGTTGAGCATATTGATCGTTCCGATCCCTCCGATCCGAGTCGCCACGGCCAGGGCGCGATCAACCCACTCCTGATCGTTGCTTGTGCGGTATTCGGAGCGGCATCGTTCATGTTCGGGTATGATGATAAAGTTATATCCCCCATCATCGCATTACCAGCATTCGTGAGTCTACTCCTGAAACAGTTAGAATATTGGATTTAACTAAGTAATTATAGGTCGAGAGGTTTCAGGGAGGCGATTCTGTATCCAATAGCCTCGCCCTTACAGCTCGCAACCAAAACCTGGTGATTTCTATTCCCTTAGTGGGTGACGTGGCTGGTAGTCTCCTAGCACCATTCCTTACTTTTCACACGGGACGGAAGTGGCCCTTAGTGGTAGCCTATGTGATATCTTTAGGTGGGAGTCTGCTTCAGGTTTTTGCACCCAACCTGGGGGCTTTTGTAGCTGGACGAGGTGTGAATGGGATTGCCATTGGAATTGCGATTTCCATTGCACCTTTATATCTTTCAGAGGTAATCGACGACTGTCTTTCATTGATCAAATAAATATAGAAGACTAACAAATACAGGTTGTCCCCGCCTATATGCGAGGTAGATGTGTCAGTTCGATCAATATTCTGAACCTTATAGCAGGAGTAATTGGCACGGTCGTGGTTTGGGCCACTAAGAAAATTGACGGTCACTTATCTTACCGGATCCCACTAGCTATACAATGCGTCATTCCTGTGGTCCTATTTGTGATGACTATTCCCCTACCTGAAAGCCCGGAATGGCTTGTATCCAAGGGCAACATGAAACAAGCTCGGCACAATCTCAAAAGACTTCGTGGATATAGCGATGAGCAGATCGATGAAGAACTTCAGCTCATGAAACTTTGTGAGACAAAAAACCGTGAAATGAGAGCCCATGTCAAGTTCTGGGATATCTTTCGACGAGATCATTTGCAACGAACTCTGGTGGCAGGATCTTTCTACTCGCTTAATCAGATCTCAGGCGTCATCCTGTCCACGACATACACGACAATCTTCCTTACGGAGATTGGAGTTGCAAACGCCTTCTCATTGACCATAATTGCATCATGCTGTACATTGGCCGGCACCCTCGCAGCTCCACTCGTCATTGATCGTGCTGGTCGGCGCCCCACAGCATTTGTGGGAATGGGCATCTTGTTCGTGATAGATGCCGTCGCTGGTGGTCTCGCATTTGATACTGGCAATAAAAATTCTCTTACTGCCATTGCTGCGCTATCCTTCATTTTCAATTTCTTCTGGGCTTCATCTTTCTACTCTCTGTCAAATGTGATGCCTTCAGAGATGGCCACCACCAAACTTCGCCATTATGTGATGTCCTATACTATTGCTTGCCAAGGGATCACTGCCGTCATCACTACACTTGTTGTTCCGCAAATCACATCTGCTGACGCGGCGGGTCTTGGTGCCAAAACGTACCTCATCTTTGCGGGGTGCATGGCCGCCATCATTGTGTTTATGTATTTTTTCATGCCAGAGACACGAGGCCGCACTTTTGCAGAGATCGACGAGATATATGCTGCCAATGTTCCCGCGTGGAAGTGGCGATCTTACCGGACTTCTTTAGAAGCGAGAACCGGTGCATCGACTTCGAGCATGCTGAGAAGCCTTGAGAGATGAAGTTAGCCATTCGCAGTTTTATTTCTTATATGAAACTTTGGAAACCATAACTATTATAAAATACCATCTGCATCTGCCCGTACTAGATCAACTTTCATATCCTCTCATCTACGCAGCAGCATAAAATGGCCAAACAGAAACCATGCAAACAAGACAAACACCAGCGATGGCGCCATCACTGATGGGGCTGCCGATACCGGCAATGATGAAGATGGGTATACTTTGTACTACTATATGGTAGAAGGTGGACAAGACAGCACTTGAGTATAGGGCAACAGTTGGGATAATCGAAAGTTTACGTGTCAACTACAAGGTGTCTCTGGTAATATATAGGTATCAACGGAAATATTGCAATACTCTAAGGCAATACTTCTACTGGATCACTTTTCATCTATATTAAAGACCACCCCGCTACCACCGTACATACTCCGGAATCAAAAGAAAAGAAAAAGAAAAAGAAAACAAGTTAAAGTATATGCTAAAAGTCTCAAAGTCCAATCTTTGCCAATTTATTTTCAATACCTTCGGTCATACAAATTGGGCTGTACTATCTCACCCCGCAATGTACATGAACCCATGCATTGACCCCGCTATTGCCGCGTTAAATCTGAATGATTTCAATGGCTCCTCAATAGAAAGATCTCGGTGAAAATAAATGGACTCATAGGCGGGGAATGTAAGGCTTGTATATCAAGAAAAAAAAAAAAAAAGATTGATGACTGAACAGTCCCTGGCGCGACTGCTTTGTATGACTCTTAAGGTTGATCCACTCTACGATCCACCCGACATCTTTTTTTCTCTCCCGTTTCTCTTTCCATCTTTCTATACCCAAAAAGAATTCCCATAAAAACTTCTCAATTCACTTCTCAAGATGCCATCCAGGCAAGAAGTCGCCTACTTCGGAGCTGGTCCAGCTCCCCTGCCCACCTCCGTCGTCGAGGCTGGCGCAAAAGCGTTTGTCAACTTCAACGACACCGGACTTGGTCTCGGAGAGATTTCCCACCGCTCGGGCGCCGCAAACAAGATTCTCGATGACGCCAAAGCCAACCTCACTACCCTCCTCGATATTCCCGATAACTATGAGATCCTTTTTATGCAAGCCGGTGGAAGTGGCGAGTTCAGCGCTGTCGTGCAGAACCTCGTTCCGGTCTGGATTGAACGCCGTCGTCGCCGCGCTGAAGCTGAAGCTATGAAGGCCAATCCTGGTGCCGAGAAGGCCCATGTGGATGAACTGGTGTTCCAAAGACTCCAAAAGGAGGTCGACGAGGAATTGAAGTTAGATTATCTTGTGACTGGCTCTTGGTCACTCAAGGCCTCGCAGGAGGCCGCTAGACTTGTTGGATCGAAGTATGTCAACGTTGCTTTGGATGCACGCAAAGCCAATAATGGAAAGTTCGGCACCATCCCCACTGAGGAGACATGGTCATTGACTCCAACTAAGAAGGAAGGTGGAAAGGGCTCGGCTTTTGTTTACTTCTGTGACAATGAGACTGTAGATGGTGTGGAGTTCCAGAGCTTCCCCAAGTCCTTGGAGGCGCAGGGGCAAGATCCTGAAGATGAGCGCTTGGTTGTCGCTGATATGAGCTCTAACTTTATCAGCCGAAAGATTGATGTCAGCAAATATGCTGTGATCTTCGTGAGTACATTCGGAAAGAAGCATCTTTGGATCTGTTTAGACTGACCGATTCCATAGGGTGGCGCCCAAAAGAACATCGGTGTTACTGGTATTACCCTCGCTATTATTCGCAAGGATCTACTTCCTCCTCAAACTGCCACACCACCTCCCACTCTCTTGCACCGGTTGAACGTCGGTGGCCTGCCCGGGCCCGTGGTGCTTGACTATGCTACTATCGCCAAAAACAACTCTCTTTACAACACACTCCCAATCTTCAACCTCTGGATTGCAGGCCAGGTAATGGCCGATCTGGTCAGTGCTTTCGGCGCTCAGAAGGTCAGCGGACAAGAAGTTGTTGCAGACCAGAAGGCACAGCTCATCTACGGAACGCTGGACAAATACCCACAAGTGTACCAAGTTGTTCCCGATAAGAGTATTCGCAGTCGGATGAATATCTGTTTTCGTGTTCATGGTGGTGATGATGTCAAGGAAAAGGAGTTCCTGGCTGGTGCCGAAAAGCGTTTGCTGCAGGGTTTAAAGGGCCACCGCAGTGTTGGTGGTATGCGTGCTAGCAATTATAACGCAGTACCCTTGGAGAACGTGCAGAAGCTGGCCAAGTATCTAGAGGATTATGCCACGGGAAATTAACTTGCTTTAAATAGCTGATTTTATTGATGAATGAACGGATTCAATTTGAATCTTCCATGTTCCAAACTTCTGGTTTGAATGAGATACCCAGGTGCCCTGGAAAGCCGACGACTATTCAACATAACTCCCCGGTATATGCTATATGCCAACTTGAAAAAAGAAGAAAATAACTAAAAGAAAAGCGATATATATAGTGATACAAATGGTCCCAGTGATCATAACTTCCATACGCCCCAACCATTTAGATCGAGTTCTTTAATCACTCCCTCAATAGGACCCTGCAGTTCTTGTCCCTGAGCCCAAACCTTGGGCCCTGCCATATAACCGATGAAGCCCTCAGGACCTGATACCAGAATAAGTTTTTTGTTATGTGAGTCATTTGTGGAGTTGCTAATTTGGACCACAGATGATATGTCTTCTTTTCCAATAAACCGGTTCTCTTCATCCAGGTAATAGTCCACTTTGACCTGTCCTGGGTACTGCGACTTAAGAGCTTCAAGCTCCTTTACCACAAGAGATGTTTGCTTCTCTTCATGTGAGTCTTTCACTGTTTGGATCGGAGCAATGTTTTGTTTAGAGGAACCGAACCAGCCCGAATACCAAGACCCGCGCGACGCAATTTTGGGTGTGTCGCTCTCTCCACCAAGACAGTCTTCCTTCAACCGATTTGCCCATAAAATGTGAATCTTGGGTTTGGGCGAAGCTTGCTCCTTATTACTGAGCAAAGAGTACCCGGCCTGCAAGGCTGGTGCAATCCCAGTGCCACCAGCAATGAACACGATCTCCTGAGTCTCTTCTGGAATAAGACACTCAAACTGTGGCCCCCGCATCTCAATGTCTGCGCCTATACTTAAACTATGCAAATACCGTGAAACTTCCCCAAAGGGATCTTTTCGTATAAAGAAGCGCAGGTACCCTTCGTTTTCCTCATCTACGGTCAATGCTGTAGCGGCAGTCGTGGGTAGAGGGGTGTAATCTCGACCGATTTGAAGTTGGGGCTGCTTGAACATGACACTCCATACTCCGATCTTCCATGCACCTTCGTAGACGTCGTAGTTGCTGCCACTGGGGTATCGGGGCCGGAGTGTGAAGAGGCTGCTGGTTGTTGAGACTGGCTCTCTGGAGACCAGGCTGTACTTGGTGAATGTGTCTTGGTTTAATGTCGCCGACCCAGAATCTTGCGACCTAATATAGGCGCCGCCTCCTGCTGCGATAGCGGTCACAAAGAGAATTCCTAGCCAGCGATTTTTCTTGGGAGCGGTTGGCGCAGAGGATGAGGGCGCAGAGGAAGTGGAGTTCGCGGAGGTGGTAGCATAACGGCGAAACCGAACGGCGCTCACTCGTAGAGTCCGGCTACAGCTGCAGCACTGCGGGGAGATTGGGGCCTTCATGGGAAGAACCATGAAGAGCATAAATGCACGAAGATGGTGATCTTGTGAGGGTCTCAACAAATTGGAAAAAGCGCGGGGAAATTGGCGCTGAAGAAGGGGAAATCCGATTGGGCGATCGTTTCCCCCATTCAACAACTCGCCTTGCAACTCCCCCTTGGCGCAATCTCCGCTAACCCACTCACGTAGCCTTTTCTCCCTTTCTTCTTTGATCTTCACATCGTCTCGCAGGCTCTTCGACGGGAGATGGAGAATCCTGTTGATTCCCTTTGACTAGTCCCCAGTTGAATCGAGGCTGGCCTCCGGAGTCTTGGAAAGGGTTCGGATCAAACACCAACGATCGCATCAAGAGAACATAGAGAGAGAGAGAAAAAAAAATTACCGACCCGGACGCACAGAGAATGTTGAATAGCGCATCTGCCCAAGAGACCAGAAATGGCAACCTCGCCGCTCCCCGAGATTCACTAGAACTCGCTTCCCTCGCCTCATCCTCCCCCGAATCGGTGGGCGGTTCCTCACGATCGTCATCGCCCGACGGCATCTCATCTTCACGCAAGCTTTCACTCGAGGATGAAGATCCATTGACAGGGCCCTCGGGGGACGATTATCTTGAAACAGGCCGACGTGGTCTCCGGTCTTATTCGATATCCTCCGCGTTCGATTTCGGTGGAAACCTTTTTCCACTCTCGCAAACACAAGGTGGCTATGCGCCCTTAGGCACCCCATCACTGGATCGTCAAGGGGCGGAGGGATCATTAGAACGAAATAAAACATTGACATATCTTAATGGTCTGTCGCTTATTGTCGGTCTAATTATTGGTTCCGGGATCTTTTCCTCTCCTAGCCAAGTCAACGCCAATGCTGGCTCCCCCGGCGCCTCACTGATTGTTTGGGCTGTGGCAGGCTTATTGGCCTGGACAGGAGCTGCTAGTTATGCGGAGCTCGGAGGTGCAATTCCTCTGAATGGAGGTGCCCAAGTATACCTGTCTAAGATATTCGGAGAATTGATGGGCTTTCTCTTCACATGGTGTGCAGTTCTTGTGTTAAAGCCTGGGTCAGCGGCTATCATTTCCATTATCTTCGGAGAATATGTTGTGCGTGCATTTGTTGGCGCTGATGTAGTCTTGGTTAATCCTTGGATCAACAAGGCAGTCGCACTTGGCGGTCTTTTGGTTGTGACTCTGTTTAACTGCATTTCAACTAAGATTGCCACTCGCATCGGGGATCTCCTCATGTTCTTCAAGTTCGTTGCCCTTCTTTTTGTCACAGTCGTCGGAGTCGTGGTAGCCATCACGGGCTTGTCAGCCAAAGGGTCAGCCAGTGAGGAATGGAAAACCCATGGCTGGTTTGAGGGTACAAACACCGAAATATCCGATTTTGCGGTGGCACTCTATGCCGGCCTATGGGCCTTTGATGGCTGGGACAACGTAAAGTGCTTCTTTCACTCTATGAGATTGGGGATGCTAACGTGATAAAAATAGACCAACTATGTGACTGGAGAGTTCAAGAATCCGAATCGCGATCTACCTCGGGTTATTCATACTGCAATGCCACTGGTCATTCTATCTTACCTGCTGGCCAACGTCTCATACTTTCTCGTTCTCCCTCACGATACTATCGAAGCCAGCAATACCGTAGCTGTCCAATTTGGCAGCAAGGTATTCGGTTCAGTTGGTGGTCTTGTACTAGCGCTAGTCGTATCTGCCAGCTGCTTTGGCGCGCTAAACGCAACTACGTTTACAAGTGGCCGACTGGTCTATGCCGCTGGCAAAGAAGGCTATCTGCCGTCTCTTTTCGGCCATTTGGGACTCTCGGGCTCTGCGTCTCCAGCTTCTTCTGCCAGTGGCCATTTACGTAGCCGGTCGTGGGCTCGTCGTTCCCTTTCACGTGTATTGGGTGATCATGCCGGGCTCGGTTTTACACCCATTTATGCCATGGCCTTCAATGCTGTCTTGACTGCTATTTATATTGCCGTTGGCGAATTCGCGACGCTGGTCACCTTCTATGGTGTTGCCGGCTATACTTTTTACTTCCTGACCGTCCTGGGACTCATTGTTCTACGCATTCGTGAACCACATCTAGAGCGACCCTATCGTACCTGGATCACCACTCCTATCATTTTCTGCTGTGTTAGCCTGTTTCTTCTCAGCCGTGCAATCATTGCCGAGCCGCTGCAAACCCTAATTGTGGTCGCGTTCATCATCACTGGCGTGCCGGTCTACTACTGGCGAATTTACCAACGTGATGGACGAAATGGAATGTCTGGATGGAAATTCTGGACATGGCGCACTCGGTAACCATCCATGTTTCTTGGGCCGCGTCGCACTGTTTATGATATTTGATACTCATGCATATACACCTGGGGTATGGTGACAATGGGGATGTTTCTTTTCTGTAGCGATTGCTACTTTATTGTTGGTCGTCGCATATGCTTCTTGGAATTTTACACAGCCAGTAGATGGCGTATGATGTGATGATGGTGGCTTCGAGTATCTACCAAGATTCCTCTGGCTCTTTGCTTCTCTCTCTTGTTTTATTAACCTACAACATACTAGAAGTCTCTATATAATCAATAATTCTTTCATGAACAGTATCTTCGAAGCGGGAGCTCCCTAACATCTTCCTAAGAATTGATTCACAGGACTGTCAGCACTCGACATCTGTAGAATGGGGATGTGAGGCTTCCCAAACTGAGTGCCCCCCCCTCCCAACATCCTCTTGCTCTCACTTGCTTCCTCTTTTCCATCGCCTTCAACCTTTCGTCTTGACCCATCTCACGTCACCTCAGTGCTTTGTCCCTTCTCGTCATGTCTTGCTTGTTCGGCGGATACGTTCACCAGCGGGACGATGAGTACTACATCTGTGGTCGAGGCTTCACCAGTCATGCTGGCCTACAGTCGGTGCATGGGTCCGTGGCATTTTATTCACATCCCGTCCAGTAGGAGAATGCTGTTTACTGACACATTACTCGATGGGTTAGTTGCGTGTTTAGCATATGAAGGCCTATGTACCCCGTGAATTGAAGTGCCCTAACTACTACCGTGAGTTTAGACGTTTCTCCAGTTTTCTTCGTCATCTTGAGTTTGGCCCTTGTAGATGCGGAGACTGCATCCACAGGCTTGCACTTCAGACCCCTGGAGGATGGGATAAGTTCTATGACCCCGCGAAGCTATAGTTCTGTCACGCTTACAGCGGGGAATTTGATTACGCTTCCGCGTTATTTTCCCATGTTATCTTCCTATGCGGAGGATAGTCCTGGTACTTGCAAAGCTCTTCTAGGTGGCGGGGGATGTTTACTCGCTTTTTGAAGAACCATTTGAAGCTGACCCTGTAAAACGTGCTGTGGAATCTATCGGCATGTGAACAATGATACTATCGATCTTGCTTAGATGTATCTAACTCTCTCTCTCTGTGTGTGTATGTCTTTATTCTCTTTCAATAGACAGGAGTTCAAATGATGAATACTACTCCTCTAGGCATTGTTCTACAAGGTTCCATATTATATATGTCATAGTGTGCCACGAGGCATCCCAGCAGACCCATGTACCAGGGTTCAATTCAAAGCCAGTAGCAAAGCTGCCAGATGTTCCCCAGCTGTGATGGAGGCAATGCATGCTTGTGTCGCCCGAGATCCAAAATCGGGGTCGGTCCAAAAGCGACGGTGACGGTTACGATCAAGACTAGGTAAGGTGACTGTGGAGGATCTTCCAGGAGCAATTTCGCCATGTCCCCTGTCCGGGTCTGTTCCCAGTTTGGTTTCGTCAAAGATCCCAGACTGGCAATCTGTTCAAGGACTGATGAATGAGAAATGACTCAGTTATGACCAACGCAGCTCTGGAAGATCGCCAGCTCGTATCGACTCGTGTTGAAACCAGCATCCGGAATCCCTGCCGGCTTGTGTGACTGTGTGTACATTGCCTATTTTTCCTTTTTTTTTTTTTTTTTTCCCCTAATTCATTCTCTAGAGTTGATTGACCTCGGTCTTGTCAGTTAGTCCACTATATACAGTGAGCTATACAGGAGATTGGGGGAGTGACCGGGGTAGTCCCAAAGTCCCTGACAGGTGCAAGCCTACCTGGGAATCTCCTGCATGTCTCCGGGAGAGAAGAAGTCTAAAAAGGTTCCAAAGATTCCATGCCATCTGCAGCTTGCCAGCTCGCCCGCTCCAGCATGCGGCCAAGAAAGTCAAAGTAACATGGCCTGCCACATGGCAAGACAGGGGGGGGTGAGACTATTCATAGCAGTTGCGTGGCGGCTAGCAGAGCAGGATGAATCATGGCTGAGATAGCTGAGGCTAGAAGGGAGTTCTTTCTTATGATTAGTATTATTAGTATTTTATTATTCATTGACTTATTACAGTTGTTATTATTTTTGAACTGAACAGGGAGATGATGAATATTCCAATAAGGTATGATCATCACAGCGGCTCATCCTGGATCCACGACGCTGCAGGGGCACAACGTGGGAGAATTTCTTATTTTTATTTATAGTCCCGGAGAGGACGTGCGGCTGTTAGAGTTGCCGGGATTTAAAATCATTCCAGGAAGATCAATACATATGACAGCTCGCCGGTGAGGATCGGATTCTCTGCGATTCTATTCTTAGGATGCGAATCTGACATGGCCGAACGTGGATGGTCCCAGTCTCGGGAGGAACAGAGAAGAAAAAGCGAGGTGATTCTGAGTTCGTTGCATATATTCTGCTCTCTCTCTCTCTTTCTTTTTCTCTTTCTCTTTCTCTCCACGGGTTCTTGCTGCGCCTACCCGTTTTTGGTCCGATCAGCCGAGACGTTGGAAGCCATCGTGTTTCATGTTGGAACTCTGCAGGCGTGTTTCATCAGCTGAAGGTGGTATTATTCATCTACATCATCATATTTGAGTCATTATTATGAATTCCCTTTGGATTACACCAAAGAGCCTAAAGTGTAAAAATATAAATATAAATATAAATAAAAATAAAAAAAGCCCCCCCGGAGTAAGATGTACCTGGTCATCATCAGCTCTGTCCACCAACACGTACATGGCGCCCACTATAACCATCGGGGCGTTCCTATGGACCCAATCTCCTTCGTCGACTGGATGATTATGCATCATCAGGATAATAAGTTTTTTTTTTTTTTTTCTTTTTCTTTTTCTTTTCTTTTCCATATTCTTAGAATCGTCGCTTTCCCTACCCGCGCGACATCTCGCGAGATACTCCATCGATTCTGACCCGGGATTGATTCCTAGCTGCATCCACTGGACCCATGAACGTCCTGAGTCAGACCTGAACGCCCGGTTTCTGCGGTTTCGCCTGTACTTCCAGGGGTTCGTCTAGAACATTACTGGAATCGGAATGGGACAGCGCAACTGGTGGAAATCACTGTTGGGCCTGAATGATTCACTCGGCGCTTTCAAGGCGAACGGCCCAGCTGCACGCCGCGTTGGGGGTGACCTAGTCCTAGTAACCAAGGGAGCCGGGCAAGAAGAAGCACTGGTATATAAGGATCATGGGGACGCCTGGTGATGAAGCTTGGATCTACACTCAATCCAGACTACACTTTCATCTCTCCATTGGAACCTTGCAACATCTATAGCGTTCAGCTCGGTTACGTACCTCATACTTCCAAGGCTTCTTCGCCAGGAACCTTGCACACTCCTCAAGACTCATCATCTACTCTCTTTGGGTAGTTGCACCCTTGTCTTTTTTTTTTCTCATCTACCGAAACCATGGGCCGCGGTGGATACAACGCTCCTGTCGGCAAGGCAGATGAGACTACATCCACAACTTCGTCCAACTGAGCATCATGAATGAATGTGAACGATAATACCACTTGCCAGTACTGAGCAATCTAGAAGTACGGAATCTCTCAACTCCAGCCATCATCTCAATCTCCACGAGCATGAATACACTATACACTCGGTGGCTTAGGATCAAGTCGACTTTCAACTTCAAAAGCAATTCCACTGCACCAATCTCACCAACCAAAATTGCATTTCTTCCTTGGAAGCGCAATGTGCAATATCTCCATCATCGAGAACAAGACCTCCGCCAGGCCAGGGTGGCTCCTTAACGCCAACCCTGGGTTCGATATTCGCATTGATCTCTTCCTTGTTGGCCTCAGACGGGCACATTGCACGAAAAAAAAAAAAAAAAGCAAAACAAAACAAAACAAAACGCGCACATACAAGTACACAGCACCAGGGTTATGACTCTTTTCCGGACGGAGGTATTGCCTTTCCTTATCTTTTGTATAGAATAATAGAATAGACTTTATAGACGGGCTGTACGAAAGGACGGTCCGACTAGGGTGGAGTTGTTTTTGTACAGTAGAACTTGTCTTGTCTTATTTTCCCCCCTTCTTTGTCATTTCCCTCATCTGTGTTTCAAATGTTTGTCTTTTCCTCTTCTTCATCTACATAAATCGATCGATGTTTGATCCCATTTGAATTTGAGTAGTTATTGATCTCTCAAATACTCTGTATTATGCCGATTCTAATCGACTAATCTTGACAGCTCGAGACTTCAAAGACAAGGAACCACAAGACAGGAAGAGAAATCTGCGAGAAGAATAATATGTGCATCTCTATAAGACAAATCGCTCAGAGACAGAGCAGAAACACAATCATAGTCAAGAAGGCAGAACATCGTGCACAAGATGCAATGCGATGACAATATTTATCACTCATGACGATACATTCATCGTTCATGAATAATGAGGCGTGAAGGGTGAACGCGGGAAAGGGACAAGAGAAAGGTATTTACAAGGATAGAGGGACCGCAAGTGCGGGTGACAAGGTGGAGGAAAGCGAAGATGTCGTTGACAGAGCCAAAGGGAAATAGAAATGATACATGGGAAACAATGACCAATGATATCATGTCAGCGTGCTTGCCTCATCACGAGGTATAAGCAGAAGAAAAGGAAAGAAAAGAAAAAAAAAGGAAATGCGGCGAAAAGAGTGGGAGGAAAGGGTATTATACATTCGTGGGTATGTGTATGTGGAGGTGAGGAGACAGTTTTGGTGTAGAGTATAAAGGTGAGCATTAAGAAGAATTCTCAAGGGGAACAAAATAGAAGACACTGAAATAGCATCAAAAAAAAAGAATTTTTCAAACATTAGAGTAAATCAATATTGAGTTTAATTCTCAATCTGACAATTCAATCGGATGGTTCGCAGAGGAACCATCCGCAGGTTCTCGTGATGAGGGTTCATGTTGTTGTGAGACCACGATGGAGGGAGGTTCTGTTGGTGGAAACTCCTCTTGTGGAGGGCTTGGTAATGCATGATCATCTGCACTGGTGGAGGCCGTTCGGGAGGGCGAAACAGGCTCTTGGACTGTTGGAAGACCGCCATCCGCACTATCCTTACTGCCAGTCGTAGCACCCTGGCGTCGTCGTTGCATGCGACGGTTGCGTCGCTCATCTTCAGCACTTTCTCTTCGTCGTCGCTGGCGCTCAGCACCCGCATCGGAGTTGCTCCTCAACCCCAAGAGCATGCTAGCTGCGCGGTCTGCTACGTCCTCGCCTTCAGAGACTTGACCCTCTTTGGCTCCTTCGCCCTCTTCTGGGATTGGTGGGCTCAAAAGGCCGTTTTCATCGGCATGGTTTTCCCCATTAGCGGGCTGTTCTGGGGCGGCGTCCTCATCATCACCGCCCTCGGGCGGCTTTTGCCCTGAAGCCACACGGACTTGGTGACGTTCCTTCAATCGAGCACGGCGGCGGCGATCACGTTGATCCTTGGCTTGAGGAGCAGCAGCACGTAATTTCTCTAGCAAGGAATCCATCGCACCACTTGTAGCTGGCGAATTTGGTTGCTCGACCGCAGGCGTGCCGTTGGCAAGGTTAACATTAACTCGCTTACGAGCGAGAGACGCTTCAGTACGCTTCCGAGACTCCTCGAGTCCAATATTTTTCTCTCGGGATTTCTAGAGGCAATATCAGTAAATAATCAGTCCATGTAAAAAAGGAGGGTTAGGTTGGGCGAAACTTACCTTCCACTCAAGCAAGAAGGAAGCCAGCTTGGCGAAGAAATCTCGTCGAGCATTTTCGTCGGTATTGTCTTCGCCGTAGAAGACCATGATATCATCATATGATTTGGACATCTCATCGAGATATAGCTGGAGCTGTTCAGCCTTGCGGCGCGCATCTTTCATACTCCGCTGAACAACCTGACTGACACGGTCCTGCGGATGGAACTTCTTGGGGTCACTGAGGTTACCCGCGTCCAAACTAGACTGGACATTCTTAATATTGTTAACGTACTTCTTGGCATCAGTACACAGTTGGTCCACATTGATTTTCTGGAGGCCAATTACGCCACCAATTTCCTCAGCAAAGGTCTCCCATTCAGGGTACTGGTTGCGTACGATACGCTCGACAAGATCCGCGAAAGTGGTTTCATTCTTGTCATCTTTGACCATCCCAAGGCGAGCAAGCGAACTGAGCTTGAACCCCTGCGCTTGCTTATTTGCATCGTTCATAAAATTTCCAATATCCAAAATGAGACCGAGGACGTTCATCAGGGCAACAGAATCCCGCAAAGATTCACTGACATTGACAACTTCTTGTAGTTTGGAAGAAATTTCTTCATACTCGTGCTCGAAGGAACGTGTCAATGAAAGAGCTCGCATTCTAGCTTTCCAGTAGTGATTCAGCTCATAGGCGGTAGCAAGATAAATTTGATCTTCACGAGTGAGCTCCACAGGGTCTTGTTCGCGCTCAGAACTGGTTGCACCTGGAACAGTCCAGTCACGGCTGTATGGTGCCATCAACTTCGAAACGTTCTCTGGAATGGTACACATCTCGTCTCTTTGCAAGAAATCCATAACAACCATATTGTCCAACATATCTCGGTCGCAGTGAATGATCATGCGAACCACATCATCTGGAGGATATTGAGAAAATTTGGATAGAGCGATTTGAAAGTTCTTAGACAAGTCATTAGAGATAATTTGTTTCTTGTCTTTGCGCTGCTTGGCGGCATTACTGGCTCCAAATATTTTGGTCTCCTTGGCCATAAATAGCCGCTCAACCTCATCAAGCACACCCTTCTTGGCAAGATCGGTATACTTCTCTTCTTTATCTTCCGCGGTTGGGGCATGGGCCGCCCAAACCGTCACCTGAGGGGTATCCACTTTATCCCAATGCAAGGCTTTGAGTTTCTTTTTGGGGCGAATGAAGGGCATGTGAGTGGTAGCTGGGCCTGTTTCACCAGCCATATACTTGGGCCGCCAACCAGAGCCCAATGGAGCGTTTGGCGGCGGGGGAGGGGGAGGCGCAAAGCCACCCGGGCCAGGCGGCGGCGGCGGAGCACCGATGGAGCCTCCTGGGGGTGGCGGAGGAGGGGGAGGACCCCCAGCCTTGGGTCCACCGGGGGGAGGGGGAGGCGGCGGCGGTGGGCCGGGGATTCCTTTTGCACCACCCGGTGGAGGTGGCGGAGGGCCAGGAATACCTGTCGAACCACCCGATGGAGGGGGTGGTGGAGGGACAGGAAAACTTGTTGAACCGCCCGGTGGAGGGGGTGGTGGTGGTGGTGGAACGGCGATAGGCGCACCACCCTGGGGAGGAGGGGGAGGAGGCGGCGGGGGCATTGCCTTTTGATCTGCCTCTGTCTTGGGCTCCAACTTAGGTTCTGTTGGAGTGACATCTCCGGCGGCAGCCTCATAAGATTCATCTGCGGTGCCCGTTGACTCTGGACCTTCGTCGTACTTGGGAACTTTTAGGGCCAACTCGCCTAACAAGCCAGTTGCCTGCGCAGGGTTCATACGTGGCTTGAAAGACTGGTCGTGAGCCGCCTGATCGCCTTCTTCCGCAATAGTTGGCACTGTGCCGTCAGGGCCTTGGTCCATTTCGGGCACATGGCTTCGCTTGCGATAGGCGGATCCCAGCGAGCCAGAATCCAAGGTACGGCGCGTCTGTTCAGCGAATTCTTCGCTTGAGTCGCCTTGATCATCCATTTTCTCACGCAACTCGCGGAGTCGATCGGATGGATCCTGTTGACCCCAAACCTTGCCCTCAAGTTTAAATTGGGTCTTCGTTCTTTCAAGCTGCCGCTCAAGCCGCTCCATGAGGCGTTCCCGGTCCATAATTCCAGGCATTTGCGATGGATCAGCTTCCCCAGATTGATTGTTCTTGCGGGCATTTGAAGCGGCAATGTCTTGAGCATCCCGAAGCATCAGATATAACTCTCGAGTCTCAAGTTCATTGCGCTGCAACTCTTGGGCACGTAGGCGCTGGACCTCTCCAACTTCGGCCTTCATAGATTCGTTTTGACGCGTTTGAAGTTCAATGATGCCGGCTTGTTCCTCAATCTGCTTCTGCAGTTTCTTGACCAAACCATCAGCACCAAGCTCCACCTGGGCTTTCATCTCATCACGCTCCGCGATGGCCGCCTCGGCAATTTGGCGAGCCTCCAGGGATTCATCGTACACACGCCTTGCCTCCGCGTCTGTATGAAGCCTGTCCAAAAGACTCTGTACTGTGAAATTCAAACCCTGGCGTAGGTCAAGATCTGGAAGCCTGCGATCCATGGCGACATAGCTCATCATAGAATCTACCAGCTGAAACATGCGTAGACCCTCTTCCCCAGAATTCTCGCGGATCAGCAGCATATGCTGCATTGCCGACAAGAAGTAGTCATGAGTACGAGTGCCATTGATTTTGGTTGCGATTGCATCCGCAATTTGAAGAGGATCGCTCATGTCCTTAACCTCACCCTCAACACTATCTTTCATGCTGCTGCCCTCGCGCTGAAGCAGGTCCTCATAGTCGATTGCCTCATTCTCTCGAAAACGTTCAATCTGTTTATCAATCGCTTCATACTGGAATCCTTCCATTTTCGTCAACAGACGTTTGACTCCACATGATGTGAACTGGGCTCGAATATGACATCGTAGTTGTAGATCGGTCTCAGCCCCATCCACCAGCATGTTTATGAGCATCATGGTCGACACAGCATACTCCATCAGAAGGTTCTCCATGCCAATACCTCCGCTTCGGTACTCCTCACTGGCACCAACCAAGCTTCCCATCTTTCCGCGGCCATCAATGGTCACCTCAACGATTCGCATCCAGGCATCAAAGCGGCCAGTCTCGTTATGATCATGCTTGACCTTGTCCAGAGCCTGGAGAACCTTCAGGTGCCCTTCTCCCTCAGCCCAGTGGGATAGGAACGTCAAAACTTCACTAACAAGCTTCCGAGTATTGAGGCGAGGAGACGATAGAGAGCTGACGAGAGCTACAAGAACACCCTGGTGCTCGAGTGCATCATCTGCACCATATTTGTTGTTCATCAGACATTTCAAACATTTAGCGATATCATATTCGCGATCAAGATCCTTGTCTCCTGTTGGGGGGGCAGGAACCGGGCCAGATGCTTTTCGTCGATTGATCTTTTGAAGAACATTTGTTAGGGCCACTTGACCCTGCGCTTCAACAAAAGCTTTTACCCAGCTATATTCAAGATCAGCATTTGTCCTTGATGCAATTGAGGCGGGAAGAATGAAGTAAATATTGCTTCTTACCTAATCGGCTGCGTCCGCAAACTAACACTCAGACTGGCGAGTTGTTTGGATGTAATTGTGTCGTCCATCACCTTCTTCACATACCACTCCGGACTTCCTTCTTCATCGGCACGTTCCAATAGACCGGAAAGTCCATCATGGCCGTGGGTTTGGCGAGCATTTTGCTTTCTCTTCTGCTCTCCTTGTAACTCCGTCAACCGATCTTGATGGACTAATGTCCATTTTTTTGAGGCGGGGTAAGACATCATTTGTCTTTTGGCCTGTTCTGGAAGATTTTGCCAGCCTCGCTTATGCATAAGCTCGAGGAACAACTGATCCACGATTCGATCATCTCTTGGACGGGTTAAGTATTGATCAGGTGGGCGAGGAACTGCCGCAGGTATAGGTTGCGCTGCTTGCCAAGAAGACTGCGCATTAGAAAGTCGCCCTGCGCTCCCACTGGGGAATATTGTATTGCGATCATTCGAATGTGAAGTTGTAAGTGTGCGGGCAGAGCCATCAGAGGTAGAGAAAACATTGGAGCCACGGGTATTCGACGAATGAGATGAATATAAGCTAGCCTGGTCCATTGAGGTCCGAGAGTTCGACGAAGAATCTATTGAAGAGTTGTGGCTAATACCAGTGTTGGCAGCAGAGCTACCTGGACGTCCCCATTGTTGATACCTAGTCCCGCGGTCACCAGAAGCACTGCTTGTCATTGTCATATTCGACCCGTGCGGGGGAGGGCGAGGGCCGGAGGGATGAGATGCCGAACCGTTTGGCGCGGAAGAGGAAGCCCACATGGGATATTGACTGGACTCGGAGCCCGATTTGCTGAGATAGTTCATGGAGGGATCATGGCGCGAGTCGGGTCGGGACATGTGATCGATAGGAATAGGTGTTTTGGTATCTGAGGGAAGGCTTTCGAACGGTAGAGAAGTGATGCCAGGCACCGGCGCAACGCTGGCTGGATCATAATCATGTGTCATGTCAACCGATTGAATTGACGAGCGTTTCGAATAACGAGATGATCGAGAACCAGCGGCGCTTCCTGGCGGGGCTAAGCTGTCATACGAACCACCGTATCCATCGTAGCGCTCATCCGTTCCCTTGTCTTTGTACAGTTTCCTCCCAAAAAATGACTTCCCAGCTGAGGTTTGCCTTGACTTGTCGGCATTTGCGGGCATGTTGTTGAGAGTGTGAAGTGGCAGGACGCAGCATCAAGGGCGCCCCTCGCACACTATCCAGAGATCACCGAGTCGTTTGATCAAATGGAGAAAAAATCGTTAACTGTCGTTATGGCAGAGCGCCAGAGATCTGGGTATCGAAATCGAGAACATCCACCGTGATGCAAGGTGGTTTCGGTTCCTGAGGTCCCTCCCTTGGGTATCCGTTAGTATACCCGTGTGTGGTTGTTATGACGATGCGCGGAGAAATATAGTGTTGTTTTCCTTGTCGATCGTCGCACACCATGGGGAAAATAATCTCTCACCGGTGAAGAATGAATAGGGGAGGGGGGGAACGGAAAATGCAGATATGCAGCGAGTCTAGGGTCGATCAAAGCACGGGCTTTCCTATCACTCTTCAGTTAGGGGATCACTATCATTATTCTATTTAGGGGCTTGTCACCTGCGCTTAGTCAGCCCTGTCACCTCATTTGAGTACACGTGAGGTCACGTGATATCCGGGGAAGATCGACGTGCAATTCGGTAGCATGTACCTACGAGTGTTTGAGTCTGCCATGGGATCTATTCTTGATTGTCTTGTCATTCTCATTACGCCACTCTATACAACGAGATGATGAACGTGGGATTTTATTCGTGTGGCGGTTGAAATTAAGAATCCTTTGTCGTGGGGTTTCTGCAGCCTTCGGGACGATCTACTTTCCCCCTGATACCCAGAACTACCGGCAAACATCTCCGCTATCTTATCCCCGAGACACCAGAACCAGAAAATCGTCCCAGACGTTCGCCCCGTGAGTTGGGAGGAGGGTGTCAAGGTGTTTCTAACTTCGCCACAATGGGCTCGGGCTACGCAAAGGTTGGTTTACCCTACTGTACTTGACTCTCCCCCCTTGGTGGAATGATTGCGGCGTCAGTCAAGTTCCCAGGCTTTGAGTTTATTGATTCTAATTTGTTCTCCCTAGACTATCTTAATAACGGGATCTATTGCTCTCACATTCTACGTGGTGATATCCTTTCTTATCATCCCGTTCTTCCGCCGTTACCACCAGCGATACTCCCAATACCTTCCTCTCCATACCATCTCTGTTCATACTCTTTCCCTTCGAGATCGCATAGCTGATGCAGTCATGCGCATTTTCCTTCCACGGTCATGGCAGCCAGGAGCCCATAGGGATGATCACGCAAACATCGACATTGACGAAGATGAAGGGGAGCTTATGGTTGGGATGGACATGGATGCGGCGCGTCGAGAAGCACTGGAGCGACGGCGCAGTGCCGCCCCTGACATCCAGAGTCGGCTGAGTCGAGAGCTAGAGGAAGGTTTCATGGACGATAGTGATGAAGAAGGACATGAAGCCAGTAGACGTTAGAGCGAAGTCATGAGCTAGACCTGTGGGTTGTTTTAAGATATACGGTCGTTGGCGGTGTTCGCCCTTCATGTACAATTGGCAACTTATCTCTTTATCAAGGCATGCATAGGAGTTCTTTGGATAACAAAGTGCTCTGAATAGTTCTAGCGGTGAGATGTCTGTACATTGATGTACATGATACAATTCCGCTGTACCTATTGCCTACCAAGGGTCCAGTCATTGTTATAAGGCCAACTCTGTTGGATTCTTCTGGTAGCGTGTGGTGAATATCCTTGAGTCCACATCTTTTATTCGGATACGCTTATATCTTTGCATATGGCATTGGTTGGTATCCTCCACGCAATGATGTGCACTCATGCATACATGTAGACGGATTAACTACGAGCGGGGCCCTCAGTCCTCTAGACCAATGCTAATCTAAGATCTGATTTTCTATTTTGCTAAGATCGACAGTCTTGAGAGCCCCACTTGGCGATCGTTACAGTAGACTCTAAACAAGTATCGTTTGATAACCATGTCAAGTATTCAAGCCGGTTAACATATATAGATCAAAGTATCCTAGATTTTTATTTGTAAAGAAATATCATTTCGCTGGTATCGTAAATGCTACATTTTCTGCAGTATCCATGCCTTCCGAAGGGCAATGGGAAAGAAATATGAACAATCGAAAGTAAAAGAAAAAGGGAAAAGGGAATAGCAGAAAACTCATGTGCATCAACCCAGGAGCTTTCTTTTTTGCTCCTATGCAAGATTGAACCAGGCGAGCTTTTTCATTCTTACTTGCGCTGGCCGTAAGCCTTGGTGGCGTAGTCACCCTGGTGGACAATCAGGTCCTGAGGACGGTAGTCATAACGACCTGAGAAGTAGCTGTCCAGGATGGCCTTGGTACCGTTGGCGTAGCGGACCTGAGCATCGATGGAAGTGCCGGACATGTGGGGAACCATGGCGTTGCCACCGCCCCATGGGTGCTCGGCGTAGCGCAGAGGGTGGTCCTTGGGAGCAGGTTGGGGGAACCAGACATCACCACCGTATCCGCGGAGGTGGCCAGACTTGAGAGCCTCGGCAACATCCTCCTTGACAACAATGGCACCACGGGCGGTGTTGACGAGCCAAGCGCCAGGCTTCATCTTGGAGATCAGCTCCTTGTTGAACAGGCCGCGGGTCTTCTCATGCAGGGGGCAGTTGATGGTAACAACATCACACTGGGCGAGCATCTCCTCGAGGTTCTCAACACGGCGGCAGCCAATCTCCTTCTCGACCTCGGCGCTCAGGGGCTGGTAGTCGTAGTAGAGGAGCTCCTTGCAGTCGAAGGGCTTGAGGCGGCGAAGGACACGCTCACCGATACGGCCGACAGCGACGGTACCAACAACCTTGCCCTCAAGGTCATACTCGTTCTTGGCGACAGCGGCAACATCCCAGTCACCGTTGCGAACTTGGTCGTGAGCAGGAACAAAGTTGCGAACCAGAGTCAGGATGGTCATGACAACGTGCTCGGCGACGGAGACGACATTGGAGCCAGTGACCTCAGCGACGGTGATACCACCATTGGTCTTGTTGGCGGCATTGAGGTCAACGTGGTCGGAACCGATACCGGCAGTGACGGCGAGCTTCAGGTTCTTGGCCTTGGCCAGGCGCTCAGCAGTCAGGTAACCAGGGTGGAAACTATCAATGATATTAGCAAGTGCCCCCCAAGGCTCTTATATTCTCTTCGTAGGGGGGATACGAACGGAGTAGTGATGATGACCTCGGCGTCAACGAGCTCCTTGTCAAAGGTGGAGTTCTCACCCTCCTTGTCGGAGGTGGTGACCAGGGTGTGGCCAGCGTCCTCGAGCCACTTGCGAATACCAAGCTCATTCTCGGTAGTACCAAGCAGACCGGGCTGCTGCTTGGAGTGCTCACCACCCTATGAAATGAATCATCAGTAAAAGCATTCATGAAAGTAAGCCCGTAGGGGTCATATTGAGTGTTACTCACGTCATAGAGAACGAGAAGAACTTTACCCTGGAGGGAAGCAGATGCGGTTAGCGTACGTGCGTTGGTAAAAGCACCAGTCGGCCTAGCAAAGGTATTGGTGGCGAGAGTTGGCTTAGAAGTAGCCGAGAGGAACTGAGTGGCAGGCCGTCGCAATTGACGGGAAAGGGAACGAATAAATACCATTTTGAAGGATTTGTGTCTGTGTAATCAAAAAAAAAATTAAATGTGAAGATGGAGAGAAAACGAAACTGTAAGAAGTCAGCAAGATGGTTCTTATATCTGTTCCATTTCCCAGAGTCAATGAAGTCAGACAGGTTGGAGAAACCAGCTACTCAATAGGAGGAGCGGGGGTGAGTGGAGAACTGGCTGCAGGTCATCTGTGTAATGACACTTGAAGGGTAATGAAACACCAAGGGGGAGGGCCGGGTAACCGATCCACTTACCCGTTATTGTTAAGGTTCTGTTTGATTGGGAGGGAAAGATATCTGAGAGAGAAAGAGAGAGAGAGAGTTGATGATAGAAATAGGAAGAGAAATGTCTTTGCTCGGGTCTGGCCCAGTGTTATATATAGACAAGAGTTGAGAATTGCCCCTCCTCCAACGCAGCCCCTCTTTCTGCCATACATTGTACAAATCATTGAGACGGAGGGCAAAAAAAGTGGAAAGCCAAAGAGAGCGCCAAACATGGTGGTTGCTGCAAGCGGGACCCGGCACGGGAGGGTGACCGGTCGGACGGGGAACTGTAACCACTCATGGGAGTGGGAACCTCTCCGCATGAGGGACAATCAAGGAGGGGAGAACGTTCGAAAGCGCTGGTTCGTGTGCAGTCAAAACTGTAATCGTCGTGTCGTGATCCTTGTACATATGGGCCACTAGTCCGTGTATTAGTGCGATACCTAAGTCAAGCACACCTAAGGTACTGTACCTACATTTGGATCGTGGTCTTCCCTGGTGGTCTGATACCCGTTGATCAGCCTCGTCCAGTACAGTAGAGAGGGGCAATGCGGGGAACCTCATTTTTTGGGTGGCTCTCGCTGTACGGGATAGGACGATCGGAGGATGGTCTCTTAACCTTAACATTCAGCCTACTGCTATAGTCTACAATCCAACAACCTTCTGGGTGGGGGGGGGAGTACAGGTGCACGCCGAGAGTTTCCCGTCAGCTCGTATGCTTGATCTCACCCCATTCATCGTTGCTAGCCGGTTACAATGAGGATTACACTAAGCCGACTTGGGATAGCTCCCCCGCAGAGTGAGGGGTAGCTTATCTAATGAGGGGTAGCTTCCGCTTTTGTATTTTTTTGGCGAATATTGTGATTATTTTTGAATTCGATCAGTACAGAACAGACTGAAGAAAGGGTGTGGGGGGGCGATTGAAAAGAAAAATAAAAAATAAAAAATAAGATGCCTCCCAGAAATAGCAATACCCATCCCCAATGAGCAAGATACTAAAGCTGCCGTGATCCCGAGTTGAACTTCCCCATCTTCGCGGTTTTCTCTGCCGAAGTTCGGCCTATGCCTTCTCCAATTCCGACCCGCTCCTCAGTAACACGCCCCCCTCTCCGATGAGGAGTGGTTTCGTTGGGGATTCTCGCCCTCACAGATCCACTACAGATGGAAATCAAAATTGTGTTGCCGGGATTTATAACCTGATCCAGAACTTGGAGTCGCGCAATGGATCATTCCACAAAAGGAATTGGGCGCCGCGAATACCTCACGGTCTCTTGTCTCTCTACTCAATGTTCAATTGCCAGTCGGTGCTCCATGGAACACCGTCAAATTGCGAATGCCGAAATTGCGACCGAGGGCATCCCAATTGTCGATGCCATCAGTCAAAAAGCTAGCATGAGCTCAGTGGTGGCTACCGCATCCAGGGCTTCTTGCATCTCGAAACTACCGAGTGGCGCAACTTATTCATCACGACAGAATATGAATCAAGGCATTTATTGGTTCAGAGGCCCTCAATTAGCATTTGAAATATTCTTGCCAGGAGTTGAGACCTGAAATTGCTCTTGCTTTCGGTCAATGCCAATCCATTTGTCTGCGAGCGACAAGGGCCCGGTAATTATCATTTGAGAAATGACATTTGCTGATTTTTATTATTTTTTATTATTCATTGACATGCTACATTGACAACCTATTCACTCACGTCCACTCCTCCATACCCTCATTGCTCAATCGCCCTAAACTCGTGTGGATTGCACACAATGCGAACATCGGAGGTGGTCTCGACTAAAACAAGATTTACGGCGGATGCGATCATATGAGCGGAACAAAAGCCAATTTCTCCCTTCATAATCTTCCCAGGGCTTTGGCACAGTCCTAAGGAACTCCATAAAGTCAAGTCAAATTATTGCCAGGGTTAACCTGAATCATGTTTGCTTGCTCGAAAGGACCATATTCAAAGTTACATCGGTCGCCAAAGGATCTCGGAACAAATTTCACAATAACAAAAAAAAGGCCGTTAGGCTAATGAATAGCATTACTGGTGACTAAATACGGGGTTCTCATAGCAGCCCTAGAGACAGGATCTTAAGTGAGTAAAATCGCAGCGTGGAATTTTCAATGTATCAAGTGAAATATTCATAGTTTAGCACTATGTACCAGCGGCGTGCGTGTATGAACACAAATACTTAGGTATGTACCACTAAATATACAACTTTGAAAGGCTCCAGGGCGCCCAAGTGCCTCAAATGTCCCAAATCGATATATACATAAAGGCTACAAGAGAAAAAAGCCTAACGTGAAAAACAGTTGTCAACTAACCTTGGGACATATCACCATTTCAATCTAGAAATCGTTCAAAATGTTGTTGCAAGTAAAATAGTAGTAACAAATTTGGGCTAATCACACGCCGCGATTGTTAATCCGACGGTTTATCTCCGCTCGGAGACTCGGAGATGTGCATTTCAGGGTCTGATGCGGCCGCGACAATTATTTATTCCAATTTTCCACCCCATCTCTTCTTCTTAAGCGCTCCATGCATAATACATTCCTTGTACAATAACTAGCCTTCATGCCTTCGAGATTGCGGGCAACTGTGCTTACGCAGCCATTTGCGCGCGACTGCAGCGCACGCGGTCATCAAAACCTCAACGTCCACCGACGATTTTCAAGCACCCCATACCGTGAAAGTAGGCTTCGCGCTCGCCTCGAAATTCCTCCTCCTTTCCCCGTCACAAATAAATGCCCCGAGCCGACGTGCAACTGCCCATCAACTCCATCAATGCCCGAGGGCCTGCCGATTGATCATGAGCAAGCATTGAATGGGACCATGGCTGCATATGCGCAGCAGCTCTTGGTCTGTACCGGACAAAGAGACTGGATGAGTCGAATCGAGAATGATGGCGAGAACCAAGGCTGGGGTAATCTCGTGCGAGGGCTCAAGCGCCTGCTCGGCCGCGGTGGTCCATATCTGGATGTATGGGACTAATTGACATCGCTCGTTATCACAAAAGGCTGCTTTGCTAATTAGGATTTTAGCCATTCAATAACATACTGGTCACCGCTTCATCTATCTCCCCCGCTTCGAACAGCCCCTCGGCCGCTTCGGGCCTCCTCTTCCCCAGCTTCAAATATATTCCCTCAATCCCAGTCGATGCCTTCTCCTCCAATACCGCCGATTTGACAACATTCGTACGCGCGTTTCTCCTACCAGAACAACTACATAGCATGCACTCCTCTCTGCCTGAATCCAAACAACAAGACATGACCAGAGCTCCAGACTTTGCATCCAAGTTCTCTGGTATCGTGGATATTGAACATTCGCCGACCATTCTTATCTGTGGACACGGAGGTCGCGATATGCGCTGTGGCGTCATGGCCCCTATTCTTGAAGCAGAATTTGAACGGGTATTAAAACGAAATGGGTTCAAATCCGCAGGAAGCGCAGGCACGATTATTGATGACCCTACGCATGCCAACGTTGGTCTAATCAGCCATATCGGTGGTCACAAATACGCCGGAAACGTCATTGTTTATATCCCTCCAAAGATGATAATCAATGGCGCAGAACCCCACCCACTATCTGGTAAAGGAATTTGGTATGGCCGTATAGAACCCAAGCATGTGCAAGGCATTGTGGATGAAACTGTTCTTGGCGGTAAAGTTGTGACGGACCATTTCCGCGGTGGTATTGATCGCAATGGAGATATCCTTCGATTATAGAGGCACATATGGACGATTGTCTGTATACTATGTATTATAATCATATAAACGAGACGAATAGATATGAGAATAGACCATCACATTTCTGAACTCATGTCGGTTATGGTATTGAAGCCTTCTAGAGGTATTGATCAACCTTATATAAACACCGCCGCTAGTCCTGATCGGGTCTAATTTTGCGGGCTCCGGGGAAGTTTTGAAGACGAAGGACCAGCGCTTGAGTCAATCTTCTGAAAAGACCAGGTGCGCGGCAGCGCATGCTTCTTTAATTGATTTTCTAGCTCGTCAAGATGAACCCATGATAGCCATGCAGACCCTATCGCGTATTCGATCGGCCACCTTCGCGGCCCAAGTGCGGAGGTGCGCTCGCCCTAGCCTGCGCCCGCTCGTTCTTCCCTTCAAAACCTTTACTCGTCTTTCCACGACCCCAACAAGCACCCGAAAGCTTGATCTTCCCGCTTTAGATAAAAAATGGCAAGAGAAATGGGAATCAGACGCGACTGCATCGCAAAGCGGCGCCGAGGAAACTTCCGAGTCCAAACCTAAGTCCTATATCCTGTCGATGTTTCCATACCCTTCTGGGACCTTGCATATGGGTCATCTCCGAGTATATACAATTTCGGATGTTCTGTCTAGGTTCTATACGATGCGAGGTCATGATGTCCTACATCCCATGGGATGGGATGCGTTTGGCTTGCCCGCAGAGAATGCGGCGATTGAGCGTGGAGTTGATCCTGCGGAATGGACGGCACAGAATATTGCGAAGATGAAAGCTCAATTAAAGAGCATATCTGCTTCATTCAATTGGGATAGAGTATGTTGTTCCCCCAAAAATGATCTCGATCTCTTCGATGTTAGAATGTACTGCGACAGTCCACTAACTCGAGGTAATTCTTTAGGAGCTTGCGACGTCTTCCCCGGAGTTTTATGAACATACACAACGGATATTTTTGATGCTATATGAGAAAGGATTGGCATATCAGGCAGAAGCTTTAGTCAACTATGATCCTGTCGACAAGACTGTGCTCGCCAACGAGCAAGTTGATGCTAATGGATTTTCATGGCGGTCCGGAGCCAAGGTCGAGAAACTGAATCTGAAGCAATGGTTCTTTCGCATCACAGATTTCAAGGAAATGCTACTGGAAGACCTGAATTCGCTTTCCGGAGGTTGGCCGGAGCGCGTTCTATCTATGCAACGAAATTGGCTGGGTAAGTCTGAAGGTGCCAAAATTAGATTCCCTGTCGCCGTTGATGGGACAAATGTACATGTCGATGTTTTCACCACGCGACCGGATACTCTTCATGGTGTTGAGTACGTGGCCCTATCATTAGACCACCCCGTTGTTATGAATGCTGCCGAGAAAGATTCCTCCCTCCGCAAATTTTTGGATGAAGCATCGTCACTTCCGCCCGACTCGAAGGCTGGATACCGTCTCCGCGACGTTACGGTCACACATCCCTTGCTTACGGTTGATAAACACACATCACACTTGGCGAGAAAGCTTCCAGTTTTTGTGGCGCCTTATGTTCTTAGTGATTATGGGGAGGGTGCGGTCATGGGTGTACCGGGCCATGACACCAGGGATATGATGTTTTTCAAAGAAAACGCGAATCCCGATTTCATCCCCGTTGTAATCGAGCCCAAAAATTGTGTGGAAAATGACACTCAGGCCATTGATATTCCGGCTGCGGACGCGAAAGCTTTTACACAAGAAGGTTTCCTCACCTCGCGATGCGGGAAATACCAAGGCATGCATTCCAAAGAGGCCGCACAGCAAATAGTCAAAGATCTTGGTAAAGAGGGTCAAGCCACATTCGTCGAAAGCTGGCGGCTACGTGACTGGTTGATCAGCCGGCAGCGATACTGGGGTGCTCCTATTCCCATCATCCATTGTCATGAATGCGGTCCTGTTCCTGTGCCAAAAGAAGACTTACCAGTAAAACTACCCAAAATCCATGGGGACTGGCTTAAAGGGAAAAAGGGGAACCCCTTGGAGTCCTCCGAAGAGTGGCTTCACACAGAGTGTCCCAGTTGTGGAGGACCAGCCAAGCGTGACACTGACACCATGGACACCTTTGTCGACTCATCTTGGTACTTTCTTCGCTTTTTGGACGCAACGAACAAAGATGCACCATTTTCGGCTTCATCTGCACGGCCGGTAGATATCTACATTGGAGGTGTAGAGCACGCCATTCTGCACTTACTTTACGCTCGGTTCATTTACAAGTTCCTTGCTCAGTCAAAGCTATTCCCAAATTCCAAGTCTGGTGAACATTCAATAGCAGAGCCCTTCAAGATGCTTTTGTCCCAAGGCATGGTTCATGGCAAGACTTTCACGGATCCATCCACCGGTCGGTTCCTGCTTCCCGAGGAAGTGGATCTCACCAAACCTGACAGCCCTCTTATCAAGGGCAGCCAGGTCACCCCCAATGTATCCTTTGAGAAAATGTCAAAGAGCAAACACAACGGTGTTGATCCAACTGCCTGTGCATTGAAATACGGTGCAGATGCTGCTCGTGCCCAGATTCTCTTCTCAGCACCAGTGAGCGAAGTGCTGGAATGGGATGAAACCAAAATCGTTGGCATTGAGCGCTGGTTTGGCCGCGTTTGGAAGCTCGTCATTGATACACAACAATCTTTGTCCGCCACATCTTTCACTGTTTCTGCGGAGGACATGAAAACTCCTTCTGGGCATGCAATGTGTCTTTCTGGGTCACTCAAAGATCTCAGCGACTCCGATGCAGATGCAGTCCTAGCCACCCACAATACTATCTCCTCTGTCACCAACTGCATCGAAAAGAACCCTTACAGTATGAACACCGTCATCTCAGATCTTACGAAGTTAACAAATGCGCTATCCTCGGCTCCGCCATCTTCTTCCCTCGTCCTCTATCTATCTGTGTCGGCTCTCCTTCGTCTCTTGGCGCCGATTGCCCCTGCCCTGGTCTCTGAGTCCTGGGAGATGCTTCATGAGTCAGTTTTCAAGCGATCAGATCCAATAGCGTCTTTGCCCAGCATCTGTTCCTCGCCATGGCCTACCACCATGCTAACGCCAGAACAAGCTGACGCTCTTTCAACCCGTGGAGGTCAAACAGTAGCCGTTCAAATCAATGGAAAGTTGCGTTGTGCTGTGACTATCCCACGCTATCCTTCCTCAGAAACCCGACCGTCGAATGGGAAATCCCCTGCTCCTACGAAGGAAGAACAAGACTGGATTATCAGTCATGTTTTGCAAACTACCGAGGGTAATCAGTGGCTGCGTGAGAAGAACGATTGGGAGAAGAGGCGACGGGTGATTATTGTCAAAGGGGGTAAACTGGTGAATGTCGTGTTCTAAACCGGCTGATTTTTAGGACTTGATGGATGACTCTCTAGTTTCATCTGTTTCTTCCATTCTCGTACCTACCTGTTATATAGAAGATAAATTTGTGTATTGTATTATATGTAACAATTGAACTGATTCTCTTATTCAAACCTACTAGTGGAATACCAATCATTGGATAGTAGGTATATTTCTGAGTATATGTATTTACCGCCATTTGACACCTGCCAGTGGGCATGATTTCAACTATTACATATGGATTGAATTTAGAGCAACCTTGGAATGTGTGCACGCACTGCGTGGCAAACTACTACATATAATACCTACTTCCAAGGTTCCTACGACCTACTAGTAGTATGTATATAGGTGCCCAAGTGGTTCAATGGATTTGGTGGTTGAACCTTCAACATTGAAGAACTTGAGCAGAGAAAAGAGAAAAAGAAGACCGCTATTTCAACATCGCTACCAAATATTTGAAGATTAAGATAACACAAAATATTGAATTGTTTAGACAGAGTTCGCATATGTACTACCTGGTAGGAACATACAATCGAGTGGATAGGTTCAGGGCTCTACTGGTAGTACAACATTTGAATCTAGGTAGTACCCGTATATACTATGTAACAACTTGACCTTAAACTTGAAGCCGAGTCGTAACCTGACCATACTTAGGTAGGCAACCAAAGTGAGAATAGATAAGCAAGCGCATGCTGGTACATATATCTGCTTAATTACAATTGCGCAAAAAGATATAATCGAGGCAGGGGTATACATGTATGGACAGAAAATAGGTATGATTCAATTTGTGCATGCAAGGTAATCACAACAGCTTCATGCTTGAGAATCGAAATCGTCAGATGAGACTCGCTCCGAGTAACGCTAAAAAGAGAACGAAGAAAAAGGACTTGCATAGATACAAATAAGGCGTAACTGATCCAAAGTTACTTGGAGGTTTTAATTTAACTAGAGAAGCTTGAGCCCCTTGATGTCGCGGCAGTCGAAGCAGAGGAGAAAGAGACTAATGCATGATAAGACTCAGTCAAAGGCCACAGAAACTGTGCGAAGGCGAAAGCGCCAATGACGAGTAAAAGGTAATACACGATAGTCCAAACGATATGTAGCTGGCCATCTTCAATCGGGACAGGGGATCCAGTTGAATCCTCCTTGCCGCGGGTGGTGGGTGGGTAGACAGGCTCGCCAGCTTCTACTCGACCCCAGAAGCGTGGTAGGCCACACCAATTGCAAAAGCTGTGCACTAGAATGACGGCAGGCAAGGAGCCAGTGCGCAAATAGATGAATGTAGCATACCACCCGAATATGGTCGTATAGCCGAACTGGACGAACGAGCGCACCAGCGCCGCCCATCCGGGGGTGTCGGGGTGGGTGAGTCTGAATTCATAGAAATGGTGGATGTGGGCAATGCCAAAGTACAATGGGGAGACGAATACAATATTCTTTGGGGAGACATGGGCTAGCAGATGCAGTGGAATGATAGCTGAGCGAAACATGATCTCTTCAGTGACCGGGCCCTGATATTGCGGGGTTTAGTAAGTGTAAAATAAATTTTATACTTCGCTTTCAGGGATACATCGTGAACCCCCCAAGCCGGGAATATCAGAGTAAATTAAGACTTACAGCGATGTAATTTCTCCAGCCAATCCAGCCCCCGAGGCTTTCGGAAAGTTTACTCCCGCGGAACCAAGATGGCCATTCTCCCTCGACGATACCACGCTCATAGAGGGGGCCAATGAACAGAATGGCTGTTAGAAGAAGGCACCGGGCAATGTCCGCGATGCTGATCGGCCACCAGCCTAGTAGAGTGACGGCTGCGGCGAAGGAAGAATTTCCTTGATCAATGATTAACCAGAGCACCACCAATGAAGTCAGGATGCAAGAGCCCGAGACGGCGCGAATGCGCGCCCGAATGACGGATGGGGCATCGCGGCTTAGACTGGGGGACGGGCGTGTAGTGGGCGATAGATAGAAAGGCACCACATAAATTAACGTAAGGGCGATCTAAATAGTGAAAAAGGTTAAAGGGGGCATACCCTCAGATTTGAGTGGGGGGGAAAGCATTGATCTTATTTACCGAGAGCAGGGCGACAGTGTTGACCGATAGAGACGGCTCATCTGGAGCGATTTAGCTGACCTGTCTGAACTTTGCGGAGATGAACGGCGGCAAAGGAAAAAAAAAAGATAGAGAGCGAGAAGAGAGACAAAAGATCCACTACTTACCCTGGTGCTTACTGTACAGACTCTTGAGGCGAGCCAGGATACTTACAGGAGCCATATCTCAGTCTGTTGCGGAATGAAGCAGAAGAAGAAGAAGAAGCAGCTCCCAGCAGCTACGCAAGACGATGTTGTGATTGTCCACGCTTTTGCCGTGGATTCAAAGGCAAGTTTGTTGGGAGTGTGACAATACATGACGGAAAGCCGGAGACCAGAAGCGCGAGAGGGGAACTGTGAAAGTGGGGGGGATCGGGCTAGATTGGGGTAACATACGGTAACATACGGGATGGGCTTTCTAAGGACCAGCGATGGTTGAAGTTAGGATTGTTGATGCTGTGAACAATGAAGATGGAGATATGTAGTCCAGTGAGAATCACAGAATACAGAGATTGGCCTTGAAAATATAGAGTATACTATCCTCAGTAAACACGCTTGATTTCTGGTGTTCCTGGAATAAAACACATGGATTTTTTTTTTCTTTTTCTTTTTCTTATTTTTTGCTTTTCCTTCACGAGCGGCCCTGGATTTTTGTGAAGCCTCAGCTGCAGCTTAATCCCCCACCCCCCCTCGCACCTCTTAATTTCCCCATCTGAGTCAATGCGAGGGGATCGTGGGTGTTAAATCTCCGAGGTCTCACGAGTTTCCAGGGACAACTATACAGATCTCCAGGAACCATTCAATATTGCGAGGCCAATATTTGGGGACCATCAGCGAGGGCACCAGTATGAGGTCAGCAGTGGAGGACGCTAACGGTAGAAGGATGGGACAACGCATTGACTCCACCAGGGGCTGGACTGGACTGGATTAGAACGGTGCTAACAGCTGCGGGTAGACTTGGTGCATCACAGTTCACACTTACCTAGCCCGAGAGGTGCAGTACAAGGATATACAGTAGAACTACTATCGATTAAGAACAGACCATAGGTCATCACACAACAGAAGATAGAGATCAGAAACTATAACATCCTCAACTCAATTCCCGAAATCCCAGAAATCCAGTCTCTAACAAGGGGAATGAATCCACATGGCCCGTGCCATCGTGCATAACGCGCACACAGTGATAGGCGTACAGGCGTTCATCGCCTGGAAGGGCGCTAACCTCCTACACCGCTGGGCAACAAAATTCCTCCCCCTTGATCTTCTTCAATGTCTCACGTCTCGTCTTGCTCTGTTGTTGTTATTGTGTTTTCAGTCCTTGTCTGCCAGTCGTTCGGTTTTGTTTGTTTTATCTAATGTCCCCTTCACGCTTGACGCTCTTTTTAATGTGCTGAAACGATTTCAATGCGCCCCTGATGAGTTTGCTGATACCCACATTCTTTTGATTATACACACACATACTCTCTTTTGAGCCTGTTACTATACTGGGTTCGTCCTGTCCTTCATTATCACCTTCAGCATCCCGTCCAGGGCTCTCTCCACATTCTTTACGGTATCCAGTCCCAAGGAAAGAAAAGAAAAACAATAAAAAAAAAAAAAAAAGAAAAAACACTGGGTTTTTTTTTTGGGCACGTCATTGTTAATTTTGCTTCAATTGCGATTCTGATTCTCTTTTCTTATTTCATCGGTCGGATCATGCGTTGAATTGTGTGTATTCGAGGATTATCATTCGACTATGCCTTCTCAACACACCCAGTCAACTTCCCCGCCTCCCCGGAGACGGAGAGCATTAGAAGAGCGCAGCTCCGCTCATACCAACGAAAGATCCCCCACGCGAACCTTGCGGAGGATTCAAACACAGGAAGATGTGGATGACATCTATATGGCCACACCTTTTCCAACAAAGCCAGAACAGATCTTGTTACCGATCCCCGGAAAAGGCCAGCGAGAGTACATTTCAGATACCGGATTGACTTATGCCACTGCTGCCCCCTCAGCATCAAGATGGTCTTCGCCAACTGTCAGCCATGATACAGGAAGTAGTCCTGAACAAGCCTCAATTGGAGAATGGGACTCCTCCACGGTAGATGCAGGCAATTCGCCGCCGCAGATGTGGGACGAAGATCCAACCTCCAGCAAATCATCATTACCCGAGATCCCATCAGCCAAGCCAGAGGAGTACGTCTCTGAGGAATCGGATCCTGAATTTTCAGATGATGATCTGATTGTACTTCCTACTGCTACACCAACTATCAAGGCTGTGGTTTCAGAGCCTCCTACTTCCCCCAAACCAGAGCAGGATGAAGATGTATCGACCATGGGGTATTCAAGCCCTAACATCGAGCCAATCGGGGCCCCTTCCAGTCCCAACTTTGTCACTTTGGACAATTCCAGTGCGAACTTCTTGCCTCGGGGCCCTGCTTCTAATGTCGACTCGGACCCACGTTCGAATTCCTTGTCCTCGTATAATTCGCGAGGAACCGTCGTGAGGCATGTGGGCGCGGCACCATGGATCTACACGGCGTCTTCGGATCAAGTCAATATCTCTCGCTCACCATCGCTCCATTCTAGCCCGCCAGTTCAATCAATCGCATCATTCCGCTCGGGCTCTCGACGGCCTTCTGCGAGCCGTTCCAGGTCTGCGACCTCATCCTCGCGCAGCATGCGTTCGATCTCTGACATTCAAACTGCGATGGATAATGGTATCCCTATTCAATATCCCCGGATTCGTGCTCCATCATCTAGTTCAAGAGCAGAAACCACTGTCTCCTCAGAACGTGACTTTACCCCAGGCCCGGCTTCTGGCCGCTGGAATCCACACCTTTCCAGAGTATCATCCGTGTGGTCAGCAGAGGAGTTCGCTGGCCAGGAATATTCGGGCCAAACCACATCTGAAGAGGAAACTTCGAGCAACAATTCAGAGCCCGCTATTCCATCGTCAACAGTGCTCAATACCAAAACGAGCGGGTCAACCGTCTGGCTGGTGAATGACTCGGATGCAGATGAGCACTTGGATAGCTTGACCAACCTGCCTTCCCGCAATGGTTTCCTTCACAGCTTATCCTCCGGCTCTAAACGCAGCAATAGCACAAGGAGTAACAGCATGCGCAGTCTCAAGCGCCCTGCAACTGGCTCCAGTACCATTCTGCACATCCTGCCAACCTGGGCTAAGATATACTACCGGGCAGATGCTCTTGGCTTTAATCCAACCTTGTCCATGATGGATCCCAGTCGGCCATCTTCCGCTCGTCCTGGAACTGGTAACTCCAGCGTCTTCAATTTGATGCCTCATCCACTCAATGTGCCCCGCCCTCGTTCGCCGGAACGCCCTCGTTCCCCGGAAAGAGTCCATTTTGCCCAGCGCCGCATCGACAGTGACCCTCGAGACCCGCGTGCTCACTGGGTCTCGCCTCCAGAATCCGAGGACGGAGAATTGATCGAAGCCCGTCGTCACCGCTTGCGACACAGTTGGTCCCCTCATCTCCACACTGACCGACGAACAATCCAACACTCAGCTAGCGCATGGACAACTCCGTCTTTCGATTCGACCACGGAACCCCTCTTTGGGCGAAGAAATATCCAGGTTTATTCATTCTGTCTCGGTTTCATTTTCCCACTCGCCTGGATCATCGCTGCTTTTCTTCCTCTGCCGTCCATGCCGAAGATGGCACCCGAAATGGTGGAGTACCAGGATGATGTGGAGGTCGCATTGGAGTCCCAGCTGTTTGGCCTACAGCAACGCCGCTACAACAACGCTCGATGGTGGCGCAACCTCAACCGCTGGATGATCTCACTGGGTGTTGTGATCATTGTCATTATAGTAAGTTCATTCGCCGAAAGAGACCGAACCCCCTAAGAAACGCATCTAACTGCGACTAGATCACACTCGCTGCCATAGGCACAACCACCGGCTTCTGACGATCATAATTGGTACCGAAATCTGGCTTGCTATCTGCGAAACATTACTCTTCATCTACTGAATACCTCGGTTTCATACGTTCTCACGACTTGGGCCTTTCGTCCCATCTTGATTTCATTTACGTCTCAATTTGACCTTTCAGATTTCCTTGATGAATACTCGGGAATACAACTCATCCTTTCGCGCGTTCGACTTCGGGTCGCTTTTCCCTATTCCAACTTTGATGACTACCACACCCAAGACCCATTTTCTTTCCCTTCGATCTGTGATTTTATCGCCCGTTTCAGACATTCTCGCTTGAAGCTATGACCTGTTTATTTCCACTTCTCTTCGCTGAACATTTTGGACACGACTACATGACACGACTACACGCTACATAATATCCCCCTTCTCTTCGATGCTTGTGACTTGTCTTTTCACATTATCAGTCTTTGAACATTATTCTCTTCTCCAGCGACAGCTGCATTCTTTCTATCCTTCCCCTTGGCAATTTTCCTTTTCATCCCATGCCACTCGATTCACATATGTAATGGATACGCATTTCCGTGATTCACTTTTGTGATATACTCAATGTACTTCAATTACTGTATTAGAATACCAATATCTTGATTTCCAATACTAGTTTCAATTGACGCTTGCTAGCGACCATTTATTATAAGCAAGCTTAGCATGACCATGAAATCGAGAGGCATGCTTTTGTCTACCCCAACATAACGCTCTAACACCAAATACCAGCGATCGAATTGAAGACCAAGGCAAAAAGCAGACGAAAGGTTATATCAAAAACTTGTCACCCGACTAGCAAGTCATGGATGAATAGCCTACCCCAATCGGTCTATACAAGACACAATAAAATCGCAGGGTGAAAAGGGCAAACCTACAGCTTGCGTCCAATCTTTTGTTCAACAGCAATCTTAAGCTCCTCGCCACTTGGCATGGTAACCGCACTACCGCGACGACGTCGTGACTCAATTTCCGATTTGATCTCTTGTACAGCTTCGTCGAAGTCACGCTCAGGATCATTGGGCAAACCAAGCGTTGGGGGTCGTATAGCCTCCTGACTGGCGGTGCGCATGATATGGGGCCGATTCCGATGCTTCAGCCTAGAGATCAGGTATCCCTTTACAGGACTTGCGAAAACCACAAGAGAGGCGATAGTGCCAACAATTCCGTAAAAGTACACACGAGACCAAACAGTCATGGAATCACCAAAGGTGAGAAGGACAAAAGGCATTACGGCGAAGCCCAATGTAAATTGGGTGACGGCCCAGCTGAAAATATCGTAGTAGCGCTTATAGGGCGTCGGCTTGGTGCCATCTGGGGTGAGGAAGAAGGGACGGATGTATCGACGGAAGTCTAATGAGAATAAGTAAGATGTCGGAATAGTTGGGAATTCTAGAAGAATACGTACTCTTGGCCACGGTTTGGATGAAAGAACCTAGTACAAAAGTCATGTAGTAGCCAGGGTAGAAGCCATGCCAGAGAGCACTGGTCGCAAAGGTGGCCATGCTAGCCCGGAATCCAGGCTTCTTGCCCTTGGGAGTGACACGTAGGTAAACGTAATTACGCAACCAATGGTTTGTATTCTTATTCCAACTTCCAAGGTAAGCGTGCGAGTTCTGGGCAGTTTCCAGGCCCCATGGATCAACGTTCTCCAATCGGTTCCAGAATACCTTGCCTGACTTAGGATCAAAACCGTTATAACCCATGCCAGAAAGGATACAAGCACCCTCGGTGAGAGACCACACACCGTAGTACTTGAGGCGGGCAGTCAAACCGAGAAGGTACACGGTGAGCATACGGCGTGGGAAACCGTACTCCATAAACGCATCGGAGAGTACAAAGTCCGTGGTGAAGATTCCACCAAGGTAGACGAACGCGCCAATCCAGAGTAGCCCGACAATGGCCTTCTTGAAGGCAGGCGTACCGCTGCGGGGAATCTTGCGTTTCTTTCGGGTCGGGGGTACCTTGGATGGATCAGTACCTGGGGGAATGTCGAAGAGCGTGGTATCAAGCCAGCGGCGATAGTCCACAAATTCGAAAGAGGGACCAGCAAATAATGACGGGAAGAAGAGTACATAGCCCAAGAAGTCGACGATGCTAGGGAATTCGGTGATGGCCGAGTACTTCTGTGCGTCTGATAGATGTTCCTGCGGTAGGCGACCGTCATGGATATTCCAGCAGAAAGACGCAAGCTTCATGACGAGAACCATTTGAGCACCTGTGATATCAACCACACCAGGATCGTCTACCATTTGCCGGTAGATATGACTGATCGACATGTGGGACATTAAGAAGATGAAGCCGATCCATGGCATCAGCGAGCCATCTACGTAGTATGCAATGGCGTATGTCCCAGCCGCACTGTACAGCAATGTTCGCAGTCCATCCCAAAGACCAAAAAGACCGATAATATAAAACAGCGACACGCCGATAATGAATGTGTTCTTCTTCCAGGGTTGAGCGTCGGGGATCCGCTTCAGCAAGGCGGCCAGTGGAAAGGAAAACAGGAAAGAGCCGATCAGCTTGACTGAATGAGAGGTTAGAAGCTGTTATGTACTTTGATTATTGTCGAGAAGAGTCACGTACGCTCATCCACCGACGCGCCTGTGAGTTGCGCAGGGATTTGGAACACTGCGGGGAGAGAGTTAGCGTCGGGTCTGGAGCTATCAATAGCTCTTCCAAAGATGGGGAAGACTCACAGCTATCTATATAGGGCAACATGATGCCGACCCAGAGAGAAGACGTCAAGCCCTCTTTTGTGTGCGTTCTTAGAAGAAGCAATTCATGCGTCACTTGAGGGGAAAGGCTAGTTTATAAGAGAGAGAGAGAGAGGGAGAAAACATGGTCGAGGTCAAAAGACCAGGCGAAAATGTCATGTGGGAAAAAGCGGACGCGCCCAACATTATTCAACAACTTCATTCTCCACTTCTCCCACGGCTACAACACCACCCGTTGTGATCCCACCTTAAAACGTTCAGGCTCTACACCGGTATTTCAGATCTGTCTTTGACTTTTTTTTCTTTTCCAATTTTATCCGGTGCGCCCTCGCGCATTCTTCCATCATGGATGTCGTCGCGGCCGTCTCGGGCTACATCTCCAAGATGGTGACGGCCGGCGAATCGGCTTCGGGGTCTTCGTCCGCTAAGATGAAGATTCTCCTTCTTGATAGTGAGACAGTGGGCACAATGCATTCGAGCAATATATATATATATATATATATATGTATTGTTTTTACAAAAGAACGAATCCACTAATTCATCCCTTTAGGTTCCCATTGTCTCGACTGCGATCACCCAATCGGCCCTCCTGAACCATGAAGTCTACCTCATCGATCGCCTGGATAACGCTGCGCGAGAGAAAATGCGACATTTACGATGCTTGGTTTTTGTCCGCCCATCTCCGAACTCCATACAACTTCTTGTCGATGAACTGCGTGAGCCCAAGTACGGCGAATACTACATCCATTTGAGCAACATTATTCGAAAATCATCGTTGGAGCGCCTTGCTGAGGCTGACAGCCACGAGGTCGTCCAATCTGTCCAGGAACAGTTTGCAGACTTTCTAGTAGTGAATCCAGATCTGTGCTGTCTGAATCTAGGATTCCCTTTGAATCGTCTTTGGAGCCAGTCTCCCGACGTGTGGAATGCGGACTCTCTACAGAGAGCAACGGAGGGGGTTCTTGCATTACTGTTGTCCCTGAAGAAGAACCCGCTGATCCGATACGAAAAGAACAGTCTCATGGCTCGCAAGCTGGCCACTGAGGTTCGATATCATCTCACGCAGGAGGAGCAATTATTTAACTTCCGCCGGACGGATACACCGCCAATCTTGCTCATCCTTGACCGTCGAGATGATCCCATCACCCCCCTACTAACCCAATGGACCTACCAGGCCATGGTACATGAGCTGCTTGGAATTAATAACGGCCGGGTGGACCTGCAAGATGTACCGGAGATCCGTCCGGAGCTTAAGGAGATTGTACTGGCCCAGGATCAGGACCCTTTCTTCAAAAAAAATATGTACCAGAATTTTGGTGATCTGGGTCAGAACATTAAGGAATATGTGGAACAGTACCAGACGAAGACACAGAGCAATGCCAATATTGAATCTATCGCCGATATGAAGCGCTTTGTGGAGGATTATCCGGAGTTCCGCAAGTTATCGGGCAACGTGAGCAAGCATGTCACCTTAGTGGGAGAATTGAGTCGGCGTGTGGGTGAAGACAGCTTGCTAGATGTGAGTGAGTTGGAGCAAAGTCTGGCTTGTAATGAAAACCATACCACCGACCTTAAGGTACGTCTGATCGGATGCTTTGTGCTCACTATTAATTATCCCTACTTATGCTATTCTAGTCCCTCCAACGTCTTATTCAGCTGGAGAATGTACAGCCTGAAAGTAAATTGCGTCTCGTTGCTCTCTATGCTTTGCGCTACGAAAAGCAACCCAACAATGCCCTACCCGTCTTGCTAGACCTGCTTGTCACTGCTGGCAACGTCCCCTCAAACAAAGTCAACATCATCCCTAAACTTCTTGCATATCATCACTCGCTACAAGCGCCGCCTGTGGCCGGAGGATTCACCGATCTTTTTGAATCAACCTCATTTTTCTCTGGAGCTCGTGATCGCTTCAAAGGCCTGAAAGGCGTCGAGAATGTTTACACACAGCATTCACCACGACTGGAGGTAACTCTCCAGAATTTGATCAAGGGGCGCTTGAAGGAAATGCAGTACCCTTTCCTGGAAGGCAGCGGGCATACTCGAGATAAACCACAAGATATCATCATCTTTATTGTCGGCGGTACTACATACGAAGAGGCCAAGATGGTTGCGCAGGTCAATGCCAGCTCGCCTGGCGTGCGTGTCGTCCTGGGTGGCACAATGGTTCATAATAGCACAACTTTCCTGGAAGAGGTTGATGATGCTGTTAGCAGCTGGCCAGAACCAGGTCCCACGACAGCTGCTGGCCGGCTGCGACGATAGATCGAGTTATCAGATAAGTGTGACATAATGATATTAGTATATATTCTGCCAACTACATTATACCGTTAAAACCGTGTGAATTTTGAAAAGGGGGGAATATCCGACAGGATTATGAATACAAGAATGCAATTCTGCATAGAATCAACTTTAGCTTGTCCAGTAATGTGGGTCCCACCCCCGGACAATGCGGAGACCCGAGATTTAACGATTTCCCCCCCTCTGCTTCTTCTGAGCCTTCTTCTCTACCCGCCGCCATGGACCAGTCTCCTCCAAAAGGAGGGCCCTCTTCTCCAACTGCTTCACGAGAACCACGATTACACCTCCCATCAACTACAGATCCCCCGGGACCGCAGAACCCCCCTAAAACGCTCGTATGGTTGGTAGGTGGTGCTTCTTACCTCCCTCATTTGAACCGCATGCGCGAAATGGGGTGCCAGTGCAGAATAATACGAAATGGTCCAAAACTAACAGGCGTATTCGTGAATGATAGATCTTCGGTGCCACCGGCCATATGGGCCGTTCTCTCGTGAAAAACGCCCTATCGCGCAACGACCTTGTCTCGGCCGTAGGGCGCACATACGAAAATAGCCCCGAAGCTATGAAAGAGCTTGAAGACGAACACGAGAACTGTCTCGGATTGCTATGCGACGTTCGAGCACGGGAGACGGTTAAACGGGTAATCGATCAAACAATCGCGCGATTTGGATGCATCGATGTGATCGCCAATTGCTCCGGGTACGGCGTGATCGGAGCCTGCGAGGATCAAGACGAGTTCGACATCCGCAACCAATTTGAGACAAATTTCACAGGCACATTGAACATAATCCAGTTATCATTGCCGCATTTTCGGGAACGAAGAGCAGGCCGATATCTCATTTTCAGCTCTACCTCCGGGGCACTCGGAGTACCAGGATTGGGACCGTATTGCGCCTCGAAGTATGCCGTAGAGGGTTTAATGGAAAGTATGCTTTACGAAGTCGATAGCTTCAATATAAAGGGGACGTTAGTTGAGCCTGGACATATGCGACGCGACGACATTGGTGATCTGGTCTCACCCTCTTTCATGGCTGCCAATCCCTCTGAACACAATCTTTCCTCTCCATTGCCTCTATATGGTCATTTCTTGGTCAAACCGCCCAGTGAACCGTATAACACATCTACATCACCCGCAGCACATGCCCGGCGCATGCTAATGTGGCTTGGTGATAAGCAGCCTGCCTCTGCAGTGAAAGCAGCCCACCTTGTTTGGGAGCTGGGACATTGCTCCTACCCTCCCTTGCGATTGATTCTTGGAACATACGCGGTCGAGAGTATCCGGGACCGATTAAAGTGTATTATCGAAGAAATCGAAGATTGGAAGCATCTCAGCTTTCCATTGGGAGAAGCGCAACCTGCTCCGCCTGGCCGGGAAAGGTCATCTACCCAAACCGAAGGGAACGATGGTGCTGGCAACAATGCAGGATGATTGCCTCAAGCCAATCATCCAATCTCTCAGTTGATCTTAAGATCATATGATTCTTTGGGGTCTGGCTTTGCTTTCTATAATTAGCTCCCATAGCTTGCGTTGAGGCCTGCCGTGCCACGGCTTGTATCGCAACGAACTTGGCTTCGACAGTGCAATCTGTTTGTGACAACTTGAAGCCCCTTCTGGCCATATCAATGGTGTGAACCGAACTCTCGGGGCTTAGACTCGCATTTCGTGCCCCGTGGGTGGCTGTCAGAAGAAGACCTATTATGGTTAATCATCCCACGACTTCCGATGAACTGAGCTGCTCTCGATAATAAGCTCACTGATTATAGTAGCAATAGAGATAGTATCGCACAGGCCTACGTTAATGTAGTAATGATATTATGCAACTTTGGTACATTCGCACCATTCAAGTTCTACACCTAACAAAGTTGAAGCCTGTGTATGCATTCGTAAACAGGTAATAGTATTCCAATGGCCGATGTTCGCAAAGCACTTTCATTCACGGTACATATATGATATTATTTACCACGTTGCAATCATGTACAAGGGAAATTATAAAAAAGAAAACATGCTACAAAACCCAAGCCTTTGGGTTAGGAAGACAGACATAGACATGGCACATGCAGTTAGGTAGGTTCTAAGGAATAGCATCATGAAAATTGGACAGGAGGGGAGGAGAGAGTCGGGGTATGGATCATGAACAAAAAATGAAACAAGGGTCCTCAACATATTCATCCACTGGCATGGATGATGCAGGTCTCCTTCGCGTGCCAAATGCGCCGTCGTCTCACCACATCTGCCCCAAATGTATCCTTGATACTATCGTCATGGGGCTGAGAATCATCGCTCTCTTCATGGGAATCAAAAGGCCGCAGAATGCGGGCTTCTTCTACACTGGCACCTATCTCATATTCTCCACGAGAAAGAATTGTTACTCCAATTGAAGCCCGAGTAGAATCGCCGCTTGATAGTATGGGCAACGCTTGTTGGAGCATACCAGTCCATGCGAGCCGACGCGTAAGATCTAGCGCAACGTTATTTGGCTGGTGGCGCAAGCTGGGCTGGAGGCGGATGAGTGGATGAATTGGCCGGGAAGAACGATTGCGAATGTTGACAGATAGTGTGAGGAGGTCATCAGCTTTTGCTTGGAAACGCGAGCGGCCAATCTGTGTAACCGCTGTAGAAGAATCGATGGCTGAAGGTGCAAAGGGTGAAGAAAGAGAAAAGGTAGTCTCAACGTCTTCTAATCGCATGGCTTCTACCATACGCGCATTAAGACGAATATTTCGAAGATCAATTGTACCCTCCCGCCCTGTGGATTCCTCTTTCCAGCCTCCAAGCATCCTTTTAAGAAGATCCTCGCGGAACCAGAAAGCCTCGCGAGATGCTGCTTCCGCTTCAAATGATAGCTTGTTAGCACTGACAACAAACTGGCGCCGAGTACCCGTATTGACCACCGGTATAGGGGCATGAGGGTTGTCCAGGTATATGCGTGGAAGAACAAGAACAAATCGAGACACTTGACCGGGCTGGAGGTGTCCATTAACTGAGTACTGATCATGATTGTCACTCCTCGACAATGTAGCGTGCTCTCCGACTCGCAACCAAACAGAAACGGGACTTGGCCATGCATTTCTAAGGTCGAGCAGCACGACACAGTGATCTGGGCCATATGAGCCTTTTCCGAGGCGAGCGAGAACCTGAGAGAATGGATCATGGTCGGTGGCCGCCAATGGGACATCTGAGCTCTGTGTCGAACCCGAGGGGGCGTCGATATTATTTCGCCAGGCGAAGTCCCCGCTAAATGGCAAGATATCGCAGCGAGCCACTTCTACGCTCGCGTTCACTGTCACAGTCATGGGCACAAACAACTGCCTAGTATAGAAGACCTCGGGCAGCTCGCCCGCCTTAGAACCAAGGCAAGAGTAGTCTATTTGAACAGTGATGTCCTGTAGACCAGGCTTGCCAAGAACGTCAATTGTGAAATTGGCAGTCTGGCCTGCAGGGATGGAACAATTCTCTGGATTTGGACCTTCACGGCGCCATCGCAGGGCAGGCTGTGTCGTCAGCTTCAGCTCGAGCTCGTATATTTCCACTGGCAAGAGGTCTTTGTTTTTAAGGGCCGACTGGAGTTGCCGGGTCGTTGAATCTTGGAATGTGAACAGAACAAAATCTACAGGACAAGCGGACGTGTTTCGAAGGGTAATGGTAAAAGATTTGACCTCTCCTTCTAGAATCATCATAGCCGACTGCGAGAGTGACATTGATTCAATCAAAAGCGATGGCTGTTTACCAATAACCTTCACTTCACAAGTCTCTGTATCCGGCCCTTTCTTAACCGAGGTTTTTCCGTCCTTTGAGGTTTCCGATGCCCAAGAAACGGGCCGTTCTTGAAGGGGCTTCTTCGACGCTAACCCGGTTCGCTTGAACTTGACCTCGGTTTCGGGCCTCCAGTATGTCTTGAATATTGGGAATCTTCGCATTCGACAGTGTCGTACTTTGACAATGCATCCGGTAATCGTAAGAGCGCCTTCTTCGTGAGCTGTACCGAGGACGACAATGTCTTGGAGGGAAAACGGAGGAAGTATGATATTTTCTGTCACGGATTCGAAAGATACGCCCTTGCTTTCTAGTTGGAGGTGCTCGATTTCAACGTCGAATTCATATGGATTCTGGAGCGTCACTCGAAATGAGGCAACCTCATCTGTCACAGTAAGCATCTCCAAAGCTTTACTGCTCGGTTTTGCGAAAGGGTTATATAAGAAAGGGTCTTTCTTTGATTTTTCTGAGCCAGTAGTGACAGCCTGTAGCTCTGACTTGAGCCGTCGAACAGGCCTTCTCGGATCGGGCAGAGCTAGCAGTTGAACGTCACGTATGAGGAAGTCATCCCAGTACTCTGCGACCATATGGGAGGCACCCAGTCTATTTGCAGCACCAACAGTACGTTTGATATTGTTTAAGAGACGTATTTGCTCTTCCCGCGGAAGGTAGGGAGGCATCTGATTAGAGTCGGGAACCATCAAATCTCCTCGAATGGTCTGCAGAAGCTCAACAGTGAAGCGAAGTACACCTTCAAAATCAGGCAGCGCCTCACAGCAATTGATGCACGCCTTGAGAACATCAATCTTCAGATTAAGGTCTCCATATCTATCGAGAGCCACATGTCGAAAAGCCCGTTCAGCAATGCCGGCCACAGATTCATAGCCAGGGCATCCGTCTGAACTAGCGTGCGCTGATGACTGGCTCTGCCGTTTCTCCCATTCATAAAACGCAGAGGGTTGAACTCCATATATTTCGCCTACAGTGGCGAGAAGAAGACGTACACTCTTTTCCATGTTCCCTGGGCCAATATCAAGCGCATTTACATCGAATGTGGTGTCGCTGAGAGATGCCAAGCCTGCTGCTGGATGAATTCCCACCTCTGCGGCACCGAGTTTACGGGCTTGAACCAGGCTAGGAACCATCACAGTGAGTAGCTCACGCATAATGAAAGCTTTCTTCCGAGGCAAGTCAAGTGCATTAAGAACAGAAACAACGCCCACAACAATGGGCACTGCATCGGTAGCAGGCAAGTCAGTGCCTGGAGCGAGAGGCAAGGCTCGATACAGGAAGTTTGCAATGTCAGACTTTCGCAGCAGGACCGTTCCGCGTGGAAGCTCTGGCTGGAGTAGGGGGATCAAAGGTTCGTTCATGACAATATGTTTGAGAGCATTGTCATCGAGAGAGCCATCTCGGATGCGAGCCGATACTAACAGCCTCGATAGCCGAATGACAGTTTCAGAGTATACCAGCTGGGGCAGGGGTTCGTCTGTGATATGAGCGGCTCGGTTGTATAGGTTCAAAATAGTGTTCGAAACGTCAGGCAAAAGGTTTGCAAGGTTTTGAAGGGAGATAACACGGTTTCCAGATGTGAGAGTAGACATCGAATCTCTATGTGATTTCGAAGACTTGTCGATAACAGGGTAGAGAACCGAAGGAATCTGGCTAATATATGAGTAACCTGTCGTTTTGGGCACTATGTTTTGTAACATATTATCATCATACCTGGAAGTCCATACCGGCCCACCCGAGCATGATAAGACATAAAAGAATGGACTCTAGCGCTTTACCATGCCAGATATAATCACTTCCCGCGCGAGCATTGTTCACTGCATCGATCAACTCTTTCAGTGCATCGTGCCATCTTCCTGCCTGCAGGAAAAGAGTTCCAATGACGACTCCTGCTCGGCCCTTGATCCGATTCTTTGTTCTATCAGTTGCACTCACGCCACTGACCGACATTCGCTCACGACTATGCTCTTTAGCCGAAGAGACCGACGGGCTTTTGCTTCCGGAATGTGACCGTGTCAGGTGAATGGAGCGAGTAATCTCGTCAAAAGTCGTAGCAGTCTCAGAATTTGGAGTTTGCGTGCCAGAATCAGATGCTGTGGGTGTTTCTGCTATGCCGTTGGGATTCGACGGTAATTGTGCAGGAAGCGTCATGCGATGTAAGAGTCGATCTACCGGCCGGGGTCGCAGTTCAGTGTTTCTAGATGGTCCCCATGAGGATGTTTTGGGTGATTCTATGGTTGGAATTGCTTGGATAGTCTTTGCGAACTCGTCCAACTCCGATAATAAGACCGATGTGATATCACAAAGAACCGTTTTCATGGTAGTAGCCTTCGACATCTCGGGGGATGGAACCCAAAGCACATTGTCCGGTCCATTTGTAACTTTCTCCAATCCATCATAGTTGAAAACTAGCAGTTGGTGAACTAGTGCTCGTGGACTCCTCTCCTGCACTCCATTGAGATCTTCCAATAGCTCCTCGATTCCTTCTGGGGTAGGATGTGGTTTCTTAGATTCCGAGCTCTGGGGAAGCTCGGATCCATCCGCAATCGCAATAATCACCAAGGGTTCCCTGTATATTTCGAAGGGAAATAGCTCAAGATGCGACGTGGGGGGAACCGCGAAGGTAAGGTCGTATAGGATCATGCCCATGGGGAATGCAAGCGGCGAGAACATGTCTGAAGAGAGGGAAATGTCAGTTTCACGAGATCAAGCAATGACCTTGGTGCATAAGATCTCTTTGCATAGTGACAATTCTTGCGTACTTCGATTTGGTCGAGCATCGGGACTAATGTCCCCCAGGCGAACAACATTTTCAGCTTGAAGCCTAGCTGCAAAACTTAGAAAACGAGAGCGTTTAATTTTCCCTATCGGCAATAAAAGCGCTCTTAAGCGCACCGGCGCAATTGGAGACAGCGGATCAACTCCCATGCTGTCATCTAAGAGAGACTGGAGCGCTGGCGGTGGTGGGAGGTATTAAGCCCGCATCCACAACAATCGGGCTTGAGACCCTGTTTGCCCAAGGAGGGTGGTGTTAGACAATTGAAAGATGTTTCTGAGCTCTGACACCAGACTCCGCTGTTAAAACCGCACGAAACGACGCTCAAAACACGAAGATCAATTGTCCATCTGCGCATTGATGCTCCTGAAGCCGCAATGGAAACATGCTGACATAAGTGAGCTGATCTAATCGCTCGATAAGGGACGATAAGGCGTGGCTCCGCGGCCTTCCCGTCAGGCACTGGCGATTTGTTTGCTACAAGTTCGAAGCTCAGCGATTTTTGTGTCTTTGCTTTGCCTCAGACTTCTCTTGTCATCATTTGTGTCTTTTCTTTACAGTTGGGAGACTTATCTTTGTTTTCATGAACGCTGTTACCTCTTTTTCGCACCTTTTTGACCTATACAGTCTCGGAAGATGATATAGGCTCCCGCATTCATACCCATAGTTGGATATACATTCCGTGATACTTTTGCTGAGCGTTGTCCTCTAGAAATAGAGTGCTGCCATGGCTCTTAATGTTGATTTCAACGCCCTTAAGGCTCGGACGATGGGGTCTGGTGCCGACGAGGAAGCAGTGACGGTGGACACGAGAGGCTTGATCTCTAAGGTCCTAGCTCGGTATTCGGGGAAATGGTAAATATTCATGAACATAAGTCTTAAAAATCCGTTGGCCGCAGAGTCTGATCTTTTACTCCTAGGACTGTTCTACGAGAAATGATTCAAAATGCCGCCGATGCCTCCGCAACGAAAGTTACGATCAAGTTCGAGACACTACCCTCTACCACGGTCCCATTCCCCTCCTCAACAGATCCAACGGAGCAAATCAAACATACCATTGCCAATCACACCCTCAAACGTCTTTTGATTTCAAATAATGGTTCACCCTTCAGCGAAAAAGACTGGGCTCGGTTGAAGCGTATTGCAGATGGAAATCCCGACGAGACCAAAATTGGCGCATTTGGAGTAGGGTTTTATAGTGTTTTTGACGACTGCGAAGAACCGTTTGTGTCATCTGGGAATCAGGCGATGGCCTTCTATTGGAAGGGAAATGCGCTTTTCACTCGGCGTTTGGATCTTGGTGACACGTCGAACAAAGACACAACTTTTGTGTTGGATTATCGCAATGATTCCTCCCCTGTTCCGTCATTGCTACAGTTATGTCAGTTCCTGGCCAGCAGCTTGACCTTTGTGGCTTTGCAAGAGATAGAATTATTGCTCGACGACTGGAGTCTCTTGCATCTTTCCAAGAAGACTGCCCCGGGCGTTAATGTGCCCATTCCCAGAGACATCGAAACGAAAACGGGAGACGGTCTTATGAAAATCATGGGAATTACCCAAGAAATTGCCCAGGTTGATGCATCTTGGATGCGTATAGTGGAGTGGAACCCCCATGCGAGTTTGATTAGCCTCGACAACATACGGGACACCACGAGCTCTTTACGAAGCTTTTTCTCGAAGTTCACCAGTCAAGGCGCTTCTGAAAAGTCAACGCAATCTCAAAAGGCCCAGAAAATTGACGAGTCGGGTAATATGACTGCGTCGGTAAAGGCCTCGGTATTCTTGCATATAAACACCGCGTCCGTTCAACCTTCCATTAGCTACAACCTGAGTAAAGAGCTTGAAAGAGCCACTCGAAAACCGCCACCCAAGAAAGCTACAATTGCAATCCTAACTCCTTCTTATGATGCTAATATCGCTACTGGCGAATCCGCATCAAAGTCAGAGATTCTTGCATCTATCCTACCTTCAAGAGGAGGGCGGGTTTTTATTGGATTTCCTACAGCACAGACTACAGGATTGAATGCTCATATTTCAGCACCATCTGTAATTCCTACGGTTGAGCGTGAAAGCATCGATCTCAATACCCGGTACATTAGCAAATGGAACCTTGAAATGTTACGAGCTGTTGGGATAGTGTGTCGAATCGCATGGTCTGCTGAAATGACAACCATCAAAACCAAACTAGCTTCCAAGGTCGGGTCGGCGCGCTTTCCAAAGATTCGCAAGGAAGATATAGTGGATGTATTACCTGAGGCAATTCACACCGCAAATCAATTTGTATTTCGTGAGTCAACGCCATCCTCAATTCTCGGTCAAACAATTGAGGACGCCTTTTGGATGTGTAACAAAAACGCTTCAATTGAAATTCTTTCCACCTGTGGTGTCATTCCTAGTCACCAGACACGCATTGCCCCCAAAGATCTCAGCTTCATGGACTCGATTCCTACCCTGCCCGAAGAGCTAGTCTCAAATGCAAAGGATTTTGTTCAAAGACTAACAGATTTTGGATTGGTTACTGAAATTACCGTCTCTGACATCAGACGGGAACTTGAGGCTAGCACCTTACCGGCAAACCATATCGTCGAATTTTTGAGTTGGCTAGGTCGCAAAACGGTGACAGGTCAGCTTGATAGACATTCAGTCCAAAGTCTCCTTCGGGTTGCTGTCGCCAATGATGAAAACGACGATGGGAAGCCCGCGCGGTTGATCGTGTTTTCCGATATCGCCAGCTTTCTGAATCCACAGCGAATACCAGCAGATTTACCTGTTCCATCCACAGTAATGCCTTTCCAGTTCACCAAAGCGCTGGGGAAACAGGAACTAGAAGCTTTGGGCTGGATTGAATTGGAGGTTGTGTCTTGGCTTCGCTGGCTGGTGATGAACGCCCAGGACCGTAGTTTATTATCTGCAGACCAAGATATCACCCAGAACGCCTCTTTCTCGGGGCATATCCTTCCTGTCCTGTCCAAGCAATGGGAAAGCCTAAGCCAAAGCTCCAAGCAGACTGTCATCACCATACTCCAACACAAAACAGTGATCCCAACAAAGCTTGGAATGATGGAGCCAACACAAACATATTTTGCTTCTGTGCGTCTTTTTGATGATCTTCCTGTTGTACATGGGTTGAACAATGTCAAAGAAAAGTTTCTGGTGTCGTTAGGTGTTCGCAAGACCGTTGAGCTGGGAGTTATCTTCGATCGTCTCATAAATTCCTCCACTTCTGTTGACTCCAAGGACGCCTCAGCGCGAAAATGGAACCATGTGGATCTTATTCGGTATCTCACGTCCGTTCGTGAAGATATTCCTTCCAATGATATCCAAAGGCTGAAGAATACAAGGATTTGCACAGCTGAGAAAATAGGAGATACACAGTCTACTACTCGCTACAAGATATCTGAATTGTATGAGCCGAAAGACTCACTTCGCACGTTGGGTCTTCCCATAATAGAATGGCCCGGAACTTACAGCAATACAAGTAACGAGGGGAAATTTCTCTCTATGATGGGGTTGATGCGATACCCAACAGCTGCTGAGCTTGTTGGGCTCATGATAAAAAGTGACACAGAGAAAGACAGTCCCCGCAAGACCAAAGTTCTGTCATATTTCTTGAATGAGTATCACACCAACGGATATGCAGCTTTTGAAATCAATGCAGTCGGCGTGCCATTTCTCCCTGTTGAAGGACCAGACACGCGTGCTGTGCCAAAGAAGTGTTTTACGGACGAAGGTGCCGCGCTTTTTGGATTCCATATTCTTCAAAAGCAGCTTCATCCCCATTCTTCCAAGCTAGGAGTTAAGCCTCACCCCCCTCTGCCAGAATGTCTTGAGGTCCTCATCAAACGACCTCCAGCCACCCCGCGGGAGGCCAGAGTCATTTTTAAATACTTGGCCGGAAGAGCCTCTGAGTTGAATCGGCGCGATGTTGAGCGAGTTGGGGCGTCCCCGATCATTCCCATCGTCACAAGGGGCCAGCCAGATAAAAGCGAACGGACACGCTTTGTTGCGCCTAAGCTGTGTTATCTTGGTGATGGGGAAGATTACAAGGATATCTTCGATTTCGTGGATTTTGGACAGGAGGCGAATTTCTTTCTTCTGGCTGTTGGTTCCAGGCGAGAACCAACAAAGATCGAAATTGCACGAATGCTTGTAAAGGAACCGGCACGAATATCGACCGCATTTCAAAGCTCCGAAAAATACCTAATGCTTTTACGGACTCTTGCAGAGAACCTTTCCTTACTCAAGAAAGATAGCGACTTATTCAATGATATGAAACAGGCAAGATTCTTGCTAGCAAGTCGTGATATTCCACCTCAGTCTACTGCCAGGGACGGTAAGGGGAAAACCACCGAATCAGAAACTTTAGACCCAGAGGAGGATTTGGATATTCGGGAATGGACATTATCCGCAGCAAAAGACATCATGGTGGTAGATGACTTTCAGAGCTTTAATCTATTCAAAGAACATATCCTTGCCGCACCCCAAGAGGAGATGCTGGAAAATTTCTATGTCGCCCTTGGTGCACTACCCCTCAGCAAGCTTGTTGAGGAGCAGGCAAGATTTGGGGGCATTGCAGCCGATCAAAAATCAGCCTCAAAGTTGCACAAGATAATCCTTGAGCGAGCACGACTATTTTTGCATGACCAGCCCGCAGATGCCATTCAACATGGAGCCCGGTGGCTAGAACATGACTTCACCGTACAAGTGGTCAGCTCCATCACACTCACACGATCACTCAAGGGCAGACGAGTATCTCACACCCAAAAACGGAATGCTATAATGGCCCGTTTGTCCAACAACTGGGGACTATGCATTTGTCCTGGCAAGTATGACTTATATGAAATCAGCCAATCTCTGGTTCATTTAATCCTGAAGCGACCCAAGCTCCATTCCATCCTAACATTGGAGATGTTACTCAAGACAGATCTTCTAGAGCTCCGTGCCCGGGGCTATAATGTGGAACGCATTCTTAGACAAAAGGCCCAGGAAGCACGAATTGCAGAGGACAGGAGACAGAAACAACTAGAAGAAGAAAGACAAGCTCTACAAGAGAGAGAGGCCACGTGGGCTGCTGAGCAAGCTCAACGATCTAAAGATGAACAGCTGGAACGACAATCGCAAACAGCTATGCCTGGCTTCTTCCCCGAGTCTCCAAATAGCAACCAAACTTCAGGAGAAACACAAAAGCCAACTCTTGATCCCCTTTTGCCAGACAGGGCCCCTCGTGGCTTGTTTTCTGGTCTCACCAAGCGATTACTCGAAGGCCGTTCGGGGTCTGGCTCAAATCCTGAGCAGTCTCGCTCTCTACTTCCTGAATCTACCGATGCTAGTCCCCCGCCTCCGCCACCACCTTATTCCACCGATGATCCCCAGAAGCCGCGTCCAGAGCAGCCCGCATCTGTCTCTCCTCACCGCTTGCATAACGACCTTCTCTCTGCCGTGCAGGCTTGCCGTCCTCACGGTTCATCGGACGTTTTCAGTCGTCCAGAGACTAATCAGATCTCGGCAAGTCAGTCATACTGCGATGAAAGACCCGGTCATGATTTAGAGTTTGTGGCGACACTTCCTAGTGGTGTGAATGTGTTATTTGTTAGAACCATCGCCGAACGATCTGCTTTCCTAGTCAACAACCGCACAGGCATCAATATCTTTGCATCTGTACTTCTGGACTGTGGCTCTATCTTTTCGATGCGCGCAGATAGTTTAAGCATTTTCTATGACCCGGGGGGCAGGACTATTGCATTCAACCGGGCGGGAAGCATCTTTTGCAATTACTTCTACTTCCAGAAGTTGCAGGAGCAGTCACTGCTTCAAACTTCTACCCCGAATCGCACGGACGCCATCGTTTACTGGTGGGTCATTCTCTGCCATGAACTGGCACACAATCTTGTAGCCGACCACAGCTCTGCGCACAGCTACTACACTGAGGGGTTTGTGGCTCAGTATTTCCCCAAGGTGGCTACTAAGCTCGCCATCCTTCAAACCACGGCGAACTCGTCGCACGCGACATGATCTATGAATTGCCCTGTCACCGTTTTGCGTCTGTTGGTCTATCTCTGATAGAATCGGATATCCTATCTTGCTATAACCTGCCATGGGCCATTTTCTCCCCCTCTCAACTTGACGTTAGTGCCATAAGTAGAAAGGAACCCACCTAGAATTTCCATGAAGGGCGTGGCCAACCGTGTCCATCCACTGCTCCATCGGTTCCGGCGGTACCCGCTTTTTGCCTGCAACCTCCCCAACCTTAAATTTTTTTTTTCTTCTCACGCAACGTTCAACCGAGTGGACAATGCATTGTTAACTGCCTAATTCAAAATTTAAAATCACTCTGTTTGTGAACGAAAATCCCACGAGGTAATCTTCCCCGCACATGCTTGATCTTTCGCGGGAAACGGGCTTGACGCGCCGATCCTAGCAAGTGCAAACCTTGCCTGCTTCCATGTGGGATAGACTCGGGATCCGAAAACTACATAAAGATAAAAGGCCCGGGCGCTAGTGGTTGTTAGGTCTATGAGATACAGTAGTCCGGTGCTATTATTAGCAGCCCCTTTCTGTTGACTTTAAAAATCACAATTGATCATCTCAACCCTTGAGTGATCTTGATATCATTCCCGCCACCCCGCAGGGCCTCCATTCATCCCACTATGGCGCCGTTACTAGGGAGTTGGGATGCCTCAACTACATCGACCACTACTTCAACATCTCAACCCGCCCGCCTCAAGAGCGTCTTATATGTCGATGCATATGACTCATTCTCATATAATGTTGTCGCAATGCTCGAAGAGACACTGGGCGTCAAGGTAACCGTGATGACCATTGACTCGGACTGGCCCGATGGGAACATGCACGAGTTTCTACGCCATTACGAAGCAATTGTTCTGGGGCCTGGCCCTGGAAATCCTAACTTATCTAAAGATGTTGGCATCATGAAAGATATCTGGGACCTTCAGAACGACGAAGTACTTCCAGTTCTCGGCATTTGCCTCGGCTTTCAGAGTCTATGTCTCCATTACAGCATCCCAATTGAACGTCTTCCATATCCACTTCATGGCCGCGTTTATCAAATCTCAACAACTTCAAAGGATCTGTTTAACAACATTCCCAATATCGAGGTCACATTATACCATTCTTTGTATGCCAAGTCAGATGCACCATCCTCGTCGACGACACCGGCTGTGTACGATCTGGAGTTTTTGGCCTGGCTATCACTCGAAGAAAATAGCATTCAACCTACTAAGATACCAATGGCGGTCCGCCATCGTCAAAAGCCCTTCTGGGGTGTCCAGTTTCACCCTGAATCTTGCAAATCAGAAAGAAATGCCTGCAGACAACTTCTTCACAATTGGTGGAAGATGGCCCTTGCCTTCAATAAGTTCATCGGGCGAGAAGTATACGCCTCACTGCCCGAAACCATTATCAGTCCTCAAGATGAGCCAAGCACATTTCCGGATTTTGCTTATGAAATGTTGAGATGGAGTCACTCGACTTCAAATACCTCTGCACACCGATCCCTCGAACAAGGGGATTTGACTGCTGAGACCATCAGTGAGATGTTCAACAAACCAGGATTTCCAGCAGTGGTCTTCCAATCAAACAATCGATACAGTGTCATCTCAATTCCCAGCTATAATTCTTGGAGGCTGGAGTACAACGTGGAGTCGGAGAAAGCAACAATGTATCGATTGCACGACAAAACTCAAACACTGGAAAAGAGTCTTACGGTAGCTCAGCTCTGGGACGCCCTTCGATATCTGATGGAGATGAAAAAGGTTGATTCCGGGAACAATGAAAGTCCATTCTGGGGTGGATTCTTGGGTTACTTCTCTTATGAGATGGGCCTGGCATGCCTTCCTCACCCCAGAGATTCACCACAAACAACTTGTCCTTGCGATGATTCGACCAGCAATTCTTCATCTGACCTAAGTATTGAGGACCCCCCAGATGTCAGTCTGCTGTGGTGTGAAAGATCTATTGTTGTAGATAATGAGACAGGCTCCATCATTGTACAATCTACTTGCGATTCAGATCACCAAGCTGATAACTGGCTCGACGAGGCCCTGAAACTTCTCAAGTTACATGCAAGGAAACCCGAAGGCCATGGGCAGTCCGACCTTGAATTCTTGGATTCGATACTCCGTCATGGTGTCATTTCATTCCCTGACGAGATGGATTACAAGAACCGAATTCAAGCCTGCAAAGCTGAACTGGAGGCTGGTGAATCCTACGAATTATGTCTCTCCTGTGAGACATCGATCAGTTTACCATTTCCGGAAACGGAGTCTGATCGCGCTGTGTTCCCCTGGAAGTTATATAGGCGACTTAAAAAGTACAACCCTGCTAGATTCAGTGCATTTGCAGATCTTGGCCAAGTGAAGATTGTCAGCAGCAGTCCAGAGTGTTTTCTCAATTGGGATCGCAAATCTACTCTCGAGATGAAGCCGATGAAAGGGACGGTGCGAAAATCTTCGGATATGACACTCGCTAAAGCCAAGGAGATCCTAGCATCAACGAAAGAGATGGCAGAAAATCTCATGATAGCTGATTTGATTCGACATGATTTGTACGGAATCTGTGGGCCTGGTGGAGTGCATGTTGAGAAGCTCCTCGAAGTCGAGGATTATGGTCGAGTCTACTCCATGATCACACACGTCAAAGGTCAAATTCGCCCTGACCAACCTGGATACTCAGTTCGCAAAATACCACAGTTGGACACAACGAACATGTCTGTTCATGGTCTAACAACTCTGCAAAAATGCCTGCCGCCGGGGTCCATGACCGGCGCCCCTAAGGAGCGCTCATGCATGCACCTTGGAAGAATTGAAAGTCGCAAGCGTGGAATATACTCTGGCGTGATGGGCTACCTTGATTTGGGTGGAAGTGGCAGCTTTGCTGTCATGATTCGCATGGCATTTACATGTGGCTCATCCAATGCAGAACGTCAACAAACCTGGCGTATTGGTGCTGGGGGTGCGATTACCACTCTCAGCACAGCCGAGGGAGAATGGCAGGAGATGTTAACCAAGCTACGTACTGTCGGCAATATCTTTGCTCCATTTGATGCCCAGTAAGGGGGCGAAATGAGGTCTTGATATTTGATTACTTTGTGTATATTCATCAAATTGCGGGACACTTTGAATAGTGTCTTCAACACCCGCATCTTGTATCTATTCATCATAGAAGTTGGAGTTGAACTCCACTGAATTCAACATAGAGCGCTGGAGTTGGGGCGTCATTTCATGATTTCAATTTTCAGGTATCAGGTTTAATATTTTAGTCTCACTAGTAGTAAAATCGTTAATTTATTCACCACCAGCACAGCAACTGAATGTAGCTGCTGGGTGGAAGCCTTGCAAACAAGCTAAACATGACTTCACCGCGGTCTCCGCCCTATCTTATCTTGTGGTCGTTGGCCTATGTTTCGTCAATTTCTTTCATCTTGCCTCTCTTCTTTCCGATATTGTCTATTTTTCAATACAAACATTCATCGAGGCATCGTTTGATCCTCCTGTTGCAAGGTATGGCTAACCAAGATGCCCCAATGGAGGAAATCCTCTGGCGGTCTCCCCCGCACGTCCAGATGATGGGAGGCTTCCTTCACTCGAATAACAGTATGATCACTGCTCAATTGAATCATCATTTAAGTCAAGAGCTGACTTTTATTGCGCATAGTTCTCTTCTATTTTGCGGAGTCGCCTTTCTTCGATCCTACCTCCAACAATGCCTCTCTCGCTATTCAGGCCAACTACAACGAAGCTTTCCGCCATTTCGTCGAAACGCGCGAAGCCTTCGAGGCCCGTCTAAAGACCATGTCCGGTCTGGAGTTCATCGTTTCTTATGATCCTCTACAGGCAGCTGCCCAGTCAGACACGCGCTTCGCTCACGAACCTTCCAATATCTGGGTGATACGAAAGCAAAATCGGCGCAAGCGAACAGGTATGGATGATGAAGTGTCCGTGATTTCGACCTATTTTGTCGTGGGCGATTGCATTTATATGGCGCCATCTGTGGCCAGCGTGGTCGGCAACCGAATCGTATGTTCTATGCTCTGTGCTCTACGGTGTGAACCGATTTGTGCCATGTTCAGCTGCTAATCTAGTCGCTCTCTTCTAGCTCTCAGCCGTCACTTCTCTATCTCGACTTATGAAAACCGCTTCTACACTCCCCACCTTTACCCCATCCTATGGACACACATACATGCCACCTGCAGCTCGCGCAACCAACGAGTCCGGTGCGCAAGCGTCACAGCAAAGCAAGGAAAACACACCCATGCCCGACGCTGTAGCGCATTCCACGGCCGACCCACAAGCGACGAGTAAAACGGGGTTGGGGATCTCAAATACCAGCTCCAACTTCCAAGATACACGCAATCTGGCCGAGGCGTTCAATTTATACACTCAGTACGGGGACGAATTCATGGACGAGACACCACTCGTGGGAGAACCAGGCTCGTTCATAATGTCCCGAGTAGGCGGGGAGAATGAGCGAGGAGCCAAGAATGCAGTCGCATCCAAGGCCTCTCTGGGTGTGACTAGCAGCACCCCGGGACCACCTGGCAAAGTCTCAACCCCGCAAGTACGGGTTGATACACCTGGGAAAGCATCCGACAAAAGCAACTCACCGCCTAGCTCGGGCGAGAATAAAGGGAAGCGAAAGAAAGGGCGAGTTGTCGGCTGATTTGCATTCTATGATACCCTTGTCGTGTTACATATGTTACATAAAAAAAACCTGGGCATTTTCTTGGTAGATCCAAAGGTTTCCAATTTCTTCTTTCCTGCATGCATTCCCTACAAAATGCTACATATTCTTCAAGCCAGGCCGATATGCTCGCGTCATCAATTAGCTGCGGATGAACGCTCAAGCCTGTACCTACTTGAAGGTAAACTGACGTATTTTGCGCGGGGGACCGGCTCTATTGTTTTATAGAGTTTATATTTGAGCTTCACAGTCTCCGTGGCAGTTTTTGCGGAGCCTATCAATCTATTTAAATGTGTCAGCTCCAAGAAAAAGCAACGGACAAGTATAGCCAATGGAATACCCAACGTGCAACTAGAATGTATCTATCTTATCGCGGTGGAACCAGTTCTAGTTGCAGTTCCAACAAGCAATCCCGCTACCCGCTCTCTTCCTCGCCACTTCCTCTCTTGCTCCCTCCCTCTGTGAAACACTTGGCGAATATATAGAATCTCCTATCTCGTCGTTGGAGTCATTTACAGGCATCTTTTAAGAATATTCATCATGACTCAAGAGAAACAGCCGGTGATTTGTGTCTTGTGAGTCAAAGCCTCTCTCTAAATAGCTACCCCTCATGACTCAAAATCGGAAGACCACGATCAAGACACCAATTACGAGGATTTAACTAACATGCATTGGCCTTTAGTTGCGGTGCTACAGCTGGCAACGATCCCGTTCATATTGAAGCCGCCCGAACTCTCGCTCATGAACTACACAAGCATAATGTGCAACTTGTATATGGCGGTGGCACTACCGGCCTAATGGGCGAGGTCGCTCGGACACTCGTCTCTCTCTCAGGCCCAAAGTCTGTGCATGGTGTTATTCCTCGCGCTTTAGTTAAGATCTCCACCAAGAGTAACGGCAATGGTAATGGCGACGCAGCACCTAACGGCACTGGTGCCGGGAAGGCCGCTGAGCGAGTAGTATCCGAAGAAATGGAAGAAAACGAAGGCATCCCCGAATCGGAGTATGGGGTTACAACGATTGTGCCGGACATGCATACACGCAAGCGGCTCATGGCGACCAAGGTGCTTGAAGGGGGACCTGGGTCTGGCTTCGTGTCGTTGGCGGGTGGATTTGGAACTATCGAGGAAGTGATGGAGATGACAACCTGGAACCAATTGGGTATCCATAAGGTTGGGGTGGTGCTACTCAACATCAATGGGTACTGGGATGGATTGTTATCGTGGGTGCGGACTGCAGTGCAACAAGGCTTTATCAGCCCAGAGAATGGTCGAATTCTCGCCGAAGCTAGAGACCCTAAGGAGGTTTGGGGCAAGCTTCTAGAATACCAAGTTAGCAGCGAGCGGATGCAATTGAACTGGGGCGAGGAATAATTCTCATCTCATCTTTGAGATTAGTCTTCGGGATCTTTCTGTCATTGAATAGTCAATTTTGGGCAACGGACATGCGTGGAGTTGGGATTGTTTTTTTTTTTTCTTTTTTTGGTTTAATGCTTAATATCCAGGATACATCTGGTACATTATCATATCATAGAAATAACAACCATTGGCTTGAAGATTGACCAGTAAACTTAGGCGTAGAGAGAGAGAGAGAGAGAGAGAGAGAGAGAGAGAGAGAGAGAGAGAGCACTTAGAAAGGTTCACATGAGCCACAGCATCAGGCAAGAAGATTCATGTCTATGCATATCATTAAAAAACAAGGAAAAATTATGAATCAACCTCCATAGACTCCTCTCCTGCACCGGATGTTTCAGACTGTTCCAGCGCCTCCAAAAGAGGAACCGTCTCCTGGCCCTCATACAGCTTAAAGCTCTCGAGCCGGCCCTTGGCACCCTCAGGAGCCAATCCGACCACACCAACCGAAGTATTATCCACTGTAAGCTCCTTATCCTGGGATAGAGTTTCCTTCAGTGCACGCAGTCCATGCGTAATCAATTCATCCCGGCTGCTATCCATGAATTTATCCAGATTACGCTCCAGGTATGTACGCGCCATCTGTGAGCGAGCACCAATAGCACAAGCAGCCATCTCATGGGTCAGACCAGAAGGCTGGAACTCAAACAGATGGGGACCGGCCTCATCAACACCGGCAACCAACAGACCAACACCGTAAGGTCGCTTTCCGTAATGCTGAGTGTTGGTTTGAGCACGGTCACCAATCTGGGTAACAATCCGGTCCAAGGGGATTGGGCGGCCGTAGGTCATCTTGGAGCTGAGCGATTGCTGTTTCATGAAATTGGAGAGGACTCGGGCGTCTGATGCCAGGCCGGCGATGGCAATGGCCATGTGCGAATCGATCTCGATGATCTTCTTTTGATAAGAGGACAACTCTTCAGCATTTCGCTGTTATTTTGACAGAGGTGATCCTGTTAGCATATGCTCAAGTGTGCGACCTGAGGTTAGAGCGAACCTTCAATCCGACCAGAACAGCATGTGTCTTGTTCACCAATCCCACCACCACTGATCCCTGTTTCACTGCTTCTTGTGCGTATTCCACTTGGAAAATCCGCCCTTGTGGGGAGCTTTGATACCCTAGTTAGCATTTGATGTGCAAGTCGCAGCTGATGGGGAGGGGACATCTTACAAGGTGACGGCGTCATTGTCGTAGTTGTTTCGGAACATGGCGAACGGAGATGAGGTTTAATATGTAACTCGAGATAACGATCAATCTGGTGTAGGGCAACAAAAAGAATATAAACCAAATGACTAGGGAAGGTAGCCGGTGCGGATGGGGAAGCTGAAGCAGGCAGTAAAGGTGACGCGGTGTGAGAGCTCTTGTGGCCTAAGGCATAAACATCCAGTGACCTTCAGGCGCCAACGTCACTCTCACTCTCTCTACAGCTCCTCCACCCCTCGAACTCCTATGGCGCTGCTATCCCTCCACATCTACTGAACTGCTCACCACCATTTATTTGTTTTCTCATCGATATACATTCTAAATTGAATATCTGTCATCTCGACGCGGTCGCTACGGCTTCAACTCCGCAATCATGGCGGCTGGCATCAAGACAATCATCGCACTTGCATTTGTAAGCTCACAGCCACCGTAAAGTTCTCAGAACATGGCAGAGACGATTCACTAACTTGACTTAGGTACTCGCGATCGGTTTCCTCCTCGTTATTCTTTCCTCCACTCTATGGCACAAGTACTGGCCATTGCTAGTAGTCGCGATCTATGTGATTGCGCCTCTTCCCAATTGGATTTGTTCACGATGTGCAAACCCAGACGATTTCATGGACAGCTCCTCTAATGCTGCAATGGACTTTGGTCGCTTCATGACAGGGTTCTTGGTTCTGACAGGCATTGGTAAGACTGCCACCCTCCTCCTCCTCCCTAAGAGAACACATCCACTCCTTTGTCATCTCATTGAGATCACCTCGTGTGATTCATCTTGCTACTTGCCACTGTGCCATCATAGTACAATTCTGTCTTTGAGTGCACCGATAATGCTGACTATATTCTATTAGCACTTCCTGTGGTCCTTGCGCATAGCGGAGACATTCAAATCCCAGCCATGATCATGTCTATTCTCGGTGGTCTCTTGATTTACGGGACCATCATTAGCTTCTCGATGTTTTTCCAAGAACAGGAAGAGTTTTGATTGAATAACGATAGGGCGCGAAAGGGCTCCAAGCCACTTTTCGAATTACTAGGACCCTGCAAACGTCCAAATTGCTCCCATGATGATATCTATCTTTGCGCGGCTTGTTTGACTTTTCTACGTTATGCACGACATATTTCGAATGATTCACTGGGGAGCGATCCCAGTCTCGGTTGCCATTGCTCAATGGCTCTAGCATTTCATTGGCTTTGATACGTTTGGTGTATTATATCACAGTGGATATATAGATTCCCTGAACAATGGACGGTTTATTTTTTCTTAGCTGAAAAATCTACCTCGAATTCGCTTTGATAATTCGTAGCTACTTTTGATTTCGTTTGCGCTTGTATACGACATAGAACTATATCCCATCTCCAAGCCCGGAGCCTGTTTAGAATGCCACGTGATCACGGGTCGTGCTTGACGCGTTCCCCACTCACTGCGCTACTCCGAGACTTCGAGGTCGAGACTCATCGGATACCGCAAGACAACAAAACATTACAATGGAAGTGTGAAGCGGGGCCCTCCCATATCTGCCGCAAGTATGAATCTCTGGACAGGGTCAATTACCCTGGATCCGGACCGCCACCTAGAAGGTTGAACTACCGACGCGTCTTCGTTTGCCAATTCGCGCTGACCATCCTATCAGGGATCCGCTTGGTTGACCCGACTTCTCACTGGCAATGCGATATATCCAAAACTGCCAATCTGGGTCTCCGCAGCTTCGTCAATCCAGCCTTAGTTCCCCTCCACGCTCGAGTAGGACCTAGTCTTGAACTCCATACAACAAACCCTGGAACATCGCAATGGTTCCAAAGTAAACTCACGGGAGCTATATGGCTAAACGAAGATGAATTGGAAATCCATCAATCGCTCCAATGTTCGGTCGGCCTGCTGATCAGTGTTGACGGGACCGCAATCAAGAAAACTGGTGCAGTCACATCTGATCTCTTGGTCTATGGCGTATTATCATCATGCATACGCCCGCCCACTCCACCACACTCGTCACCACTAGAGGCCAATGATCCCGCTACCACATTAGCGAATAAATCTTATGAGCTCAGAATATATGCGGCGCCTCTCTCAATGGAGCTTCTTACCCAAGCACAGGCCTTCCCATCTCCCCCATCAAGCTCCGATGGGCACACCCTTCCCACGCCAGCTGAGTTTCTCCCAGATATTAGTTCACCTAGCCCTAAGCGAAAGCGGGTAGCGACTCTATTCGAGGTTGCCGCGCAACATCACCGTCGTGTAAGGCAAAAAGGTGGGGAGGCTGTATCACAGTTGATGGCTCCTTCACGGCCCTTGTCCTCGTCACAAAATCTCCAATCGCTCCGAGTCAAGCGTGAGCCCGAAGATGATGCACCAAGCCTCCCAAGTCTTGATCGATTAGTCTCCCGCAGATCACGATCTGTTTCCATTGGGAATAACCTGCATCGTCCTGGAAGTACACGTGGTGTACGTGCCACTCCGAGTGCTAATGCAGACCCCCAAAAGCGTGTCCCAACACCAAACCCATTCTTAGAGTCCAACGCTCGGCGCGGCCTACAACAAGCCGTGCAAGATTCTAGTGGTCTTATAGCTACGGAACCAAAAACAAGCTCTCCTCCGCCCTCTCCCAAGGCCCCGGAATCCATAATCGCAGAAAATAAAAACCTAATTACACGGACAATTCTGACATGCATGCGGCTTTATGGCTTTTATCGCTCGAATACACGATCTTCAACGAAAACGGCGTCTGGAGGAAAAGTCCCAGACTTGGAGCCATCCGATTCAACCCCAGCTGCTGAAGGGACTCGTTCAGAAACCCCGGCTCCAGGCGTGTCATCCGATGACGAAGAATTTAAAGCAATGTATCATGCATCATACAAAGCAGCAGCATTTGCATTACGCAAATATTTGAAATATCCAACCCCCGTTAGCGGAGCTATGCCTGTATTGTTGGAGAAAGGGAAAGCAATGACATGTATCGATGAAGTGCTTCGACTTTTTTGCGAAGACCATTAATCGGGAATTTTGTTGACTACGTTCTTACTATCATGACTTCACGAATTGATGATGCATCGGGTTGGATATTAGCATTTCCATGGGTGCGTTACGGGGCTCACTTGGCCTACAATATAGTTTCAGCGTTCAAATTTATTTTACCTCGAATTCTTTTCATCTCTTGCAACTGTATAAATGTTTTCCAACGTCTGTAAGATCTACCTTGAACTTTCTCCCCGAACGCATAAATCGACCTGGATAGTCCAATGCGCTTAGAGTGGATTTCGAGTGATTACCAAACGCGTAGGAAGTAAATGAAGCTACAAGTCATGTTCATAAGCCCAGTTCAATTCCACCATGCTAGCTGAATAAGCCCTGGCCCTAACAGCCAGAGATGCAAATGTAGAAATAGAAAAAGAAAAAGAAAAAGAAAAAAGCAGAATCATAACAACGCGTGTAAAGTACAATATCCAAGCTCACGAGTCAATAGTATACTGGGTCAAGTGCATCTAAAGAGCGAGGTTGTAGGTGTAGTCGTCTTCGATGTTCTGTGAAACCCACAAAACAACAGAGCTGTAACAAGTTAGCTAACATCCCACCTATAATCAGCCTCGCGGCCTGATCCAAGCTATAACATACCTAAGCATGACCAATCCATTCGCTACCACATTTGCAATTCCAAAGTAAAGTGTTTGAATGGGGTAATCCTTGATAAGATATTTGAGAACCATGACCGTCTGCGCTAAAGTATTAGCCCCTCATCTCCTGTACGATGCCCCAGCAAAGCCAGAAAACGAATTCACTGCAACGGAATAGCTTGATACATACCACACTCCCTGCAAGACCACCCGCCAACAGCGCAAATCCCAAGAAAAGCACAAAACGCGCTTTCCAAGCGACCCCACTCCCACTGTAACTAAAGCTATCGGCCTGTAGTCTCGACTTCTCGATGGAGTTGATAACCAGCATTCCAAGGGCAGAGCAGATCCCAGGAATCCAATCGACGAACTTGATGTGTACGTCAGAGCCATTACGAGGGCTATGGGAGAAGGCAGCCACGTCAATCAGGAAGAAGAAGCCCGCGGCAAACTGTAAGGCTCGGTATGTTAGCATGTTGTACGATCGAAAGAGTATTGATCCGTTATATGGGATCATTGCATGCTTGCGACAGGGCCTTGAGTTTTACAAGGTGGTTGCGATGTGCTCTGATTCAGGGCTGAGCTTGGTTGGGGGTCACTGACCAGTGCACCGGAGGTGTAAACGCCCGCATTGCGGACGGCTGCGTTATTCATCCATTCGGGTCTAGAGAAACGGAACAGTCGGTTGCTGGAGACATCCATTTTGAGAGATGCTGATATGCCCTTTGATGTTGATGATGAAAGCTGGGGTTAAAGCTCCATGGCTGTTGCGGACCCAATGACGACGTGGGCCGGGAAAACGTTGGGCCGATAAAAGGGCGGAGGTGCTGGCAATTCTCCGTACTAAATCTAGAGCTGATACTACTACAATGGTATTATTGACTTGGAATGCTACAGGGTAAAGAGTGCAATGGTGTCAGTTATTCATTATTTGCTATTAAAAATATATCGTTTTTGAGTCGATGTTCTTCCAATGTTCTTTGTATACTTCTGCCTTCGAAAGTACCAACAAACTGGATTGTACTCGTCATCATAGACAACGGGGTAATGCGACTGTCAGGCAGCGAAGTATGCAGAATGCGTGTCCTTGGCTCGACATCGATAGTCACCCAGCTCAATATACCGGCCGTTTTACAAAATTCCAATCATCAATAGGTGGAGGCGACTAATTTCAAAATTGAAGGGATATCATTCCATGGAGTTTCATTACATATAGGTGGGGATCAATCTGTTATTGTGAAAATGAGACCAAGTGACTTGGAGCCGATGTATGACTGACGCGTCGGCAAAAACGCCATGTCGGAAACAAAATGTTTCCTATGTGCACCGAATCGGCAAAAGAATGCTATCGAGGTACTGCAGTTGCGGCGAAATTCACGGGAGCGAACCCTGCAGCTCAGGGATATGATGCTGGAGTGGGACGCTCATGGCGTGTCTAGAGATGGCGGTGGTGGATGTGGTAAATTTTGGGTTTTTCTCACATCAAGAATTGGGAGTGTGATCTGATGAAATGCGCCGGGGAAAATATCGAACATTTCATGCAGAGTCAACGGGGTGAGCTCTCAATTTGTCCATAATCACGTCCACGGCATCCATGTCACCGGCATCGACCTTCTCGGTGGGGTAACCCCCAGGCAGGTGCTTAACCAGTTCGTTCATGGAAGGTTGGTAATTGCGAACAGCGGAGGAGAGCGCATACACGGCCTTCTTGCGAGTAGCAGGGGTCGAATCCGTGGTAGCGACCTTGACAAGCATAGGAATTGCGTGGAGCACGATAAGCTATAAATGAAAAGAAAAAAAAAATTAACTTCTGTCATCCCATGGCCCTTGCGGCTTTCGATTTTAGTGCGATACATACCTTGTCCTGGGCTTTTTCGTTGTTCTGGACAGCGGTTCCAATGCACCAAGCTGCATAGCGGCGCATTTCCGTTTCCTTGTCTTCGAGAAGCTGCACCAGAGGAGTCCACAAGCCGAGGGGCTCCAAGTTATTGGCGTTATCAATGGATTCGATGAGTTGCTCAAAGTTGTCAAAGGCAATAAGCTTGTTCTCCAGGTCCGACTCGTCGGAGTGCAGGACCTCCATGGCGGCTTTCATGAGATCGGCTTCCGAGGGTCCACCGAACAAAGCATTGATCATATCCGGGGTCAGGTTGCGAGAGGCCTCCTCCGCGGAAGGAGGGGCAGTGAGAGTACCATCTTCATTTTGTTGCTGAGAGTTCTGGACACTCCATTTGAGGAGTTTGTTCATTTGCGGGTCCATCGCCATTGTGAATGTATATAATTGGGGGGCCACAGGATATTCAAAGAAAAAAAAAAAAAAAGACAGTCTATACTGTACTGTATGCAACCAAGCAAAAGGAAAACTAAAACCTGAAGCCGCGATACGGTGATATTAAATCCTCTAGACGATAAGAGCCTTACCTAATCTGACGTCGAAGTCACTGGACTTTTCTAGCGGGATCCGTCATGTGACTTGCCACACCGTCTTTGGATTCTTCCTTGTTCCGTGGGTGCTCCAACTGTTGCTCTCCCAGAAGTTGCTCCAGTTATTCCGAGTCTGCTGGTTGGCCCGAAATGGCGGTAACCCAGCTTGCGTAAGGCTAGAGGACACCTTGCTTGAAAGGAAAGGATTGGGGGCGTAAAGACTGGTGCCGACAATGCCTTGGTACCATCATTTTTCTTACTGTCGACGACGAAGCCTCTTGTACCCCCTAAGTACCGAATGTCTGCTCAGCCGGGCGTTTCTATACTTAGAAGTGACCTTCCCAGAACTTCCAAGGTTGGTCCACGGATTACTTCTGCTGCGTTGCGCTCTGCTCAGCTCGACCTGGACGGCCCTCCTCCCCGCCACATGCGTCAACAGGGAGAATGACGGCCATTTTGAATTTTAGGTAGATAAAAAAAATTAGGAAAAGTCGTAGCCTGGCGATAAACCCTTGAGATGTGCAGACCACCAATTCAATCCACTTTGGTGTATATAGGCAATTCCAATCTATCGTTCTGTTCATAACCTTTTCTTTTCTTCTTTTTTTTTTTAAAAAAAAAAAAAAAAATTAAAACTCCCAAGTATAATGTATGCCCAATTTGAACAGGAAGCGTTCCCAATGGCCCAAGGGTCTGGAGGCTCCGACATAGTGCCCCACGACTAGGGACTCTAAACGGAGCAATCGATTCCAACAGAGAGCACATAGATCAATTAAACCATGAGAATGATCGGAATGTCTCATCGTGTCTGCCTAGGACACCTCGACATATTTAAATACATCCTATCTCTGGGTTGGAAGAGCAAGAGTCGATCACTTTGGGGGGGCTTAGTCGAGACCACTTGCTGCGCACACACCAGGTGTCCCAACCATCACAAACTCTCCCCTCCTCTCCACTTCTTCCCTTCTTCTCCTTCCTCCCTTTCCCCTACCTCACCTCCACCCACTTATATCTTCTTCATCTTCCATTTCTTTTCCTTTCTTTTTTCTAGTCCATCCCCTTGTCACCTGTCACCATGGAAGGTTTGTGTCCCCCCTTGTTTTGTTTTATCCTGTTGTGGCCACCTTAGCCGCTTGCCCTCCCTTAACCCCTCAAAGTGTCTCCCACCAGCTGGGCCGTGAGGCGCCCAGCTGCAATCTCTGTGAAAATCGATCGTCTATCTGAACTTGGTCGCTAATATATGTGCCTACTTACAGAGGAAGTCGCTGCTCTCGTTATCGACAATGGGTACGTGATGAATTGCTGCTCGTCGGGGGAGCTGGGGGGGCTGTGTTATTGGGGGGGCGTCAACCGCCCCGGTCGCGGTTGATGCCATCATCTTCCCCTATCCAACCACACCGACAAATTGAGGCCCAATCGCTGGCCCACAACCCCTCCAGCATCCCGCTCGAGCAACAATAATGTCAATCTACAATATGAAGGGTGATTTACTGATGCTTTGCGTAGTTCGGGTATGTGTAAGGCCGGTTTTGCCGGTGACGACGCACCCCGAGCTGTCTTCCGTAAGTCCCACCCCCAACACGAGGTTTCCCCCCTCCTCCTTGTGACCCATCCCACCAACCCTTGCGTCGGGTGGCATTCGTGGAGGGGTTTGATCTTCGCGAGCCACCGAGTTAGCTTGGCACATGGGAATATGGGATAAAGAGGTACTCAAATCAATGAATATTTACTAATCGGGTGGTTAGCCTCCATTGTCGGTCGTCCCCGTCACCATGGGTAAATATTCCTCTCCCTTCTGAAGATTGGGCGATCAAAAAACAACATTGATATGCCTAAATCAAGAGAAAAAAGAATAGACAAAACTAACATGTCCTCAGTATCATGATTGGTATGGGTCAGAAGGACTCCTACGTCGGTGATGAGGCACAGTCCAAGCGTGGTATCCTGACTCTCCGTTACCCCATTGAGCACGGTGTTGTCACCAACTGGGATGACATGGAGAAGATCTGGCACCACACCTTCTACAACGAGCTCCGTGTCGCCCCCGAGGAGCACCCCATTCTCTTGACTGAGGCTCCCATCAACCCCAAGTCCAACCGTGAGAAGATGACCCAGATCGTTTTCGAGACCTTCAACGCCCCCGCCTTCTACGTCTCCATTCAGGCCGTTCTGTCCCTGTACGCCTCCGGTCGTACCACTGGTATCGTTCTCGACTCTGGTGACGGTGTTACCCACGTTGTCCCCATCTACGAGGGTTTCTCTCTTCCCCACGCTATCTCTCGTATTGACATGGCTGGCCGTGACTTGACCGATTACCTGATGAAGATTCTGGCTGAGCGTGGTTACACTTTCTCCACCACCGCCGAGCGTGAAATTGTCCGTGACATCAAGGAGAAGCTCTGCTACGTCGCCCTTGACTTTGAGCAGGAGATCCAGACCGCTTCCCAGAGCTCCAGCCTGGAGAAGTCTTACGAGCTGCCCGATGGACAGGTCATCACCATTGGCAACGAGCGTTTCCGTGCTCCTGAGGCTTTGTTCCAGCCTAACGTTCTGGGTCTTGAGAGCGGTGGTATCCACGTCACCACCTTCAACTCCATCATGAAGTGTGATGTTGATGTCCGTAAAGATCTGTACGGCAACATTGTCATGGTAAGATTAACTGTTTCCTTCCGACATATTCTTTCGATCAAGTACTAACGTAAAATAGTCTGGTGGTACCACCATGTACCCCGGTATCTCCGACCGTATGCAGAAGGAGATCACTGCTCTTGCTCCTTCTTCCATGAAGGTCAAGATCATTGCTCCTCCCGAGCGCAAGTACTCCGTCTGGATCGGTGGTTCCATTCTCGCCTCTCTGTCCACCTTCCAACAGATGTGGATCTCCAAGCAGGAGTACGACGAGTCTGGTCCCTCCATTGTGCACCGCAAGTGCTTCTAAGCTATTTGATTACATTGATCTTTTTCGCTCGTACTTTCCTGGTGTATCAAAAGGCCGGATGGAGGCACTGGTGGATAGCAAGCGTTGTTGGACTCGCATTATCAAGCGGATAGCCTGAAAATGGAAATCTCGATTTTAGTGGAATAGAGTCGGTTGCCTTTTCTCCTTTTCCTCTCGTGCCCTTCCCTTTCTCCTACTGTTCCTACTTTATTATCTGTTTTCGAGCTGTGCTTCGTTGTCGCGAGTCGCCGCCCTCCTCTGAAACGCTGTTCCTTGTTTTTTCTTTTACAAAAACGCCCGAGGGTTGCAAATCCTTGGCGCCTCGTGAGGATGTGTGTACATGGAGTTGGCACTGGTCGCGTTAGCCCTTTTTTCTTTTCTGTTCTAGCCTTATGAGTTGTATCTCCGACCAAATTGTCTTGAGCTATACCCTCTGTCCTTGGTTTCGTAGATAGTATATAAACCTTGCGCTTCTAAATCGGGTTGTGGCTTTCCAAGGTTGATGGTGTTGTGGACAACATTGGAGCTTGTAAGGTTCGAGTCAACCATTGGGAACATCTGGGCACCTGAGCAGTGTGACCTTGTAAATGTGAACGGAAGTCCTCGAACGAACCAGGTTTGGCATTCCGAGGCAACGTTCATGCGGTCACCCTTGAACAGCTCCAGATTAGTGTGGAATAGACCGAGATATAGTATCTGCTAGGTGTCAATTTTTATGCTTCGTATACAATCTTAGTAGTATGACTAGAAGATTCAGAAGTTGTGCAATGCTGGATTTCAACTTGATACGAAATTATTTAGTTACAATCAGTTTATTCCTTCTATTTCCGTACACCACGAAACATATTCTCGATTTCCTTGGGATTCTTTAAACAGAGGAAGCAGTCACATCGATGTTAAAGACACCGACCCACTCGCACGTCTCCTCGGGGTACCCATCGTGCTTCTTGCATTGCCAATCATCCCCAGAAACAGTATTTTGACCAGCCTCAGTGCCATCAGTACGAGAAACACGCATCACGAAATCTTCGATGTTGTAAATCCCATTCGGGAAATTAAGCTGATAAGCAGTGTTGCTGCAGTTGAACATCAAGTTTCCAGCTTGTCCTTGAGACCTGTTATAAATTACTTAGTACCTATCTCCTCTCTACTAGATGTGCATGAATATCAGATGAAAGACATACCAGACCGCATCGCAGTCAGTGTCAACATTGGTGTTGGGGTCATTCAAGGCAAACCCAATGTTATAGCTTGTAGGTGGAGTCTGGGTGTAGAGGTTTCCCCAGAAGTTCTTGATTTCCAGGGGCTGAAGGGCACGCTTGAAGTTGCTGGGGGCTGCGAAGGTAGTGCTGGCAGCGGCCAGGAGAGCAGCGGAGATGATGGTAGTCTTCATAATTGCCGAGTACTAGGGATTGAAGGTGTGTATGTGTGTGTGGAGAATTGAACGTATCCAAATTGAGTCCTAAAAGTTCAAGGCAGATTATTATTGAGAATGATGAGAAGAAGAAGTTGGAATGAGCGTGCCATCTCTTTATATGCTGGCTTCTTTGCATGATGCTCGCCGTAAGGCCCATTTTCACGATGTTAGTTGGTCATCCGGATCCATCATGACCTGTAAATCGGGATTCGGGAAGTATGTCTGGCAACAAAACATGACGTTACATTGAAGCTGTACAGCACTTAGCAAATCGGATGTTGCTCGGTGGATTGCTTTATTGGGCCTGAAGTGGGTTTGTTGGACGCCTTTGCCGGACGCCTCATGCCCACTATCGAGGCGCCCATGGGCAGGAGAAGACATAAGATTCAAAATTGGACTATGATTATGTCGATCTTGGGCAAGTGTCTTAGCTACTAATAGCTGAAATCCCGATTCAGTTCTCGTTTTCTCTTGCTTTGTTCTTGAACTGCCGGATTTTGTCTCATTTCCCGGGTTAAGGCCTCCAGCCCTATGGACCTACCATCCAAGTCGTATACAGCCTCGCGTGGGTCGCGTTCACGCTGAACACAAACTTCTTTCAAATGTTTGGGACTAAACCTCCAACCTCATTACTAAATACCTATGAAGCAATGTATGTTGGTCTTGGTCATTGACCGCGGCAATTATAGGATACTACGGTAGACGCAGTTAAGAATCCCATTCTTTTTAAAGAAAAGGGCAAATAGGTAAGGTTCTACTACTACCTCCACCTGGGCAATTCAAGTTCTTGTCAATCATCCGAGTCGTCATCTAACCGCCACTCTCTTTCTTTTCCTTTCTTCAACCTCGATGTCTTTCGTTCCGGTACCTGGTTGCCACATCAGTAGTTCCCATTACATAGATGGGCGTTGACACCCGTTCATGATCGCCCCTACGCGTGACCGTAAGGGCATGTGACCCACGGTTCATGGAAGGGTATATAAACCCCCTAATCATGTATAATAGTCTTCTCTTCTTGGATTGCCGTTTATCAAGAAAGGGACGATGAATCTTTTCAAAGAGATCTCATTGCGGGACAGAATTGTGGGAGTATATATGTATCATTTCATCCATCATACAGGATCTGCATCAGTCGTTTGGGACTCGTCCATTTTTGTTGGGGACCTTTCAAAGGTAGGAGAGAGGAAAAAAGAAAAAAAGAAAAGAACAAAAAAGTAACCAAAATATACCGAGAAAAGAAAACACATGATAGAAATCAAAGATAGGCTAGATTTGGGAAATTGAGAGCAAATCATGCCCAAGACTCCAGACCAGTCAGGACACAACCCTCCTCGCCCTCGGCACGGGCACGGAGTTGACCAATGCGGTAGACGGCTTCGCCCTTCTCTTCGAAACTTTGGCGGACAGCAGCCTCAGAAGCTGGATCCACGGCGATAATCATACCAACACCGCAGTTGAAGGCACGAGCCATCTCAGCAGCGGAGACATTACCGGCACGCTGAAGCCAGGAGAAAACAGGAGGCAAGGTCCAGGCACGAGCGTCAATGTCAGCAGTCAAGGTAGCGGGGAGCATGCGAGGCACATTCTCAACCAGACCACCCCCGGTGATATGGGCAAGACCCTTAATCGCAGCCGGGTGGGAGGCAAGGGCGTTAAGAATAGGCTTCACATAGATGCGAGTGGGGGTAAGGAGGGCACGGCCCAGGGAAACTTCACCCGTCTGGCCGGGCATCGAGAATGGAGCAGGGTCAGAGTAGCTCAGGCCAGCACGCTCAACAATCTTACGAACAAGTGAGTATCCGTTGGAGTGAGGACCGGAAGAGCCTAGGGCCAGAAGAACATCACCAGCACGCATGGAGTCGGTGTAGGGAAGAATCTGACGAGCATGGTCACCGGTGGTGTTGATGGCACCAACGGCAGCACCGACAGCATCGTAGCTGTTGTCAACGAAAAGGCCAGGCATCTCAGCGGTCTCGCCACCAATAAGGGCGCAACCAGCTTGCACACAACCCTCAGCGACACCGGTCACGAATGCGGTGGCAGTGGGCACATCAAGATGGCCACAAGAGTAGCAGTCAAGGAAAAACAAAGGCTCGGCGCCCTGGACAACGAGATCATTGACGTTCATAGCAACCAAATCAATACCAACAGTGTCATGAATACCCACAGAGTGAGCAATCTTGAGCTTGGTACCAACGCCATCAATGGCACCGATCAGGGTTGGTGAGTGGGGGTGATATTCAGGGTTGGCAGCAGCCAGCGAGAAGAGACCGCCGAAGCCACCGATGACAGCATCAGTACCAGGACGCTTGGTACGGCCAACTGAGCTCTTGATGCGGTTGACGAGCTCATTTCCAGCGTCGATAGAAACACCTGCAGCGGCGTAGGTGAGCGAGGTATCAGCGGTCTGTCGGAATGCGCGGTGGGCAATGTCCTTGCGGTAGAACATCCCATCGAAGTGAATAGTCGAGATGCCCTCGTAGCTCTTTTTGACAGCTTCCTCGAGGGTAGAAGCAGTAGCAGTGGAAGCAATAACACGGCCACCGGAAGTCTGCAATTGGTTGCCAGAAAGAGTTGTTCCAGCATGGAATATAAGAGTACCTTCTGGGGTAGGGTCCAGTGTGATGGGCGTGCCCTTTGCGTAGGAACCAGGGTAGCCACCGGCAACACCAATGACGGTGGTAGAGTAGTTGGGCTCAACCTTAATCGAGACGCCATCTAGCCAGTGATCGGCACAGGCGACCATGATTTGTGCAAGATCAGTATCCTCGCTCAGCAGGGGCAGCAAGGTCTGGGTCTCGGGGTCTCCTCCACGGACGTTATATTCAAGGACCTTGGGGCCATTCTTGGTCATCATCAGACCAGTAAACAAGATACCCACAAAAGGGAAACCGTCTTTACGCATGCCGTCGACGGAGGGCTGAATGATAGTTCGGTCAATCTCCTCACGCACCTCCTTGGGAGCAATGCGTGTGGGGGCATAGCATCCCATACCGCCAGTGTTCGGACCCTGGTCACCATCGAAGATACGCTTATGATCCTGGGCAGGGGGAAGGGAGTGGATAGTGTAGCCGTCGCTGAAAGTGAGAATACTCAATTCGTCTCCCTCCAAATACTCCTCGATAACGACCTCATCACCAGCATTGCCGAACTGATGGTCCAGCATCATTTCCCGCAGAGCCTGGTGAGCTTCCTCCTTGGTAGTAGGAAGAACAACACCCTTACCACCAGCCAAGCCGTCAGCCTTGATAACAACATTGTGAGATACGGAGTCGAGGTAGCGGCGTGCTGCTTCGTAGTCTGAGAAGTTCCCGAACTCGGCGGTGGGGATGCTGTGACGCTTCATGAAATCCTTTGAAAAGGTCTTAGAGCCCTCCATGCGGGCTGCGGCCTTGGAAGGACCAAAGCATCGGATGCCAACTAATTGACCAAAGCAATAAAAAGTCAGTCATCGATTGGCGTTATACAGGACCGGCGGGTTCAGGAAAGTGATTGATATGATCCAACTTACCGGCCTGGAAGTATCCTTGAATACCATCCACCAAAGGTGCCTCAGGGCCCGGAACAACGAGGTTAACACCATTCTTCTGAGAAAATGCAACCAAGCCAGGGTAGTCATCACCCTTGATATTGGCATTGGTGATCTTGCTTGAAACACCCAGACCAGTGCCACCATTGCCCGGAGCAACATACACGATGTCGACGAGGGGGGATTGGCTCAATTTCCAGGCGAAGGCATGCTCACGGCCGCCATTGCCGACGATAAGGATACGCAATTGTTCTTGAGCCATTTTAACAGCAGCGCCTTGACTGACTGCAATAGGATTAGCGATCTGTGTGAGTCTATCGCGGGGTATATCATTGCCCCTCGTTGCATATATAAAGAATAGAAAGGACGTGGGGGCTTTAGTGGGATTCAAATGCACTGATACTATTCAATTGAAATAATTCACGCCTTGAATTACTCACCTCTTTTCAAGAGACCTCAGAAACAACTGCGGGGGGAAAGTGGATGAGCAACAAAAGTGTGACTCGTTGCAGGTGGAATCTTTTTTTTTTCTGCCTCGTTTTTCCGCTGCGATAAAGTTTGCCTTTAGCCGTTGAATCTACACTTCAGTATGCACGCTATGTATACGCCCATTGATTGGGACAAAATGTTTCCAATCAATAACACAGTTTGGAGATAAGAAATGAAAATGAAATAGATACTTAGAGAGGAGTATCTGAAAATGCCCATGCCAAAACTTGACAATTGATTGCCGGAAGAGCACAATGGCATATTTTAGCGTTAAACGGGCGATCATTATCCTCTATACATCGGTTTATGTATGTTCAATAGTAAATCCAAAATAGGTTGGGATGTGACCGAGGGCTTGATAGAAGCTAATAACGGAACCACAAAGGAATTACTACATACAGTAGAAAAGAAACGATCAATCGGATCTGCATACGATAAGTAGATCACCATGGTTATGCCATACCTCTCAGGCATCAAGGCACTCATCAGAAAGCGGTGGCAGTTTTTTTTTATGCGCGCCAAAACTTGATCCTCCGACGCTTTTCAATGCTGTGATCACCCATGATATCCCCATCCTATTTCTGGGGCCTTTCTTCTTGTCATTCTGTTTTTTGAGTCATTCGCTTGCACCGGAAGTCTGTATGCTTCGCACATCTTTGCGAGCGGTCTCAGACCCTCTCAGAGACCATGTTTGTCTCTCCTGTTTAGTCCGCCGACACGCCGCGCCAGGCTCTTCACGCCAATTTCATCGGACACCTGCGCTGGGCTTCGTATCAAATAAACAAATACCTCGATTAGACAGTCAGCCCGGATTGACTAGCGAAACCCAAAATTCCGTCGCTGATCAGGTGAAAACGGTATGTCCGGCAGCAATCGGTCGCGGACCAAGAAAGGTCGCCTTTCCAGATCTATGCTCATGCTTATTTCCTCCCAGGATGCTCCTCCACAGACCTTTCAACCGGAACTCGAAAATTCGCGACCAGAAGAATCAGGGAAAAAGACGAAAGCGAAGCCTCAAGGTGATTCGCATCTAAAGGTCAATGCACGCCAGCATGCCAGGAGACAAGCGAAAAGGAGCAGAGAGCTCACTGCAAACGAGACAAAGAAGTCTAAAAAAGTGGTCAATCAAATTTCTCAGTTGGTTGAGCAGGAGAACCAGAAGAATCCTCCTAAAAAACTCCCGCATCTTGGTGGATTCATTAATGACAAGACCACGGGCTCTGTGAGCGTCAAAGAAAAAGTGCAGGGTCAGTTCTCAAATTCCATGTGCAGCTGAAAAAATCTAACAATGTGTAGCACTGGATATTCCTCAACCACCCGTCCCCGGTCTCTCGTTTGGTCTTGATAGAGTTCTTTTCAAGTATGAATATCGCCCATGTCCTCCGCTCCCACGGTCTCATACTAATACGATGCAGTCCTGGTGTATATCAATTACGAGACCCTCGATCCCGCGTTTACAACTTCGACCCCTACCTAGGGTCTATTATGCCGGTATCCGAATTCGATTTCAACACTCTCAAGGAATATATCACCTCGTCCAAGGACGAGACGCTTCGCGACATTGCTATTAAGAATGGAAAGAAATACGCCGGCTCCTCATCCAGCATGACAACAGTCCTATCGCAATTCCACTACCTGCTCTCAGCTTGGAGAGGCATTGACACTCGCATGGTCTCCCAAGGCTTCCCCGACAAGTTGCGTAGCTTTACCCGCCTGCTTCGAACCCCCGCTGCCATGTTCCTTCACTACCAAGACGGTGCTTACGCTATCGATGCCGACAAGGAGTTTGACTCGGCTAATATCCTTATGAACCTGGGCAAGTCGATGGAGAAGCTTCTCACCATGCCTAAAGAGGACTTTGAACGCTATCGACGAACACACGAGAATAAGATCACACCCGAGGAGGAAAGTGCAGTTCCTGAATCTTACCACTTCTCTACCATGGGAGATTTCATCATGCGTTCACAGCTTGATGCTTATGACCCCCGGTTACCCGGAACTGGTATGTTTGATCTGAAGACAAGGGCTGTAGTTTCAATTCGAATGGACGCGCAGAATTTCGAACGTGGGCTAGGGTATGAGATCAAGGGTCTGCATGGCGAATACGAGTCGTACGAACGCGAATACTTCGATATGATCCGAGCTGCGTTCTTGAAATACTCTCTACAGGTGCGCATCGGTCGTATGGACGGAATTTTCGTCGCGTTCCATAATATCGAACGTATTTTCGGCTTCCAGTATGTCAGTCTACCTGAAATGGACCAGGCACTGCACGGTCAATCAGACACTTCCCTAGGAGATGCCGAATTCCAGCTCAGTCTGGGAATATGGAACAAAGTCCTCGATAAGATAACGGAGCGCTTCCCCAAAAGATCTCTGCGCCTTCATTTCGAAACTCGGGACGCAGTGACACCTTTCATGTACATCTTCGCCGAGCCGGTCACCAAAGAGCAGATCGAAAGCATTCAAACAAAAAACAAAGACAAGATCGAAGCTTACCAGCGTCGTCTCCTGAATATCCACCCGGAGGACAATGAGGCCAGCGATGCTAATTTCACTGAGCCATTGGAATCCGAAAACACAGCCGAGCAAGAGACTGAGATACCTAGCGCTGTATTTGACTCGGATGCCCCTTCGGATGAGGCTTTCAACAAAGCAGAAGAGTCAGTAGAGGAAGAAACCGAGCTTATCGCCATGGCCCTCACAATCCAGAATAAGGTCAACGGCAAGATCGTTGATCGACCCGAGAACCTCACAGAAAATGATAACTGGGTTGTCGACTACGAGCTGAGCGAGATGTCCGCAGCCCAGGGCCGATCCCTGTATAAGATGTGCCAAACCCGCCGCCAGAAGAGTTTGGATACAGAGAGTGAGGACGATGCTACCAGCAACATGTACATGCGACGACTGCAAGAGCTCAGTAAGCGAGGCCGAGTTCATCGCGCTCAGCAAAACGAGCTGGATGCGGAGCATGGTGTTGTGACGTATGAGGATATGAAATGAGCTTGATCTTTCTTTGACATGATGCACCCATTTGGGTGCCATTGGTGAGATACCTCTGATGTATCTGTGAGCTTTGAAGCGAGGGCTCCGCCTCTACCCTCCTTGTATATTAATAGATGTGATTCCCCGTTTTGTACTATAGGGTGGAATTTGGAGCTTATGTATTATTACTATTTTGTTTAAACATCTCTCTATTGCATGACGCGCACTCTGGCGTTTTGTTGATTATCATACATTCTTTCCACTTCACTGGAAACTCTTAAATCATAAAGACACTACTCAGTAAGCTACTACTTGGTATGTAATAACTAGGTAGCTACTATGTACGTTGCCTCGTAAACATCATCTATCAATAGTAGTAGGTATGATCAACTACTAATTATCCGTTCAATGTTCTACTAGTATCATCAGTACTATGCTCTGAGCACTCTATACAACCTTGGAAGTCAACATCGAATTAGTTCAACTCAACTGATGATTTGATTCGGAACGTAGCACATGTGCAATATAAAGAAGCTAGAAGATAGAAATTGAATATAGAGGCAGTATAAGAAGGAATAGCGAGTGACAGGGTCCATATTTCTTCATTATTTTTGAAGGCTCATCAATAAGTGACCAACCAATCCAAAAGTGGTATAACAAACAGCATTACCTAGGTGATAGTAGGTAAAAAGAAAAACAACAACGTAAATTGAACGCCGTCGCCATTAAATGCGCCGACGCCATACGACTTGACTTGATAACCCACCTAAGCCATATGCCAACCAAACCAAACTTGACCGGAAAAAAACAACAATATATGCGGGGCACCAGGTGGAAATGGATAGGTTTTATTATCAAACAAAAGGATGGCACTTTCAGCCAAATAATCAAAAACGTATGGAAGACGGAGCAGGGTGAAGAAGCCCTGATAAAAGTCAAGGATTACCTGATCAGGTGAGGTATCAAACGCCTTGAAAATATGGGCGACAAAAACTTGAGATTGCATCTCAGGGTATCAATACCAGGTGGCTGGCATGGGGAGAATATCGAGAAACAAGGATAAAGGATCCACCGGGATGTAGAAGAAAGAAGGTAATAGTGATCATGGACATGCGTGTATTATGCCCGTTATATGAAACATAGGCTGAGGGGCAAGGTGAGACAAGTCGATGTCTCATGAAAGTCTGCACATCATATGTACAAAATTCCCATGCGCCAAAGGAGCTGACTAGAGCTCCGGCAAGTCCAGCTTGGGTGGTGACCAGTCCAGCTGTGGGGGTTTGTCATTTGAGACACATACAGGGCGCATCGCCTCAACTCGACGACGGTCTTTCAAGGCGCTTCCAGTAAGAAAGCCTCTCAAAGTAGACGACGCCATGCCGTAGGAGCTGCGAGCACTCCCGGTATTGGTTGAGGCAGTACTGGAGCTGCGTGCACTGCGAACACTGTTCGCTTTGGTAATGGCCGAAGGCAATGCAGGAACGGGAGCAGCCAAACGACCAGAGGATGTGCTTGATGAGCCATATTCAGGTGGGAAGATCTGAGATGCACGGGCAGTGTGGGCGGTATGAGGTCGCAGGTCAGGTACACTTTTCATTCGGGTGGCTACCTTGCCTGCGAGCTTACGCGTAGAGTCCAACTTGGGCTTAGAGGTAGACTTTGGGACCTGCGGGGGAAGCTGAACTGGCGCAACGGGCTCTTCAGGAGGGGAAGCATACACTTCATCCGCTGATACAGCCACTTCAAATTTCAAGTTGTCCAACATGGTTCCCAAGCTGGCCGCAGTTGCAGGCCGTCCATCACTGGCGCCGTCATCGGCATCTGAGTCTGTGATGCCTTGCGAGATGTTATAATTGCGGAGTAGATAACGTTGGAGGCGAACAATTTCCATGTCCCATTTGCGTTGCAAAGAGTGGAGGACTAAGTCCACGTTTTGACTGGCGAATGCCGTAGAATCGAAGGACGAGGATGGAGAATGAGCTGGTACTGACTTTGTCAAGCGATGACCACTTGACCCAGCGGATCTGACGCCCATCGCTGCATGTAGAGAGCGACGAATTGAGTTTGCAGTGGAACTTTGCACTGTGCTAGTGTCCCAACGAACACTGTCCACTTCACGACGTACTCTATCAAGCGATGAAGCCCGATCTTTGTCCATGGCGGAAAGATGTAACAAGGTATGGTTGCACTGAAGACCATTTACTAAGACAGTAAATGATTGCAGGTTAATATCATTGTTTTCACAGTGTACCTCCCGTAGGTAGTCATTGTCCTCCAGAACAGATGCGAGGGTGTTTGCACCCTGGAGACCTAACTTTTGATGCTCAATTCGAAGGACTTTAAGAGATGTGTTCTTTTTCAAGCCGGTCAACGCGAGATTGAGTCCAATACCAAAACGAGCAACATCGAGGTGGGCGTTATCGCCACTTATGTCAAGAGCCTCGAGGGTGTTATTATCTTCAAACATGCGCTGCAGTGCTTTGCAAGTATCAGGGCCCGCATCATAGGGCAGGGATGCTTTAGAAATGTCCAAATAACGAATTGTCGTGTTCTTTCGAAGAGCATCCACGAGTTCTCGGAACTGATCCTCTTTTTTGAAATCAATCATCTGCATTGACAGATGAGTTGGGGTCATATTCTTAGCGATCGCGCTGAAAAGAAAAGTGCACCCATTGTCCAGCCTGTTTTCATTGACATGCAAATGAAGAGTGCGCGGGGCATCTGGTCCAGCAGACATCGAGTGCATAAACATGGCGACATCTTCTCCGCTAAGACCACATTGGTCTAGTCGGAGCATACGAAGATTTCGCGAGCGATCACTCGCTAGGTATGTAGCAATTGAGTCCACAGTCTCCCGATTAACGGCGGTGCGACTGAGTATCAGCTCTTCCAGCTGCCAATTAAACAGCATTTCTGCCGTGATCAGCGGGTCTGAGCCAGAAGTTCGCGAAATGCGCGAGAGATTAATCTTGCGGATTTGACCAAAGTATCCGATGTATTGCTGGAGCACATCAGGGTTTAAGCGACCCTGTACTCCAGATATATTGATTGCCTCCAGTGTGGACTCCTGTGCCACAATAGTAGACAATATAAGATCCAAGTCATGTACAGATAGACCACAGTCCCCGACCTCCAACGCGCGCAGGTGGCTCTGGTTTTGTGAAGCAGCATCAACGAGATAGTCCAAATCTGACTCGCCAAGCTTGATGCCATTTAATACCACCCAATTGACACTAGTCAGCCCACGTCGACAGACCGGGAAAATGGCCTCGGGAATTCCACACCCCGGGTCCCGGCTACCTTTGTCCAGGGTAGGTGTTCGCGTTAGGGAGTAAGCAAAGTCCAATCGACATAGCCATGTACTCTTCAGAGCTAATGCACGCACTTCCTGCGACAGAACAGACAAATTCCCTTGTCCAGGAATTTCCACCAGACACCCAGATCTATCAAGATGAACATCCGGATCAACGCCATGAAGATCACGGATGCCTTGGAGAGCATCAAGGTTGATACCACGGAATGATATGGACCTAAATGACTCATTGTATCGAAGCGCACGCATGACAGCGATGAGTTCCAAAGCACCATAGCGTGACATTCTAGGGGAAGCCGGCCTTAGAAGACGGAAACACGGAGCATCCTCGCATTGCAAGTCGATAGTGTAGCGAATGTTGGAAGTGTCGACATCATAGCTGGCCGAGTAAGCCACCAAGGTTCTATCAAAACAGCCATAGTCTTCATCTAAAGCAACAGGTGGGAAGTTTTCGGCATTGTGCAATTCAGGCGGCACAACAAATTCATACGGTTGCCTTGTCCACAGTGGGCGCAGGAACTCGGTGTGTTGCCGGACCCAGCAAGCGATCTCTACAGAGTGAACAGAAGCCAAAAACACGTTAAATGACTTCCGTAAAGGTACCCTAGGAAGTGAATAGTGAGCATTTTATATTGCACGTGAGAGCCAAGGCTTTGCAGAGGGATTCGCTTTTGGAACATAGATAGAGCGATACAGGGATAAAACAGAGTCGGAGTCAAACCATACCGGAAGGTCAAATGCAGGCTGTCATCTCCAAATTCCATAGACAACCCGGTCAGATTCATCAAACCAAAGGAAGTCGTGGTCTCCAGATCCGAAAGAGAGACCACGGATGACCGATTGGTGGCTTTCTGCATCGGTATCAAATGCACCTTATGCAAGCCAATTGCCAGGTAACAACCCGTCGGAGACAACTTGGTTAGATCTTCAGAGGACGAACGGGTTGGCGATTTACTTGACGCAATCTGTATGACGCGGAACATTCGGAATGAGGCCGGATCGTAATCTCGTTCGTGATCCAGCATCCTGGTTAAATACTCCACAGCACCTCGATCGAAGGGCAATAGATCGTTCGCTCGAGCCATTTGTGCTGCCTGGCGAATACCCACCATCCAGAGGTTCAACTCTTGGAAATCGGGTGTTTGCATCTGGATCAAGGAAGCTTTATGGGTTCGTTCATCTAGATAGGCCACCTCCACGGTGGGCGATAAGCGCCCATCCTCCAGCATGTACACAGCAATGATGCTATTTAACGGGATGCCGGCCGAAGCATCGGTGGAGGCCATCAGCTGCATGTCCTGCATTGAACTGATCGAGGCCACAGATTGGCGGTGCGACGCCGGAGCACGGGCATTATAAGAGGACGGGATTGAAGGAAAGGCATCTGCAGCCTTGCTCTGGTTCTTGAAACGAACCAGATGTGTATCAGTTAGTACGAGATATTGGCTTTTCCGCTTCCACATGCCCCCAGTGGTTTGGATTTCTCCATAATGGAGGATTGCGGAAGACCAGATGCCATTCCGGGGGCTCATGACGCTTTGATCGTCACCTAACGAACCGACCGATGCACTGAGTGGATCCTCATCTTCCAGGGAGTGCATTGACTTGAGGGAACCAAAGACCGAGGCCCGTTTCTTCTGCAGTGACTTTCGGCGTGGGCGAGGAATCTCTAGTGTGGGTGTCGAGGACATTGCAGCAGACAAGACCGCGGTCTCTCCCCCTGCGGATCCTGGTTGGCGTAAAACATTGGGGCCATTTGTCTTCCTACTTGGGCTCTGAGCCCGACCAAAGAACCCCGAATTGCGGCGAGCCTTCTTATCCCTGGTCAGGGTGTCATCTGAGGGCGTGCGGGTATGGGAAGGTCGAATCAGCGGGGACGAGGCTGTCGAAGAAGGGCTGAACACGCTGAGACTTTTCCTTCGTTCTTTCTTGTGGAGGAAATCGGCCATGACGGGGGACGGTGAAGGGAGTTTTGAGGGATGAGGTGATCCGGGGGTCCAGGAGTCTATCGGGGGAAGTAAAAAAAAAAAAAAAAAGTTGCAGAGGGTGGCGTGCAGGTAGAGAATGAGAATTATCTCATCGACGACCCTTCGTCCTTCTCACTATGACCGCCATTAGTATCGGGGAAGAGGGGGAAGAGTGGTGCTCGAAGGGCAGATGAAGATGGAACGGGGAAAGAAAGCCCCAAAGCAGATCCGTTGATTTCAGGGTTGCGGAAAAGCGGGGGGAGAACAACAACAAACGTACAAACTGGATTACGCCATGTGAAGCAATTGACGAGGTTCAGAGGAAGTCGAATCTACTGCAGTATATGGTGAAGTCGAAAAAAATGAAAGATACAGAGAGAGAAAAAGAAAAAAAAAAGAATGAAATGGACAGCCCCAGTCCCACCTGTCAACAATGTGGCAAAGAGAGTTGGATGGTTGCACTGGGACAAATTCGCCGGAAGAGGAGAGAGAACGAACAACACCAGAACGTCTTTGAGCTTATCAGGATGATCAATGGATGGATCAGATGCTAATATACAGCGTGCACTTTGAAATCAAATGAATGATGAGGTCAGAGGTGTCGATCAGTATGGAGCCGTTCAGGCATGGAGTCCGCTCTCTCAAGGGGGAGAAAGTTTAAACACGGAATTGGCGGGGAGACACAATTGGGGGGGAAGAAGAAGAAGAAGAGCAGGTGGGAAGAACCCGAATGCGAACAATAAGAAAAAAAAAAAGGAAAAAAAAAAAAAAGACAGAGTAGAAGGTCCAGCAAGTCCTGCGAGACGAGAGAGAGAAAAAGAGGAATGGACGGATGCAGTTAATGGAAGTCCAAGAATGCCCGAGAACTGCGTCTGGAATTGTTTCAGATTCGGATGCATCAGGCCCCAGTCGACAGGGTGCTGCAAGTCCAACTCATGTTCGGGTTCTTGTTTTCAAGCCTTAATTCTATTTCTACTTGCCCAGTCCGGATGGAAATGCGCGGGTCCAGCTCGACTTCTATACGGCTCCCTCCGTCCAGACGGGGCCTCCAAAGCATGAGGGAGTCAATATCCTGAGTAGACTGTTCACAAGATTCACAACGACACCATAGTACTATAGTAGTCATCATACTATACAAAGCATACATCAAGATCACTCCTGAATCTCCTGTTGCCAACATTAAACTACCGAGATCTGCCCACCTGCTGGCCACGTAAGAGGCGTCCAACCCCTGGTCCATCTGCATCGGTAAAAGCACCTATCTATACCTATACTACTGTGGTAGGTACAGCAACGGTCGACAGGGATCTACAAACCACCAGTCAACTGAGATCAACCGAGCTCCCCACTGTATACGTGTGAAAATACATAAAAAACAAAGGAAGACAGAACCATTTAAACTAACAGGTCCCAATCGCGCTGCGGGAATCTACGGATCCCCCGTCTCCACTTCCTCTCCACAATCGACACCGCGCTCCACGCCATGATGCTCCAGGGGTAAATGGGATGTCGGAGATCCTATGAACTGGTAATTAATTATATGGAGATCCTAATATGATCGACAGCGCCACAGAGCAAGCTTACCCTCCCCTCCCCCCAGAAACAGAACAAGCTGGGGGGCCCATGGAGCTGGAACCCACTTCCCACCCTCTAGTTCGCATCCTCATATCCTCATGCTCCGTCCTACTGCGTCATATCGGTCTACATGTCGCGACCGGATTTGACCGTTAAGAAAAGAAAAATAATAGACGACGAGACCAGAAAAAAAGCAAGGAAAGAACAAAAAAAAATCCAGCCGTTATAGAAATCTTATCCGGTGGCTACTTCAACCTTCGTCTGATGCAGATGCATACGAGAGGCGATCAGTCTGAAAATCACCATTACAAGAGATGCATCCTTGACCGTCTATTCAAGTTATCCAGTGTTCTTTTCTTTTCTTTTCTGTTCTGTTCTTTTTCTCAGCTCTTATTATTGTTATTGTAATTCCTCTGCTTATGCTTATGGTGGTCTGTATCCAAGTATACACTCCTAATTGAGACGGCGCACACCGGAAGCCCGCTCGGCCTCAAGTCTCTCCGCCCGTTTGACTCGTCGTACAACATCAATATACTCAGTGACCCGTCGCTCAGCCCAGATACACCCGCCAAGCGTCATAGCTGCAATCTGCAGGAAGACCTTGAATTGCGGTGTGAGACCCCGGTATACTCGCGCAGTCGGTGAGATCCATTCCGAAAACCCCTCAAGCGGTCGGTGAAAGAGGCGCGACCGCAGATACTCCCGTGAGAAGGGTGTTCGGCGAGGACGAGGTTGCGCCTCTTGTGTAGCTGGCGGAGTGGGAGCGGAGAAGATAAAGGGGTGAGGGAGGATGAGAATCATATGCGCCAGAATAGAGACGGAGCCGAACTATAACAGATACAGATTCATTAGACGATGACCTAGGTACGGAATCACGGCAACAAATGCTTGTCTGCCAGAGTTCGATCGTGATCGATGAAGCATTATATTTAATATGTAAAGGGTACATACGCGGAAAACACCCGTCATAAAGCCATGCGCAGCTACCGATGTAATTTCCTCGGGAGGCTCAATATCAGCCCGCTGGTTTGATGGAGGCGGCATTTGGGCGGCAACTAAGCTCTGCCAATCGTATCATATGCAAGGCGCGATTGCCGGACCAATTGACAAAAGCGTGTCTTATCGACGTTCGATTGATCCCAGACGTGGGGTGAACTAGAGGGGAAAGATGAAAGAGCAATATACACCTCTTAAGGGAGACAAGACCCAAAAGAAGATTATGTCATAAGATAATGAAAAGAAACAGTTTTAGTCCAACATGAACCTGGACCAGCCAGCTTTCTGAAGAACAATCTTGGGGAAGAGAAACCAGCAAGTGAGCAAATCCCGAATACACTGCGGTGTTTGCCGGCGAAGGCGGGTGGATCAACGATTCTCCCGATAGCGACTCAGATAAAGAGGAAATCGGATTATATCAACCAGGTTCAAGGCCCGCAAAAAAAAGAAACAATTGAAGCCCATCCTCGCTCTCAACATCTCCAATTCCCTAAAACATCATTCACAATGGCTCTCACTGCTCGTACCGCAGTCGTGTCAAGGGTCACCAACGAGACGAAGATCCAAATCTCGTTCTCTCTCGACGGCGGCATTCTCCCACCTTACGAACCCACCACCCACTTCGCAGCCCCGACAGACCCCCAAGAAGCCGAGGCCGCGAAGAAAGGCATTGTGCCCGAGAAAGGATCCGGCCATGCGACACAATTCACACCAACCCAGCAAATTACCATAAGCACCGGCATTGGTTTCCTAGACCACATGCTTCATGCGCTCGCCAAGCACTCAGGATGGAGTTTAGCTGTGCGGGCCAAGGGTGATCTCTACAGTATGTCTTATGATGCAAGCGACTGCAAAGCCGAAACCCATAAAGGAAAAAAAAAATAAATAAATAAATAAAGGGCAATGCCAAACTAACACCCTCTATCAGTCGACGATCATCACACTACCGAAGATACCTTCCTCGCCCTCGGCACAGCATTCACCCAAGCCCTCGGTGCCCGCCAATCTCTCACCCGCTTCGGCCGCGGCGATGCCCCTCTCGATGAAGCCCTTTCCTGGGCCGTTATTGATCTCTCCAGTCGCCCATACGCAGTGATCAACCTCGGTTTCAAGCGTGAAAAGATCGGGGACCTAAGCACAGAGATGATCACTCACGGCCTCGAGAGTTTCGCACAGGCAGCCGGTGTGACGCTGCACATTGGTTGTACCTATGGTGACAATGATCACCATCGGGCGGAGAGTGCCTTTAAGGCTCTGGCCGTTGCTTGCCGAGTCGCTTGCTCGCGGAGACTTGCAGGTGAAGTTGGCGCCGGAGATGTTGTTAGCACCAAGGGTGTGCTATAAATGATACGACGAGAGAAGAAAAAATAAATGTAAATAATTTCATGTCAAAAAGTTTCAATCGCAAAGATGAGGCTATGGTACAATGGGATATATTTGATTCATGACTGCTTATCCCTGTTGGACTGTACCTCAGACTACAAAGTCGGTCTCAATGAAAATTGGACTTCATACTACAACAATTCCGGCACAGGGTTCTGTTGAGATTGATTTCTATTGAAGCAATAATAATAATCAAGTCTATCAAGAATATTAAACCTCAAAACCAATCCCCGAGTCCAGCTCCAATCAATCTGCAAAAAAAGAGAAAATCTATGTACGACAGCCACAGAAACGCCGTTCAACACATACACACATTGTACAATACTTCAATGATCCCCACAGACAAACCGAAAATCACTCCTTCACACAAAGAGCCTTGACGGCGCGCTCCCAGTACTTCTTTCGGTCATCCGTAACAGAAGTTCCGACACAATCACTGATATAGCTCTTCCATCCGGCTTCCGTACCGGCCTGCAAGGACGAACGGACATCCTTCGAGCATTGTGTAGTAAGGAACCAGGCACCGGAGCCAAAATCGTAGGTTCCATTGTTGCGCAGGAGATCCAATAGATCAGCGGGGCTGTCAGAGACCTTTGCGACCTGATCCTTGAGGGCTGGGATTGATGCAGCATATTTCTTATTGAAAGCAGGAGACTGCATGTTGCGAGCTATAGAATTAAAGGTTAATATTCGGTCTGTAGGTATGTCTTGACAAGAATGAAGTCCAGATGTCCTGGTACAAAAGCAAAAGGCTAGTGCTATGATAGATATGAGGGAATGACTTACTGCCCTGACCTGCGACACCGGGGAAATGATTCTTATTGTACTTGAAATCATCACTCTCAAAGGCCATCAGACTGATAATAGCAGCTTGCTCTGCCTTGGAAGTGATATCGTAGTTTTCGAAGGACTGGGCCACAAACTTTGCGGCTTGCGAAGCAGTGGCGCACTCTCCTTTGGCTGGAGGGTCGTCGCATGACGTGGAATTTGGAGCGATTTGGACCATTTTGGCTTCGGTGATAGTATCATCGCAAGTACTACAAGCCGACAAGGTAATTGGCGAGGCTGCGGAGAGAAGCGCCAGAGCCAGGAAAACAGTGGCAAACATGGCGTGCCACATGTTGACTGATCGTATAGTAGTTATTTGGTAAAGAACCAGGACGTAGAAATGGGGTTGAGATCAGAAAGATTTGCTGGAGCGAAGAGAAAATAAAAAAAAATAAAAATAAAAAAAGATCAACAATGATATATAATAAGCCAGCTAATATATTGAAAGCGAATGCAGGATAGATCAATGAGTGTAGCAAGCGAATGGCGTGGGCGCTGGGCTTCTTTATACTGTAGGAGGTAGTAAAAGGCTAGCAGCCTGAGACATTTCTGGATGAGGATGGGAAGGGGGGAGAGGGAAGTGCAGCGCCTAAATTCCAGAAGGAACATACTATTCGTGCACGCCCCGTCCGGCTTTTCAACCAGGGGGGCTGTTCAAACAAGGCTGGCATTGGCATGAACATTTGAACACAAGGCTGGCATGAGCGTAAGGCTGGCGACGAGGTTTTATTAGGCCATACAACCTTACACTATACTACTACAAAAGTAGATCGAAGATAAAAATAGTTTAATTTCGTATTGTTTGCTAAATAAATTCTAACTCCATTGATTCATCTTAAATGGATATCCTTTTCAACCCAAAGAAATCAAATACTACTATTAGGAATTTTATTAAAACTATCAGTTCCAATTCTTTCCAGCCCGGAAATAATATCTTTACCACTATGAACTTCACTGCTAGAGAGGTAGAGATCTCAAATTCTCTACCAGTGTTTATTAAGAATTCAAGAAAAGACTCCAAGGATTTGGATAGGATAAAATACCATTGGCTTTTATAAAAATACATAAAAGCTCTTGTTTAAGTACCTTCTTGTATAGAGAATATAAACAAAAGGTACAAACGTCGCTCACACAATGAACATGTTTCGACGAGCAGGTGGGCAGTGCACAAATACTTTGGGTGATGATCATGGTGAAACCTATGATGAAACTTGAAAGTGGCTAACTAAGGGGGAGAATTCGCGGGGAATGTGAGACGCGGAGTATGCGACTCACAGCATCCCACCCACGATTGGTAGTGGAGATTGTTCCTTGAAGCGGGGCCTTGAACAACGAAATGAGGCTACACAAAGAAGCTTTAGCGGATGCGAAAAGGTGAAGGAAGGGAGGTCCAAGCCGAAATAGGCACTGCAGAAGAGCCGTTCATATTCATTATCTCCATCTGACATGTCAGATCTTCTAGACCGGAGATATCCATGTCACCCCCTCTAATCCCAAGAATTGAAGTCTAGCTTGTTTACAAATTGATAATGTTTAAATAAAAGGGACAAAGAAGTCCGAAGCAAGCAGGATCAACGCATTTCCAACGTTCATCGCCAAAAGCAACAGTAAAAGACGGAAGAACCCAAATGTGCTCCAGGTGAACAGCAAAATCCCGGATCCCGTCACGGGAATTGAGACACCATGCATGCGCTCTCAAAACGAAACAAGAAAAAAAAAAGGTTGTACAATAGATGCTGATGCAGATCGTGTCCAAGGCCGTATCGATACACAACAAATACACAAATATATCGACTCAAATCTCTAATCGTCGCGACGACCGAGCTCATACGAGGTTTCAGTAGCCCCGCCTAATTCTTCGTCTTCCTTGAAGCTAACCCGTCGGAGCAGAGTAGGCATCATGCGTCGCGCACGCCGGGTGGGCGACGAAGAAAGACGTGATGGACTGATGATTGAAGGCACCTTGGTGTAACGATAACGGTACTGAGCTCCCAAGAGCATGACACGACCGTAGGTCCACCAGAGACAGATACCGACCGTACCGGCGATGAAAAATCCAAGGAATGTGAGGAACACCCAGTGTTGACCCATCTAGTTGAATATTAGCAATTTGACGCGAAAGAGGGGGGAAAGAGGGGAAAGAAAACACATACCCAGAAGATCAAGCGCGCGTCCTTGCCATGCCAGCTGTTTCCAGTATGGTGGGTGAAGAAACTCCACGAGAACTTGTTGTACTCGTCTTGCATCAGAATGCGTACCCGGCCAACTTCGCTGGGCTTGTCCTGCATGTACTCTTTCCAGATGACAGAAAGGAAGAGGGGACCAGTCGAATACATGACTGTAATGTAGGGAAGCAGCCAGCTGCGGTCATATTGTTGCAACAATTCGATCACGCGCAGGAAAAATGGGTGTTGCGGGACAGATCCCATCGCGTCGTTAGAAATACCTGTAGGTACTGTTCGGCGCACCCAAGCTGGATAGGCAAGCAGGGGGTCAAGGCGACGGTTGCAGCCCTATAATCAAAGTTAGCACACATTCCAATGGTCAAGATAGATTTGAATTGCAGAGATACGCACATCGTCCAAGTCAATATATGTACCACCATAGTGCGCCAGAACGAAATATCGAATGGAGTCCGCACGCTGGATAGGATATTTGTAGCCATCAAATGTGTCCAAAAACCAGGGGTATTCGGCGGCGATAAACTCGCGCGACTTCTCATTTGTCCACAGCTGAAATAAGATAGTTAGCACTTTCGATTCTGCGCCATGATTGAGTTGGGGTCAATCCACATACAATGTACTCATAGTCGGGGTGCAGGTCAATACAGCTCTGCTGAGCCTCTTGCCAAACCTCAGGGATGGTCTCATTCTTGTAAGTCTGGTGAATGATCTTGGGGATTATTTGAGGGCGCGTCTCAATCAGACTGGAATTAGGCGAGGGCAGTTCTGCCCGGTGGATCGCGTCGGCGGCGGCATCCTCGACCAGTAGTGACAGCAGAGTCGAGACACTCCGAATCAGGAGCGAGAGGATGAGGAGGTTGACAAGAACGAAGAGCAGGAGACCGCGCCGCATGGTGGCAAGGAGGGGAGTGAGGAGGTTTGTGTGATCTTGCTGTCGACGAGCTCAATCTTTGGATGGAAACCAGATAAACAACCTCCAGTAGGAATTGCGCAGGAAATCCGGGGCGGTCGTTAAACAAAGAAAAGGGTCGTAGCGAAAGGTCTTCAGGAACTCCTGGGCTGCGCAACCAACCAACTCGCTGAACCAGAGAGAATCGCAAGGCGCGCCGAGGCAGAGAGAACGAAGGCGTAAGTATTAGTGGCGGTAGATCATGAACGTAGTCTCTTGTGATTTTGTATGGTTTTCTTTTGGTCCTTCTCTAGTCCAACAGTCGAGAGAGTAAGGGGAGAGGCAGGTATTGACGAGACTGCGGGACACGATGGGGATATGGAGAATTAAAAAAAAGAATTAACACGAGGAAAGGGGATCCCAGACGATAATAAGGAGTGACGAGTGGGGAAAGACTAAGGCCAAAGCAGAAAAGAGCGAAATGTTGAAAAGGGAAATGCTGAGGGTGAAAAGGAAGCACATCGCCGTTTGTACCAGGGGACGCAGGTATATTACATACAGTGACATAGATTACGGGGCGTAACCAGATCTGGCTGTGAAAGGAGGGCGGGACAGGGGTATAGTGTGGCTGGAGGGCGAACTGGGGGAGGGTTGTGCGACGCTAAATTAAACCTCGAATACGGTAATTTACAGCTTATAATCAAGCGCCACGCGTTAAGCTTTGCAGCCCCTGGATTGGTGGAGCGACTCGGCCGGTGGGGGCGAGAACGACTGCGCCATTCCCAATGAGGACGCGCTCGTTATTTGGGATTACGCAGTTGCTGGGGCGGATACAGTGGCTGGGGCTTTTGATTTTATTGGTATTTCTATTTTATTCTTTCCTGTGTATGGATGGTGTACATCGAGATATGGTTTCACGGTTGCCTATACATACAGTGTACAGAGGCCATAGATTGGCAGGATCAGGAGCCCCGGTTAAATGCTTCTTTCTTCGTGTCAGATTTGCGTATTTTTGACTCTTGGGAAGTCGGTATTATCCTTGAAACATTTGAATCGACATGGTAGGGGGCCAACCTGTCACTGTACACGAACTAGAATATGCCAAAAATATCCCTGAGGCTGATTGTAGGTACAGTTAGCCTCGCAGATGCTATCTGTACTCCCCCTACTCCAAATCCTTGACCCTTTCTGGAGTAGTACTAGTCATGGACAACGCCCCACACTGAATGGTACCTCCCCTCCCCTCGGGCACAGAGCCCTCGTATATAGAGTATACATTACCTTCTGCCGAGGCTCGCCAAGTCCCACAGCCCTTTCCTCCCCCACCAAAAACTTGGATGGGGATACATATGTATGCTCCTTGCCATCGAACATGTACAGATCCAGAGAGACAGACCCAATGGGGCTATGATCTATCCCGTGTCCGTACTCCGCGGCATTGCGTCAGGCTGCACCGTTTGACTCCGTCTTTGGAGGGCCCAGCGTTCGGCCGGAGTAGCTTACACCGTTAGAGGCTAGATTACCGATTCGCCCCCAACCACTTCAAAATGGTCCGCACTTGTTGCGAACCCCACATAGGATCAATGAACAGGAAATTCGAAGAGAAAGAAAAGAATCATGGGGTGAGAGAAAGAAGATAATCGACAAGAAATCTACTCAATGGAATTTGTTTCGGTTACTGGTAACGAAACATTACACTGACTCTCTCAGTAGTCCTTAATTTACCATGACTTATTCGTTGCGGGGTGTATCTTAATGTATACTGTAACTTTGTAGTAGCGCGCAGAGCAAGGAGTTCAGGAGAAAAGAAGAAGAAGAAAAAAGAAAAAGAAAAATCCGTATTCGTATCACTATCCACCTCTGGTCTGGGGCATGAAATGGACCAGATACATAAGAAAAAAAAAGAAGAAAAAGAAAAAGACTCCACGCTATCCAAATTCTCCCGCCTAGTTGTACCCACAGAGTGGCTCAGACGGTTGTTCACTGGCCCAATGCTATCACCGACCCGACCCCACAAGAGGCCAAACTACATGTAAACCCACCGAAGAGAGCAAATCGTAATGGAGCCCTCCCACAGCCCCCCAAGGCACCAAAATTGTACATAAGCCTGAACAGCAGAACGCTGGTACGCCCACCAAACTCCTGCCCCAGGCAACACATATCCACCTGTTGCGTCAGGGAGGGAAGAATTGGGCAAAACCTCTACATAGCCCATGGTTCGTTGTGTATCGGGTCTTACTCCACTTCGCCTCGGTTTCGGGGACATGAAAAACCTCGAGGCTTGTGTCATCGTGTCGCACTGACATTGGTACAGACGGAGGAACATACGAGAGCCACTTTGACCACGGTGAATGGGATGTGGTGAGCATGAGAGAGCAAAAAAAAATCATGGAATCAACGCGTCAACACATGTCACGCCCGCCTTTGGTCGTAACTTTTACGTGCGGCACAAGGGTACTGATCAGCAACGTGTGTTTATAGCAAAATGACGTGAGAGGCCTCAACACTTTATTTGGGCCCTGTTGCTAGGGACATCTTCTCAGGCCGATCATCGATCAGCGGCTCATTTCTCCTCTTTTGGTGCCGCCACGGCTGCTAGGATTCAGGGTCTGTGACAGCAGACGAGAACCACGCGACGCAGCCTTGAGGATGGAATGTCCGTGTGTCCGTGTGTCTTGTTTGTTTTAAGGACAAGAATGACCCCACGCCAACTCGGGTTTCCAGTTTTACCAGTAAAGTACACGTAAAGACCAGGCGATCAAGCCCTCTGTCATCTCGTTTTAGCCCTACTCTTCGTCGTTTTCTTGCTCATGCTCAATGACATCTCCCCCCAGACATGGCACCAGCGGGGCAGCCGATAATCAGGGGGGGTGGCAGTCTCATATCGGGGCGAAAAATGGGGGCTGTGAAATGGCTTGCACTGCGAGTCTGCGGCGTACTTCCTACCCAGAAAGGAAGTATCAGCAGCCAAGTTACCATTGCCGCAAGTTATAATTGTCATGATGAGCAAGGGGAGGTCCCACTGCCCTATCTACGGTATATTTAGTGATTGTGACGTGGTTTATCATGCACCGTGCAAACATGCGATGTTGTCTTGAAACTTTCAAATCAATTGGCATTTGGAGTATGCAGATCGGGTATCTATCGCTATGTAACGCTACGAAATAATGCAAGCCTCCTCTCCCCATCTTAGCACAATCAAGATCTGGGTTGTCCCACTGATCTGAGTGCATGGCGCGACATACGCCTTTTCAACAAGCCCATTTGGGGGATGACCATAATTTCACGAGAACCACCACGCGACGAAAAAGATGATAATTGCTCATTTCACGCCCATATAACATGAGGTAAAACAAAGGGAAGAGGGCAACGGAGAATATGAGAAAGAGAAGGCTAGCCGCAAGGCTTGCCCTTGTCCTTGCTGGTGCCATATCACGTTCTTCACTCGCGTCGGGTGTACTAACATGCCCAAGCGCAACTCATCAAGCTGGTCCCGGCAACATTATGGCATAAGAAGCATCCAGGCGTGAGGTGAACAACTTGATAAACTGTGTTCCGACCGTATGTAAATGAAGTATACGGTCTCATGACTATTACAGGTGACTTTCAGCGAACTTCTGGCGCAGCCGCCGCCGCAAATTCGCGATTCACATTGGTCGCATCCGTTGGGCGATCCGCAGGTTGTTCAAACAGTCTCCGCCACCACATGGGCGGATCAAGAGGCCGGTGGCCACCGTGCAGCGGTGGGTAGACATCATTGAAGAAATACCACACATGGCCAACCACAACCCCACATATCTCGTCTTTGGGTACATAACGATGGACAATCACACTGAAAGCCATAAGGACCCATGGAAGGTAAGGAGCCGTGAAGACAAGGAGACCTAAGAAGCTCAGGCGAGTTTCGGGGTTCCGACGGGCCCAGATATAGACCAGGCTGGACGAGAGGGCAGATCCAAGGAAGGGCATCGAGAGAAATGGTGAGATAATCAAGAGCGAAGACATGGCGTAGAACATTAACCAGGCGAATTGGGCCGGGGAGCGGCCGGATGATTCCTCCAACAGGCGGGAGTATCGCTGAAGAAAGAACACATGAAATATGAGATCGAGATTGAGCGGGCCGAAATAAAGAAATGTTGTTATCAAACGCCAGTATTGTGATTTGACGTAGACGGCGCGAAAACTGTAGAAGAGTTGGAACAGGGTCACTATATGACACTGGACCAATACCGAGGTCGCCACGGTGGCCACTGTCCACCATCGGGTGACAGGAGGCATCTCATAGAACCACTGCTCCAGCGGGAACTGGGCCATTTGCGCATTGTTCTCCCATAGCGCTGCCATCTTATCGAAAGTCGAACCTAAACAGAGGAGGGGGCGAGCGAAAGCAACGAGACGGTGGGGAAGTGTATAGGGAGCAGTGAGCCCTCGGTGATAAAGTGAACTCTATCGGGCTTATCAGTATAATGCTCACGTGACTGACGCGCGCGCGTAGAGATCCCAATTAGGCAAAAATAGGGAGGCGGGAAGCACGATATTCGGGCTAAGACGAATTGGTTCATATTGACTTCTCCCAGCCTCTTCAATCGTGTCTTTCCCCTCCCCTCTTTACTGTCCTTGAATGTCTATCTCCTTAGTGTTTACCCCCTCTATCGATCCTATCGATCACCGATTATTTTAATTCCACCCTTTCTCCCCGCTCCATCTTCATCAACACTGCAAGGGATAAGCTTTTTCCTCGACGCGTGCGCATCCGCGAAAAAAAAAAAAAAAGAGAGAGAGATCAATTCCGCAATCGCAACAGCACCCCGCGATAGAACCATAATTCATAATTGGCGCGTCCAGTCGTACGCCCGTTCACAATGCCTCCAAAGGCCCACAAAACAGCAGAAGCAGCGAGCCCAGCTCAAGCGCGCAAAACAGCCTCCAAGGGAGCAGCCAAGTCCCCAAAGAAGCCCGCTGCAAAGCGCATGTCCAATGTCCAACGTAGGTGCCACCCATTCAACCAATAATATAAATCTCAAGCGCATTCCACACCACCTTCCCAATCAACAATAGACTGACTCTTGTCTCGATAACAGCCGGTGATCCAACACCCCAAGGTCGCCGCCGCCGCTACAAGCCAGGCACCGTCGCATTGAAAGAAATTCGGCGCTACCAACGCTCCTACGACCTCCTCATCGCCAAACTGCCCTTTGCGCGCTTAGTCCGCGAAGTTGCTTTGGATCTTCTCCCTGCAGAAGTTGGTGCTGAGCTACGATGGCAATCACAGGCTATTCAAGCGTTGCAAGAAGCCGCGGAAGCTTTCATGGTGCATTTATTCGAAGATACCAATCTCTGTGCGATACATGCGAAGCGTGTTACGATCATGCAAAAGGATATTCAGCTTGCGCGTCGTATTCGAGGAGCTTGGGGTGGTCTAGGCTGAGCCCGTACCCTCCCTTTTTCCCCTTTATTTGCCGATACTTTTTTCTTTCCTATTGCTTTATTGGTCTTCTGAGCCTCATTATTTCTATTCTTCATGGGATATGCGTGGTCCTTTGATCTTATCTTTAATTGCGGATTTTGCAATTCTTGGACATTATCCTACTTGAACCCTCAGGGCTGAAATGGTTCAGCGAAATCTGCCGGCGTATTCTAGGCATGGAGTCAACTTGGGCAGTGTTATTTTATTCTATTATTTTTCGCCCTCTTGTTTGTTTCATTTGTCCGGATGCACGCGAGGCTAGACTCGGCTAATCGCTGTTTTTATTTTATTTTATTTTTTGGCGTGTGCGTGATCTTGTTTTAAGTTGATTATACCAAGGAGTCTGTAAATTAGCATGGATATCGGGTGTTGTGCTGTTGTTGATTTGTTCATCTTTATCGTTTTATAGTAGGTACTGCGATGGCATGAATGGAGCTCGAACCGGTGTTCGTTTGCAAGGAGTGAAAAACTCCTATCATGATTTATTTGCCAAATTTCCAAAAAGGGTCGCATCAATAAAACATCTCGAATTTGGTATATCCTTGCGTATTTCCTAGGGCCCGGGTGGACACTTAAGTGGATATTGATGCAGGACAGTATGACCCATACACCATGGGCCAGCCAAGCTTTTCACTGAAGATTTTGAAATAAAAAAAACGCCTGCTCCATGTCCTCAAGTGCATATGGAATGGTATCATAAAATGTAAGCGCCTGTTTAAGAAATTATAAGAGTAAGAATGAACAAGAATGTAAATGCCCCCCATTAGTGACTAAGCTGGCATCCCGGGGAAAAGGTGTTGAAATAGTCGAATCAGGCTGATCTTTTCAGACCTGGTGGAAGACTCATAATAAGTCGTTGCCCTTCTTCACGCACCCCGCGAGCTTCATCACCTTTGCCCTGGCGTTCAAGAGTCTCTGCTAGCATCTCATCAGTGACGCTGGCCCACAAGCGGTCGTTGGCTCTTTTAGCCATAGCACGGCCAGCCCGTGCACTCTTTTCAGCTTGTTCGCCGACTACCCCGCGGAAATATCTCCAACTCATAAAGGTGAGTGTCATACATGTTATCTGGCTGTTGCTAATAGCAGTTGCAGACTGTAGTGCTTGCTGGAGGTATTGCTTGGTCTGGATAGTTGAGTCGGTGTGTACGGTGGCGCAGACCAAATGGTATGCTGCTTGAATGTACTTGTTTGGACTGTTTGAGCAGAAAGAATCCAATATAGCCATGGCGTTAGAAAGATGAGAATGTGCAGGATGAGCTGGATCGCGGACGATGAGGACAGTGTTGAGGTTAGCAAGGATGCATGTGTCACGGCAAGGGTCGTTGCGAGTAGTTTTGCTAGCCGAATGCGACAGGGATAACAGAGGCGATTGGAAGATTGAAAGAGCGGCGTCAAGATCGCCGGTGGCCTGCGCAATAGTGCCTGCAGCGTATTCCATGAGACACTCTACAGAGCTAGGAATATCCGGCCCGATCTCCAAAACAACCTGTCGTAACTCATTCAGGGACTCACTGGCCATTTCCCAATCAGTTCGGGAACATGCCAAGAAGACACGCTGCAACAGAAAGTTACAGTACAGCGATCGGCGCCACTCAACCCGTCGAGTTGCACTGACCATGCACTCGGGAATCTCTTGCGGAGCCTTGAATGATCCTGTAAACAATGTTAGACAATAGAACCCAGCGATAACAGTTGACTCTTCTCGTACCTTGGATCATTCGAAGCCCCTCGTCAAGATATTTCTCTGCCTTTCGACCATCAAAAGAATTCTTAGCGCTCAAGGTGAGAGAGCTCAGGAAATATGACAATGCGTAGAGGTCATGTTGAGGTAGCCAGTTGAAGCTTAAAAGCAGGGTGCCATTTTGCACCTGAAGAATATCGCCCGTATCGATCGATGATGGTCCAGCAGACTTGCCATTAAGTGGAATGGAAAATGATCCATCGGCACGCCAGTTTGTATCATTGAGTGTCTCATCTACCAAAGCCTGCATGACCTTCAACTTTTGAGAAGACTGGTTAATATCATACTCAAGAAGGCTGCAGCAAATATCAGCCATCTGGGTTAGTGTCACAAGCTGAGGTATGTGACGGAGCTCATCATTCAACTGGTGACTTCGTGCTACAGCTACAGCGCGCTGCGCCTGTTCAATGGAATCAGAGCTGGCCCCTTGTTGCAGATGCGATAAAGCTTCGATAACAGCTGCCATTGCAGAAACAGCCTTGTCACCATTGCGACTGGCCATGGCTGCAATTTTAGTGAGATGTTGAAGAGCCTGAACAGAATCTTGATGGGACGAAGACGACATAGACAACGAGACTCGAAGAAAGCGGAATGCATATTCCCAAGCCGCATGGCGGTACCTGCACATATTGTCAGCAAATACTGTAGAGCAACCCATAGAATTGACCTACGCTTCCACGTCCTGAATCATGCCATCCACTGCTTTAAGAGAAGCTTTGGGATTGTTTTTATGAAGCATGCGAGCTAAGAGATGCTGCATGCTATATTTCAAGTCCAACATGCGGTTCTGAAAGGGTCAGTATGATACGAAGCTTTATAAATCCTGGCGTCTGCCGTAGGAGCGGGATGACACTCACTCTCTCACAAAGATCAATACCTTTGCTTAGAGCAGTCTCAGCTTCTATGTCATTATCCGTTTCCTCGAACAAAGTTCGTGCATATCGTAATCTGACAAGAGCTTCTTTGCGAGGTTGCAAACGCCAATTCTATTCAATACAATTAGCTCATCCAGTTAAGGGAGACTTGGCGATAAAGGGGGTCTTACCTTCAACACAGCCTCGAGACACCCAAGTCCGGTGGCAACGAGTTTATAATAGTCTTCGGCATCCGCTTGACTAGATACCAAGGCGGTGCGTGTTCCGTGCAGATGAGCAGCATTGAGATATTCATCGGCTAGCGACAGAAGCAAGACCTGATAGTCGACCGGAGGCTTATTAGACTTCGTTGATTTGTCAGGGTTTTGTGGAATGTTCTGCTTTTTCTGTTGGGGCTTCTTTGGGTTCTGCTGTTTTTGAGTTTTTGCTTGAAAATCCGGAGATGGTGCCGGAACTAAGACTTGTGGAATGGCTTTCATAGGTTGTGATGGTGTGGTTTGAGGGGGTGTGGGCCTAGGCGGTATTGGTTTCTTTGGTGTTGATATAGGCTTTGACGCAGTTGTAGTTGACGGGCGTTTTTCACTCTTAACTTTAGGTGAAGGCTGAGGTGGAGGTCTTGGCTCAACTTTCACTGGCTCGACTAGTGGCATTTGCAAGCTAGATTGGCTCTGAGTTGATGGAAGGGGTTGGGAAGTTACCGGTGGAGCAACTTGGGATGGAGCAATTGGAGCAATGGTTGACAAGGAATCAGATGGTAAAGATATTGGAGGCAAATCAATCGAAGCCGAATTTGAAAGTGCACTTGGATCAACATAATCCGGGGGTGGAATGTACCGTGATCGTGGAGCAGCTGGCAGAGGCGGCTCAACGAATAAATTGGCGGGATTAACAAATTGATGCTGCAGCTCTTCTGATGGCAAAGATGGTAGTGGTGGCGGTGGCAGAGACGGTAGGGACTGTGCTGGCTGCTGTACTGGCTGCTGTACTGGCTGCTGTACTGGCAGCGCAGACGCTACAGGCGGCAAAGGTGGATGTTGCACATGAGACGACGGTTGAAGAGGAGACTTGTGTACTAGATTCTGTGGTGGTTGTGTAATTTGAACAGGGGATTGAGGCGGTCTTTGGCGGGGAGATTGCTGTTGTTGAGGTTTCGGAATTATAGGTGATTGATGTTGCGGTTGAATGAGAGGCTGCTGTGGTGGCGGTGGCCTCGGATGAGGGGACTGTTGTTGTGCATGGGGGATGATGGGGGAATGGTGCTGTGGCCTAGGAAGCAAAGGCGATTGTCGTTGTTGTTGAGACCGAGGCGATTGCTGTTGCTGGTGAGGTTGAGCGATCGGCGGCTGAGGATGAGGCGGGAGCTGGTGTTGCGGCAGGATGACTGGGGATTGTTGTAACCGCGGTGGCTGAATAGGTTGTTGAATAGCATGCTGGTGATGTTGCTGCAGGTATTGTCCATATGCAGAGGGGTAGGGCATCATCCCTGGTGAATAGGCTGGTGGTTTCCCATAGCCATTATGGTATGGCGGCGGCGCAGGGGCCGCGACATTATTGTACACCAACGGCTGTTGGGGAACACGCCCGGGCTGGTACTGCGGATGAGGAATGTATTGGGGATATTGACCGGGATTGGGTGGTGGGTAGCTCATCGCCCCGATGTGCGCTCTCACCAAGTGAAGCTGCCCGATATGTCCGATGACCTTACGCGCAGGATGAAAGCGATGCTTTCCGCGTGTCGGGGCGGAGAAACTCGCGGCGGTCAGCTGATAAGCAATGCGATAGGGTGGTTGGCCAGATCTGGAAGGAACAAAGCGGATAGATCTATATGACTTCACCGTCGATTTCATGTGTATGTACATTCAGCATCAAACATCAACCCAACGATAACTATATCCTGAAATTCTAATTCGCCTCAATAACACCATGCAGATATATAATTAAAGGCTATATGGGCAGCCAAAAACAAACAAAATATGTCAAAATGCCAAACCCTTGGAAAATCCACTATTCTTGCTCGAATGAAAGCCGACTTGGCCTTGTGAAATATTCTTTTACAACATGCGAATCGACGAGTACAACGAGTCCAGTGGCTGATCTTCGATGACGGGTGAGACGATTTCCTCGCCGATACTCGGTGTGAACGTGAGAGGTGGATGCTCTCGGACTGTCCAGGGGCAAAGTTCATTACAGTTCTCCACGCCGATCGAGGGCTCAGCAGGATGAATCCTTTGCGAAGCCCATGCTGCGTCAGGATCTGGTCCACTGCCCCCAAGGCACCGCTCAGTGTGGAATGAATATGTGACTTTCCCACTTTCATCGGTACTATATGGTTGTTTTCGAGGGCATTTGAGAGTCGTGTTGCAGGCGGCGCAGACCGAAATCCGTCGACAGGAGGTACAGAAGGAATCAAAAAGACGACAGATGGTAGTCTGATAAACACTTGACAGCCAAAGGTCAACTGATCTATGAGCACATCCGAATCGAGGTGTCATATATTCCTCCTTTCCCACTTGGCCTGACTCTGTAGTAAGCTGGTACTCTGTACGCATAACCAACTGCTCCTCATCGTCGAGTTCAGGGAATAGAGATATCTTCAATGTAGTCGGACCATAGTTCTCAGTACATGAGTGCCAACAGTATCTCTCCGTGGCCATACTTCCGAACTGGGTCTGCAGAGCGTTCAACGTGATTTTTCTCACTCGCATCTGGTCGATCAAGTCCAACTTGTCGCGGAATGTCATTTTTTTGCAAGGGCAAATGTCAACGACTCCGGCTAGTTCACCCACGTTGCAAGTGCGAGTTTCAGACTTGCGTCTCAGCTCTCGGGATGAAAATGCAGATCGGGGATGCAATTTCAGACATTTAGAGCACGCACGCCATCGGTGGTTCTCGAGCAAGTTAATAAACTGCCAGCGTGGGGTTACAAAATTATGTCCGTTGCGATAATGATGAAATAGTGGCGCAAAGTCACGGGTAAACCGTAGGGATTTGGACATCAGGATTTCTCCAGAGATGGAGAACATACGTTTGCATGACAACGCCAAGGCAGCCTCAGGGATCAGATTCAAATGGGAAATGATTTCGAGAAGAAGCTCCGTGGGTAACTCCATCAGATAGCAACGGCTTGTTTCCTCTTTCTGTTGTTTTCGCGACCGAGTCGCGGGCCAATTTTTAATCTTCATGATCATTCTGACCTTGTCTGTGGCTCGCGAGAAACGCCTTGGCATGTCGACCGGAGATACAGCTAAATCCATGAAGAGTTGGGGATTCAGGATCTTGGATTCAAGTTGAGATGATTTGGTGCGTTTTATATAATCAGAAAGCATCGGTAATTTGGTGGTTGAAATGGCACGAATAGTGGTCGTAGGTGGTTATAAAGATGGACAACGGGTCTAAGTAGGTATATGCCGAAAGATCATGTTGAAGTACAGACGCCATGTATCGTGTGACGGGTAGGAGGCACCAAGAGCGAAAAGAAAAAGGGGAAAAAAAGGGAAAAGAGCCTGGATCTGTTGACTTTGAAATAGGTTTTAACTGATAAAGTTGCACGAAAACGGACCATGGGATTGGGTCACAGAAGGTTGCGGGCCATGCTATCAGCATTACATACTCTCTAATATAGGGCTGCGGTGCGGAACGGGCATGATCACCGTTCTTTGTCTGATGATCCCGATACAGCCCCTCAGTCTTCTATTTCCCTCTCTCTGATTTTTTTATTGTTATTTTTTCTATTTTTTGAATACAAACACGGAGAAATGTCTACACTTTGTGATCGAGGGGCTTCATACCCATGAGGTGACGGCCGCAAGCTATCTAGGGTTACCGCAAGCGGAAAGCAGATTGCCGCATTGAGCATCATCGCATCATCACTTGTATTTTTAATAGGAATTCTCCTCGGATTCGAGAGATTCCACACGAGCCTAAAATGCTTGGGCCGCATCCGCTCATGATTAATCTCCGTTTGATCCTCGCTCGGATTATATGACCTTGTCAACTGACAAAGCCCTATCTACCCCATGACCCACCATGACCATGCGTCTAAAGATGTTGCTGCCAACACCGATCTATACCCCTTTCGACATTATTCCCGCGTAGCTGACTCATCAATATAAGTCAGCTGACTTTCTGCAGGGATCCCGAAAAATTCGTATGCCAAGACTTTCAGAATCGGTCTGCCGAGGTTCTTTCCTGATAAGGTCAGGTTTGCAGGCCGCCGAGTTCCATAGAAAATACGGTAGGAGAGACATCTGGAGGGTGGAAAAATCAAGAATCGATTGAAAGACACGTCCGTTGCACCTCTTATAGATCACACCGCATTACTTCTTCTTTTCCATTGCTTGCATTCTGCGTAGCCTCTATATTCCGGACAAAATCATTGTGTTTTTATAGCAGCACTCCTAAATCCGTTCTATCTATTTGTGCTCTTATCAGATTTGCAGGAAATGGGCTTGTTCTCATGGGCACTTCCGAATGGTCGGGTTGCTTTCCACCATGCCAAGGATAATAATCTTTTCCTCACCAAGACCTCAGAAGAATCAGGCGCAAAAGAGCAAACTTCTTTGGTGGAAATATGTCGTGCGGTGACCCCCGAAACCTGCCAGCTCAACCCCTTGCTTTTCAACGGGCATCTGCAGACTGGCTATACTCAGATGAACCCTGATAATGTTCCTGTTTACTACAAGAGAAAAATTTTTGACTCGGATATGCCCATATTTACTGGGCAATATGCCATCGATTTCGCCGTTCAGCCATATGATATGCCTCCAGAGGGGGAGCTGACGGACCAGGCAAGGGAGTTTACATTGCCAGAGGGCCTGCCTCCCCGCACATCTTTCTTCTCAAAAGATGAGTTCTCTAAGGTTGGGTCGACTGATTCGAAACCCATGCTTGTACTTCTGCATGGTCTGAGCGGCGGTTCGCATGAAATATATTTGCGCCATGTTTTGGCGCCCCTTATAGAAGATGGCTCCTGGGAGGCCTGTGTGGTAAATTCGAGGGGTTGTGCCCAAACAAAGATCACCACAGGTGTACTTTACAATGCACGAGCAACCTGGGATATGCGTCAATCTGTCAAATGGCTGCGAAAGACCTTTCCCAATCGTCCCCTCTTCGCCATTGGGTTCTCGCTCGGGGCTAACATTCTCGCCAATGTTTGTGTTGACCTTTATCCGAATCCATCACACGATGCTAATTTTCTATAGTATCTGGGAGAGGAAGGCGAAGATTGTCAGATAAAGGCTGCTGTTATCTGTGGAAGTCCCTGGAACTTGGATGTCAGCTCGACCACTCTACAACAAACCTGGATAGGTCGAGAAATTTACAGTAAAACAATGGGGAAGAACATGAAAGCACTGTTTGAAAGGTGAATTAATCTTTGACGAATCGCTCACAAATGAGCTAACGAACGATAACAGACATGTGGATTCAATTTCCAAGAACCCTCGCGTCGACGTTGAGGCTGTCAGAAACATCACCTACCTACACGAATTCGATCGGTAAGAGTGGTTCTACTTAAATGTTTGGCCCTTACTCTCAACATGTTTGGTGTTCTAACGTCGTATTTCATAGGAATTTGCAATGTGCGACATGGGGCTATCCCACTGAAGGCGCATACTACCGTGATGCTAGTTCAACAGACGTGATGCTTGACATTCGCATTCCTTTCCTTTGTCTGCAGGCAGAGGATGACCCTGTAAGTCGTATAAAGTGGTGCTAATGTACAATATAGCTTGCTTATGCATATTATAGATCTGTTCAACGGAGGCACTGCCATACCAAGAAATGACACAAACACCATACGGAGTAATGGTTACCACGTCTTGGGGTGGACATCTCGGTTGGTTTGAGTTTGGGGGTTCCCGGTGGTTTGTGAAACCAGTAAGCAAATGCAGTTCGGCTCCCTTACGAAGTTCAAACCCATTGATTGATTGATATAGGTTAACAAATTCTTCAATATGATGGCGAAGGAGATTGACACACAAACCCCGGGTGTAGTCGAACACCCTGACAGATTGCCGGGCCACATCGCATACCACTCCGGTATAGGCAAAGATAAAGACTTGGCCCCTAAGCCTAAATTTGGCCCTGTTCGCCGCAAGCTGGAGATGAAGCTATCTTAGCAAATTTCAGGCCTTATGGAACATTGCGTTTAAATTGGCTGCTTTCTCTCGGTCTCGAGGCGCAGCAGCACGGGGTGTGGAGAAATAATGAACCATTGAAATGGTTCAAGCAAATAGCACGCCATGTCTAGGTACGATTTCGGGTTGGATAAAACATAGATTTTGAATAACTTTCTTTGTGGACATAGATCTATCCGTAAAGTTATGATTGGCATGAATTCATCAATTTTAGGAGCAACTCCTTCAATGTGATCAACGCTATTCACAGTATTTAGATGAGACAAATGTAATAATAACACCAAAGAAACGCCAAGCCTTGTCTAGATACATGAAAAAGGGTATAGACTTTATCGCCCTTAAGCAAAAGAGACGCTTTTCCGCTTCGGCTTTGCCGACTTTGAGCTGGCATTTGGTGCAGGAACATCACTATCTCCCTTTCCTGAATCACCCTTGCTTTTCTTCTTGTTGCGGATAGAATCCTTGACAGCCTCAAGTTTGTTCTTCTTTTGCGCCTGTCGAGCTTCAAGCTCCTTTTGTCTCGCTTCGCGGATTTCCTCCAATTGGCGTGCCTTCATCATCTTCGACTCGATTTGACCATCCTTCTCAGCATTTACCATAGCAAGAATAGTCAACATACCCTCCTATAGGGAAAGAAAAACATGTCACTGTTAGTTCAAAATTTCTATATTGTACCGGGGGAAAAGTAGCGAACCTGATCATCCACGAAAGTCTTCCCCTTTTTCTTGCCCTTGGGCTTAACGACACCAACAGGGGTGATAGTATTTAACTTGGGTAAGTCAAGCTCAGCCTCTGTATACTTTCTCTTCTTCTTCTTCGCTAGAAGGTCGGATTCGGTGCGGGCTTTCGCTTTAACTTCCTTGGGCGGGGGTCGCTTAACGTTTTTAGACTTGCTCACACGCGAAGCAGAAGACAATGACTTGGAGCCACCTGCGGCGGCGCCCTTGGTTGATCCTTTAGTAGGCGCCATTTGGAGGGATCGGACAATCGGGTTTTAAGTCGAAATGCGCCAAGTAGAACAATGTAGCGTGGGATCAAAAGGCCAGAGATTGGAAAAGTGCGGTGAAATGAGGTTCTGCTAGAGAATATTTGATATTCATGCGATGAACAAAAGAAGTCCCGAATGAAAAATCAATCAAGAATCATGGAGCATGCAGCATGCAGTTAAACATGGATGCAAATCCAAAAAAATTGAAGGGAAATTTTAGAATGGAAGGCGGTGAACCTAGACACGGCCACCACTCAACCTCAACTGCGAAACATCCAACCCGCAAGAGCTCACCAGTGACGGTCTACCTCTTCTCTGTCCCACCTTAGAGATCGCCCTCTCACCGGATTGAGTGGACGCTGAGATATCCTTCGCAATGACGATCAACCCTACCTACCTCGCCCAACGGACGCGTTCCTGTACGTACCCTTCCTTTCGTCGATCTCCCCGAGGAGTTCCGATCATCCACGAAACGTTCGCCGCAATTGAAGCCCGTCAACACATCAGATAGCTAATAAAACATTTTTTTTTTTCAGCCGTCAACTGGAACGATGCGAAGTTCCGCGTCCTCAAATCTTACCGAGAGTGGCTGCGTGCGGTCAGTATACCCCATATCTCGAGACCCACGCTGTGTTCCTGCATTGACGACCAATCGCTGCCGAATATATGGTCAGCATAATTTTGGATCAGAACAATAACTAACATTCATTGTTTCGGTAAATATAGTCCCCTGAGATCCAAACTATGTACTCCTTGAACATGCCCGTATCTGCCATCCGTACCAAGATCCGTCAGGAATTCGAGAAGCACCGCTATGTCAGCCAGATGAACGTCGTCGACGTGCTGCTCTACCAGAGCCACGCCGAGTTCCAGGTCAGTCACAGTACTCTTCAGTTGAGAATTCACACGTGAAGTAGAGCATGAGCGAAATTGCTCGTCCAATGGGGGCAGCTTTCGTGACCTGCTTGAATCAACCTCACGACTTTGAATCCTTGGCTTCTCTTTTGCCATTAATTTAAATCAGTGCTCACACTCAATTGCAGGAAACTCTAAACTACTGGAAGCAACTGTCTCATGTTATGAAGTACTTCCGCCCCGAAGAAGACCCGGGCGCACGTCTACCACGCAACTTTGTGTCAGGCTTCTTGGAAGGCCGCAATTGAAAACATTGTTTCCCGTAATCCATCCTCTGCTTCCCTTTTTTTCCTTTTCTATAAAGTGCCAGTCCGTCATGCAGCAGTTGATAGGACTGCAATAATGACGGAGACATGAAGTGTACATATTGTCTGAGTAGATCGCCGAATGATTTATCTGTTTCTCATCTTGCAGTCGCATATTGAATACCAAGACGCATCAGTCTTCAACCTTAAAGAAAAAAATTTTATTGTGGTTCTTTACTCTAATCATCGCGATCAGGCCTTGCGTGCAAAATTGAATTCGCAGTAACGCTGGGCTAGCAAGCAAATATACCCAATATCGGTATCATTCTCGCTGACACCTGGGCATACCCCGGAACTCGAAATCACACCCCTTCAGATGTTCCTTGGATTCTTTCCATTACTCGAATATCAATCTTCTGACCCAATCGCTTCGTGCTGATTTTGCCCGACGACTGACTGGCGTGTTTGGTACAAAAATATCAATGCATGCCAGCAACCTGGCCACACAAGCAACTCAGTCGAAACACCCGCTTTCCATAGCCCAGTTGCATAATCAACATCCTCATCACGAAATACATTCGCATCACCAACATCAATCGAGGTAGGTGGCAATCCACCAAGATCCTTAGCCTGAGAAGGAACCGTATACATAGTGGCATAATCGTGGTTAATTCCCAGGGCTTATTTGCCAGCATCAATGCTACTAGCCCTCGTCCAAGGCACGATGTCTCCAAACTGCAGCATCGAACGAGTCTCATTGCTATCGTCAAGCCACGGATACATCAGCAATCGTCCGCGAATCTTCGGCCTCGGGCGATCGCGAGCTAATAAAACAACACCCGCCGCGGGATTCCCACCGGCAGAACTCCCACATACAATAATATGGTCGCGACTGAAGCCTAGCTCCTGCGCAAAATCGTTCATCCACAAGAGGGCCGCGTAGCTGTCTTCTAGCTGAGCGGGCTGTGGATGCTCGGGTGCTAAACGATATTCAGCGGAAATTATTATAGCGCCGAACTCTTCGACCCAGTCCAGTATACCTTCGATGCCCACGTAACGGCTTCCGGACATGTGTCCACCGCCATGCATGTGGAGGACCCCTGGAGTCTAATGCCTGGTCTTTTGGAGATAGGATTCGTTGGCTTGTTTCGGGCGGAAGATAGACGCTTTCAGTGTTCCTGCTGGACCTTGAAATTCCCTCTCTTCATGAGATATAATATGCTCTCTCCCTTGGAGAGTTTGTTCCAAGGTGAAGTCCAGGCATTCACGACGAGTGGCCATTTGCTCTGGCATGCTAATATTGTCATTTTGGGGAAGCTGGCTGTGCACTTCCGCGAGGTCGGGATGAAGTGGCGGTCTTGGGATAAGAGACGCCATTGTACTCAGGATCTACTTTCACGTGTGTATCTTGAAAGAACCTTGGAAAGGTTGGAATATAAATTTTACATTGGACTTCAATGTTGATATTGTATCAACAAGACAAAGATAGCCAGGGGATTAAATCATTTACATACCAAATTCAACTCCTATTGTAGAAAAATCGTTGCAATAGTATGATTGTTTATGCTTTTGAAATCATACAAAAGACAGCATTATACATGAACTAATTTGTATAGTCGAAGTTACTACGCGCGTCCATAGGTTAAATGTGTCCGATGCCTTCAAATGTTCGTACTAGGAGTGGATCTTGCTGAGTCGGGTGGATCTTGAGCCGCTTGATGCACATGTGTCACAGTCTCTGGCCACACACTCAGCTCCCTATATAGTATGCCTGCTCTTCAAGGTAAAATTTACCACGCCATGCGCTTTTTTTTTTTTTTTTTTTCAAAAACTGTGATATTGATAAGAACATTTTTCCTTGAAATACGAGCCTTCTAGACTGTGGCATTCTCGAAACTTACAAAACTCTCTAGACATAAGGGTAACGTCCTAGATACTTTGCTGGGTCCGCGACAGTATAAGTATGGGCGTATGAATCTCAAAAAGCAATACATATAAAATCCTCCTTCAACTTGAAGGGGTATACATTCCCTTTGTAAATACGATCTTGGCCATCTCATGTGTACATCCTCTGGACCCTGAGTCCAGCCTTAGCCGCAAGGTGGGGACACCACGAAGCCAGAACAGACTAGTAAATAACTAGGCAGCAAAGTGTCCCTGCGCCCCGGTTCAAAAAATAATTCAGTCTCTTTCTCCATTTCTGTCTGTCATATCCACAGAAAAAAAGTTTCAGTGATGAGGACTAATCTCCTTTCTATCGGTTCCTGGGTATATACGGCCTTTTCCGTGGCCCTTCTGACTTCATGGTCAATATCAACTCTAGTATTTTCCGTGCTAAATATCATCAACGACCATGACAGCTTAATGGAAACGATTGGATCCGTCAGCCTCCTCACATATTTGGCATGTCGTCTGATTGTATTCCTCCAGCCAAATGCCCAAGATAACTCCATCGCTCGCTTCATAACGAACGCTCACCAGCGCTCACGCAAGGAAGCCCTCTTGGTGTTTCTGGTGACATGGACTTGGCTCTATGAATTGGCATTTCAATTTTTCTTCATGCTTGCAGCCACAGTTTTCGGAGGTGCTATTGCGGTCTCAATCTACAATGATCCCGATCCGAATCTAAGTGAATCGGATATGGACAAGACTGCTCTGGCAAGTATCGAGGAGTTTCAAGAGAAGTCGGGTGTGGATCCAAGGAAAATTCTAGATTGGATTCCACCTAAGGCTTTGGTTTATATTGGCCTCGCTTTGTGGCTGAATTTTGGGGCTCTATGTGTTTATGTCGTTCGCCTTTCGTGGCGATCAGCGAAGGTCGTGCTGGGACAATCGTCTGACCCTCGAGATTAGGTGAAGGGGGTGAATCCGGACGCTTCGGATGTGCTGAACACACCAAGAACCTTCAACAGCGCCTGTGGCTACCCAGGAACATGCATCTGGGATGAGCTATGAATCCTGTACACATCAGAAATTGAAGCTCATCCTACATATGAAATACAGGCTCTTCCACCTCCAAGCGCGGTCTGCAGAGCACTTCATGTTCGATTCTATTCGTACTTTTTTTTTTTCATTTTCAGGTGACTGAAAAAATCTATATGCAAAAGAAAGAAGAAGAAGAAGAAGAAGAAGAAGAAGAAGAAGAAGAAGAAGAAGAAGGAGAAGAAGAAGTAGAGAGAGATAAATATACAGAATGGACTTTTCTTTTCAAGCTTGGTGTGGATGTTTAAACCCACGGCGTATTCCCAAGTCAATCGAATCCTTTACTGTGGCACGCGTGGACCAACATCTCTCCAGAACTCACAGCGCTTACCGCGGCCACCTTCCCACCTGAACCCATCTGCCAGATTGAACTCATTGGTCACACCCGGCCCTTCACGGAGCCAATAAGATAGCTGATCGGTAATTTTATCGAAGACTGTTGTGCCGCCAGTGGTGTTCAAGTTCATAAACACAGGTGAGTGCTCAGTCCACATTGGCCAGTGGATATCCCCATTTGAGCCCTCGGGTACTGTTGAATTTTCTGCGCCACCCTTTGCGTCCGTAATAGGTATGACTGGGGTATCGTTGATAATGAAATTACCCCAGATCTTTTGGAATGCATGTATAAAGCCGCGAGTCGGCGATGTTGCACCAACGGAGAAGTATGCTGTCAAATCTGCACCATGATATGCAGGCGTAACAGAGAATTGATATTTCCAGCTTTCTCTGAGAGAACCGCCGGAAAATGCATCAGCAAGCCAGTAGGAGGGGCAGCTAAATGTCGTCTCGGCATATATGTCAAACACTGTCTGTTGAAGACCAGTTGCCATTTCGGATTGATTGAGAGCCGTTGGGCCATAGTATCCTAGCGTGTCGTATCGAGGACCGCTGTTTTCCGAAGAGCTGTCCCAGAATCCATAGATGTTTTTCAAGCGAGAGTAATCGTGATGCGAGAATAAAGGAAATCTGGATTTGATGTAGCTTAGAAAGCTCTCAGTGCTGTTTATGAAGGGGGGACTAAGTGGAACACCATCATTGGCGTTGTTCTAGAGAGCGTCAGCATGCAAAGCGACTCGGTGACTTTGTCTCTATAATCTGTCGAGATTGGCTTACCCCGGATAAAATACGTTTGCCGCTCACTCTTTTCTGAAGCAACTGTTTGGATGGAAGTTCCTGAATTAGGTCGCCATCAATCACAGGTTGGAAGGCCCAAGTACCCCATTCTCCCGAAACAGAGACATTTGCACTAGCATATTGCAACACATCAGTGCCGGCATTAACAAGACAATTGAAAATAGAAGAGTCAGACGCATGGCCTCTCTTATAGCATCCTGCATGTGCTGCAAACTGGTGATAATAGTTTGTGGGTACTTCGCCGTCGTACTGGTACATTGGTGCAGTGTAAGGACTCGCGGCGAGAATCTATAAAAGTCAGCCGGATCGCCCAGGGTCTTATTGGTATAGGCACTGCTAACATTGTTAAATAGGTGATCTTCGCGACCCCCATAAGCCATTGCCTGCAGCATCACCGATCCTCCCCCAGAAGATTCACCACCAATAGTGACGCGGGAAGCATCACCACCAAACTTATCGATATGCTGCTGAACCCACTCTAAAGCGAAGCGCATATCAAGCAAGCCAGCATTGTTTTGACCGTATTTATGAATATCTTCTGATGACAGAAATCCAAAGGCGCCTAACCTGTACTGGATCATGACAGCAATGAATCCATTGCCGTTTGTGTCGATCCACTCACTTGGATCGTACTCGGCCCCAAAAAGATTGTATCCACCGCCATCTTCAAGTCATTAGTTCTCATTTTTTTTTTTTTTTTTTTCTTCTGTTGTCCACTTGAGTTTGTGACAACCGGGTGAAACATAGACTTACGGATCCAAAGTAGAACAGGAAGATCCTTAGCTCCTGGTGGAGCGTACAAATTCAAGAACAAACAATCCTCATCACCCAAAGCAGAATTGAAGCCATAGATCTCGGGCAATTTCGCACCGCCAGACTGTGGGCAGAGCGGTGGCTGGTCAACTGCCGATTGCACCGAAGTCCTGTTTACTGGAGGGGGCTGTGGGGCTTGCCATCGCAGCTTTCCAACGGGAGGGGCCGCGTATCGTATCCTAGCCACGAGGGAATGAGCAAAACAGAATTTCGAGTTGATCGCTGGGCAAATTTGGTATGATTTGGTATGTTTCTCACCCCTTGAAAACATTGAGGTCATAGGTATCGTTATAGTACCCCTGATAAGTGGCGTAGCCTAAATCAACCACCGGGCTCGCTGTTTGGGTAGGAGTGGCACCAGCCGGGGCAGCACTGAGCACCAGAAGGGCAAGGCTACTTATTCTAGCCACGAGGCCCATAATAAATAGCTACCTCCCGCGACTGAATTTGCAACAAAGATTCAAAAGGGATAAAAGGAGGTTGGTATTCTCATGAGTTGAAGCAGTAGTGATGATTGGTGAGAATGCTGATCCCAGCCCCTTATGTACAGTACAGTTCATGCAGGGTCAGGTCAAGCATCTGACTCGCTTAATAACAAGAGAGGCCTCGTGCTTCGTCGAGAAAGATAATAGGGTAGAATGGAGTGTGAGGCGAGACTACCAATATAAGTGTTATCGCGACCGCGTAATCAATTGATTCTTTCCATCAAGTTTAACTTTCCAGCTGCCGGTGACCTTTTTCTGTTGGTCCACTTTGCTAGGGGTACAAGCAGAGGCCACGCCGTGTTCTCGCATGGAAAAACTCACATCCTAACAGGTTAGTAAAGCCGGTATTGTATAGTAGTAGTGTTAAACCTAGCGATCCTGCTAAATCATGGTAATATCAAGTGGTGGGGAATCTCAGCTATCACGTATGATTCTGATTGACCCGTCGATTGCTTCTTATCCACATCCAATATAGTAACATGGGGGCCAAAGTGAGCCGCGAATGCAGTAGTGCAACCCTGTCAACACAACGCACATGTTCGGAATTATCTGGAACTTTCCTCATGGTTGCTAAATATGCTTCAGCACACAGAAAGCTTGTTCAGTGTTGGGGCCAGGGGAAACACATATCAACTGGAAGCTTCAATCAAGCGACCGATAACGAGTGTATCAAACGGTAGCGTTGCCCCTACATACTACAAGAAAATTAATTTGGCCCTACTTGTGGCCCCCTAGTTAAAGAACATTGTCAACTGTGCAGGAGAGCCATATTTAATTTGATTCCCTCGTCTGCATGCGAAAATCCATCTGGTCAGATTTTTCTTCAACCTACTTTTAATCAGTCGACTCAACCCTTCATTCCTCTCCATGGATGTATATCCCTTCGATTGACTAGTATACTTTACCTATCTCCCAGCATCGCGATTACAATGACGGGGGGAGTCGATTTGAGGGATTCGAGAGTCACGACTGTGACCGTGTGTTATTCTGTTCCAATTCCATTTATGATTTTGTTTACGGGGCTGCGATTTTTCGCCAAATTACGACCCTCATCTCAAAATGCAATAAGCTTTGATGATTATATGATTACGGTCGCAACGGTATGATACAATTTCTCTTTTTTTTTTTTTTTTTTTTTTTTGATAGCCTACATTTATGTATCTATATCGATACCTACATTTTCTTTGTTTTCTTTTTCTCGTCGAGGGAGCACAAAACTTCTAATACTCTCGTAGGCGATATCGGTTGGGCTATGCATCAGCGGTTTAGTTTATGGTGAGTTCCAAGTTTTCAGTGGTGGGATACCGACGGGATACCGACGGGATACCTCTGGGCCCGTGAGACAGTGACCGTATTGAACTTTGCTAAACAGGCCCACCGTATGGCTTTGGTCGACATCAAGATGCACTTCCCGGTCATGAAGTGGAAAGCTTCTTAAGAGTATGTCTTTTTGTTCTTTTCTTTCTTTCCTTCTTCTTCTTTTTCTTCTTTTTTTTTTTTAAAAAAAAAAAGCAATTACGCACCATTCTGATTCTTACTGAAATCCCCGAGTTGTAGGGTGATTATGTCTTCAGTCATTTCTATGACTGGGCTATTGCAAGCATCAAGCTCTCAATAATTGCACTGTACTATCGAATTTTTAGCACAGTTGTATTTCGTCGAGTAATTATGGGCACCGCGGCCTTCATCATCTGTTGGCTCGCAGCCATGGAGATCGGGCTTGGTTTGGAGTGCATCCCCATTGAGCGAGTGTGGAACTCTAGCATCAAGGGGAAGTGTCTCGATCTGGTGGCATTCTCCTACTTCACCAACATTACAAATTTAATTACCGATTTATGGGTTTTTCTTCTCCCATTGCCCATCATATTCAAATTGCATATCACCCGACGACGAAAATTCGAAATAGCAGGCGTTTTCGCCTTTGGCATTTTGTAAGTTGGCGTCTAGCTCTTTGAGCCACGAAGAAGAAGACAAGCAAATCTCTAACTAATCCAGAACATGTGGCGTTACCCTCGCTAGGTTAACTGTGGTGGTCTCACAGGGATCGTCGGACTTTACTTGTGAGTGAACTAATTACCATTCAAGTCTGGAAATTCACGCACAAAACTAATTACCGATTCAGGGAATGGTGTTCCACTTGGAATCCTATCGGTGTGGGAACCACTTTGCGGCATCATCTGCGCTAATCTCCCTTTCCTATATAAATTAATTATGGGGTTATTCAGGAAGGCATCTTCTTATGGACCCTCACAGACAGGCGAGTCGGGTTCTCGGTCAGGTCGAACTGCCCCAATAAGACAAAGGAGGCTCAGTATGCACAGTGAATGGGTGATGCTCTCACGAAACGAGAAAGATTATGCGGCAACAATGAGTCAAACACGAATCAATCAGACTCCTGAGATAGAATTGTCGAGGATGCACCGATCGAATTCCACGTCCCGTTCTGATACACAGGAGATATTAGAAAGGTGACCTTTCAAACTAATTGAATATAGAATAAAATAAAATCGCAATATGTAATTTCAAAATCTAACGAGACTAGCCTCGCACCTCTATACATACATGTGATTGACCACAAACCCCGTTGGGTCCATGTCCTCGAGAGCCTCGTGTGTTCCTCGGTCTTACATAGCTAGTAGCCTAGTATTCAAGGCATGAATATCTCAATTTTTAGAAGCTACCTAGATAATTATGAAATCATTTGTTGATAGCCATCTAATTATGGGCTAGCCACAATATTCCAATCATAAGAAAAAGGCCCAAGCTATCAATATCAACCAATATTCATAAATATAAAGAAGACATTTGGCATGCTGAAATGCTTCCCTTCTTGAATTGATCAAATGGAGACCGGGTATCCCGGGAAATCCATTAGCCCTAAGCTAGACCTAACTTGGGTATTGGCCCCACTCCACAATTTTGTCACCTATATAGCCAAAGTTGACGAAATTTTCAACAATCAGGCCGGCTGGCCCAATGGCAAGGCGCTTGACTACGAATCAAGAGATTGCAGGTTCGACCCCTGCGTCGGTCAGTATTTTTGCTTCATGGACACTGAACATCCACATATTTTTTCCCCTGGCTTCGCCTAGGGTAAAAGGGTAGGACTAGTATTAGAATCCTGACTGGGCTGGAATATCAAACATTTGAATGGCGGGGTTATGCGAGCTCATATGGCCCATGAATGAACTGCTACTAGTATCAAACATTGGAAGGGATAGACCAGATACAAAGTTTCAAGTAAATCGGGGAACAGAGAGGACTTGTCCATCCGAAACTAGACAATAGCGGAGAAAGGAATTTCAGGTGCTTTTTGAATTGTCGTAATTACTTGGCCCGAACTAACGGTCTTAAGAGCATCGGTTATACAGAGGCTCTGCAAAGAAAGATAGCTGCAAACATATCTTCGTAAATATATTCGCGTGGCACACACACACACACACACAAAAGGGAAAATAAAAGCCACGTCAATAATTCAGAATATTCGTGACTGACTCGACCACATCACTCAGCATCTGCTCCTTTGACTGGGATGAGTTGAGCACTATAACATCATGCTCATCAGTTGGGGCCTCGAGCAGATCAAGCTGTGAATCCACCATAAAGGATTTCATGTAATGTTGCTCATGCTCAGAGCGTATAGCTATACGATCTTTGAGCTGCTCCCGATCTTGAACAGACAAGAGTAAGAATGTAACAGTAAGAGGGAAGTCAAAAAGTTGAGACAAACGGCGAAGCTCGTCGCGATATGTGGTGCGTAGTGCCGAGCATGTCACCGCTAAAGCGGGAGCATCGGTATTTTGCAGGCGCTCCATAACAGCCCCGCGAATGTGAGCCAGCCAGTCCCAGCGATCAGAATCATCAAGAGGCAAGTTGTTGGCCATTTTCTGACGAGCCACAGGGGAGTGAAGGTCATCGCCTTCAATGGTGGGGATTGCATGTTTTTTCTGGAGTACCTGGGCGGCGGTGCTCTTACCACAACCACAAGGACCGATCAAAAAGATAATATCTCGTGGATTGGCAGGAGTGTCAGGTTTGAACCAGCATTGAGTTTCGAAGTACCTGATAAATCGTGAAGTAAAGCCAATATTCAAGCTGCCTGCATTAGCAAGGGATGGAGACCCCGCTTTAGCAAGCTTAGTATCGTACAAAAGAACCCGCCCAGCGGTGTCATTGTCGTATTTCGAAGCGAAAAACTCGAGGAGCTTGATAGGAGGATTAACTTCGGGATCCTGGTTCGATTCCTTTAAACGTTGTAGCCAGGCTCTCTTAGGGAGCACCTCAAATTCTAAGCCAGCTTCGCGGAGTAGGGGTAGGAGTTGCTGAGTCCAATGACTGAGCGTCGGGTTAGTGACATTCATCACATCAGCCGCACCAGCTGAGAAGCTCAAATCAATGATACTGGAGGCCATTACATCAACTGGAGTCCAGGACAGCACATCATCCAACCGGGGAAGGGCTTTAATAGTGTTTGCAGTCTGCAAAATCATTGGAATAGCCTCGGAAGCGTTCCAGATACCATGAGTTGTGTCAGCAATAATCTGACCGGCACGAAGAACACGGGCGGTCATACCAGTCTGCTTAGCAGCACGGTTGACAATGTTCTCGGTAACTAGCTTGGATTGCGCATATCCCATACCCTGTGCATAGCTAAGCGACTCGGGGAGAGATTCAGGGACCCAGACTCCGGGTGTCCGGGCAACAGTGCTGACCGAAGAACAAAACGAAAAGGAGGCAGGTTGCGGTCTCTCAGCATTTAGACAAAGATCCAGGAGGTTACGAGTAGCTGCAATGCAACTTTGCTCAAAACTCTCCAGAGTCCAGTTGAAGTTGACAGACCAAGCACAGTGAATAACGTTTGTCACCATCTTCTTAATTTCGGCAAAAGTTTTCTCTTCGAGATCGAAATTGATAGGATTCGAGATATCTGCTGACAGAGCGACAATCTTACGCTCAGCGGCCGGAGACAAGGTGAAAGAAAGAGCACGAGAACGCAAGCTCTCAGCAACACGACGACGAGCTGAAATTGTAGATCTAGCACGAACAAAGCAGTAAATCTTGCGTACGTTGTCAGATTGAGCAAGTTGGGAAACAATATGAGCACCAAGTGAGCCTGTAGCACCTGTAAGAACGACATATTGGCCATTGGTACTAGCCGATACAGGCTCATGCATTTTGAAGTTGGAGCCATATTTTTCAATCATTTTTTCCATTCTTTCCTCAACGGAAACCCGTGCCTTCGGTTCCTGTCCCAGGCGAAGATGAGTGATCGAATCAGCCATGGCTTCAAGAGAGGGGTTTTCGAAGACGAAGTTTTGGGACAGCCTCTTTCCATTCAGATCGAGAGTCTTCAAGATAGCACTACGCAGCCGGATAGATTGAAGACTATCAATCCCCAAGCTGAAAATATCTGTAGTATCTTGTAGGATAGAGGGCTCAGTTACTGATGCAATATCCAAGAGTGCCCCGCGAAGAAACTTGATCAAGTCTTTGCCACCCAGAACTAGATCACCCTCCCCGTCGGGAATATCGTAGATATCGTTGATCTTATCCGCAAACTCTTTATAGAAGGCAGATCTAATAACGGTCCCTTTGTCAGTTTTGCGATAATCGAGATCCTTTGGAAGCACAAAAATCATATCTTGAGAAATATAAGCATAAGCAGGTGATTCCGCATTACATGCCTCAATTTCTGGAAAGATGGCCTCGATCAGTTCGTCATTGGTTTCAAAAGGGCACTTTTCTGATGGTATGACGAAAAGGCCGAGACGTGACTTGCCACTTCCAAAGGCAATCGCCTCACTGACATTGGGGTTCTTGCGGGCGACACCTTCAATTGTCAAAGGGTTTGCCTTTTCACCATTCTCAAGAACAAGAGTATCATCGAGGCGAGCGTAGTAACGCCAGGCATTTGGTGTTTTTGGGTGCTTCTCGAACAGATCCTTTGTGGCGTAAGAGTTATCAGGTCGGTTGCTGGCAACCTTGGAAGGCCAACCATCCAAAACACAGAGCTCGTAAACGCCAGGCATCCCAGGTTGTTCCTCCCAGCGAATATACGGTAGCAAAGTTGGCCCTGGACGCACGTAATCCCAGTCAAGGTCAGATCGATCCCGGAAAGAAGTCATGAGCTGGCCAGTTTCGGTAGTTCCATAGTGAGAGACAAGACGCACGCCATTTTGGACCAGGACGTCGCCGATGGGCTTAGGGCACGATGAACCGCCAAACATGACAAGCTCAAGGGGAGCCATACATCGCAGACCCTCCTCTGACTCAGAAAGGAGCTTTAGAGCGTAAGGAACAGCGTAAAGAATTTGAATATCCGTGTGCTCCTTGAGTGTGGTGAGAAGCGCTGTCGCTGTAAGTGGAAGACTGGCACTGTACATGTATATTAGTCTTTCTGAGTGAACTGCCCGGAAAAGACAGCTAATCCCATGAGCATGGAATAGAGGCAATGTGATGAAGCCCTTCAGACCAAAGTTATTTGCATAGTTTTTTAAGACACCAGAGTGACTCTGATAAATTGGCTTCGGAAGACCAGTTGAACCGCTAGAGTGGATGACCCAACAGACATTGTTGTTCTCAGTAGGACCATCCAAGTTTGCCGCTGGTAGATGCGCACTCCTGACTGTCGGTGAGTTTGGATCTAGAGGCGAGATGACTGGGATCTGGATAGCCCCCGTGCGCTTGGAGACATTTAGACCCATGTTATTGAAGCTAGGATATGTGATAATGAATGAGGATCGAGTAGTCTCCATAAGGCTCGCGTAGGCATCTTCGGCAATACGAGTCGAAAGTAGGAGAACGGTATGGCCCAGGCGCGAGATCGCGATTAAAGTGATCAAATATTCGAAATCGGAAGGACCTAGCAGGCCAACGACTTGTACAGGGTCCGATGATAAGCAACGTTGGGGAATAGTCTTAGAGTAGTGAACAGCGGCGGCTTCCGCGAGTGTGTCCAGCTAGTTATGTATGCTATTTAGTATTGCATGCGTTTGAGACGAGGAAAATTCCCTGACCATACCTGGTGAGGAGTATAATAAACATAGCTGGTTCCGGTTGAGGGATATGCAACAATAGGTTCATGTGCCATATGTCCATTGGCTCTCGTATGCACAAGGTCATTGATTGTATGTAGCTTCTCATGGATAATTGGCTTAGCTGGCTCCACTTTTGAACTAGTTGAATGTGATGGAACTGATGGGATCGGTGTAGAAAAGACTGAAGTTGCCATGTTGAAAGTGTATTCCTCGTAGAGTTGTGAGTCGTAAATGGATGGATATGTTATTCCTTTTTACATCTAGTTGCGCCAGGTTGGAAATCACTTGAATGAATGACTCCATTGTCCGAGCGCCAAAATTCCCCGCAGGACCTTACAAGCACGGAGGAAGCCATGGGTGAAAATCCGACATTGAATCCGCCCGCGAGTAAAGCTTTGAAGGCCTCAGGGATCGGCAGGAGCCTTAGGCCTTATCCAGGCGCATAGACAGGCTTGCGTGTGGACAAAGGAAAGAAGACGGAGATTGACCGCGAGATGATCGTTTCTCCCGCGATTGCTTTTCCGACAGTTGTGGGAGCACCGGCGGAAATGCACACTATGTTATTGCCGCGGGGGTCGCGGTGGAGCCTACATATCGATCGTACAAAATAAATCCTTGTCTAAAAACGATGGTAAAAATCCCATGAAAAAAAAAAAAAAAGACCAGAAAAGAAGTGCGCTCGGACTATTTTATGAGATGATAGAAAATCACTAGTCAGTGGACTTAATGCATGCGCCTGTCATAGTACTATTACGATAACGTCCCAATCTTCTCTTACCCCCAATAGCATCATCTATTTGATCATATAAGCAATAATCCATTAACATGAGCTTAATGAGTTCATTTTATTCTGGATGGGAATCTTTATGAGCTAAAAAAGACCCCCCCCCCTCGGCTCGCTTCTGTCTGCCCAAGCTGTGTAACTCGGTATGCTACTAGCCTACGAGGTACTAGTATTAGTATGTCGAGCCCTCAAACGAACTGATTGAACTATAGAAATTAGCTCTCAGGCTGTAAATACTATTACTTTAAGGGCCTAAGTATTCAAAAAACTCTTTCCCACATGCACTAGCACATCCAAGCTTCTACTAGTACATACTATGTACATGTACATAATATGGTCATCTCATAGGACGAAATTATATTAACCAAATACAAGTATAAATTGACATTCATGGATTCATCGAAGATAAAATTCAAAAAATTCAAATGTCGATAAAAATATTTCAAGCATCAAAAATTACAGAAGATGTCTCAGAGACGAAGCCTGTCACTCAATAATTTATTGTATTTCATAACTCATACTTTCTATGCTGTGCAAGTATTTTGAACAGGGACTCAACAGTAATTCAAACATTAAACTTGATCTTGTTGGTAGGACCTGAAGACACAGCAGCGTTGCGAACGAAATCATCACCAACCTCCTCAAAAATATCATAGCCCCAATTGGCGGGGAAATTGAAACGCTTGTGGCGCTCAAGGCCAGTCAGCTTGGCAAAGGCGTCATCAGACAGAGTCTTGACTTGTAGGTTGGAGGCAATACGGGAGGGAGTGACACTTTTAGACAAAACGACAGTACCACGCTGCACACCCCAGCTTGCAAGCAAAGGACCCGGGTCCATCTCAGCCTCCTTGGCAACCTCGGCAACCAGAGGGTCATCAACAGTGCGAGGTTCGCCGGACTGGTTGTTGCCAAGGGGTGAGTACGCTTCGACAATAATTCCTCTGCTCTGACAGAAATTGAGCAGCTCCGGTTGTTGAAGGTATGGGTGGGCTTCAATTTGATTCGCAGCGGGGACAACAGATACTTTGCTGAGCAACTCTTCTAATCGACGGACATTGAAATTGGAGACACCAATGGCCTTGACTTTCCCGGTGTTAAGCAGTTTCTCCATCTCTTTGTAGGTGGCTATATAATCCACATCGGCCAGTTGAAAGACACCTTCTTCGTCCAGAGGGAACCATTTGTTGCCAGACTTGAAGGCACTGATCATTTGTCAGTACAATGACTTAACAATGGAGGGGATGGGAGTAACTGAAGGGGTAAAATTTACACGGGCCAGTGCATTAGATACAAGTCAAGATAGTCTGTCCCAAGGTCTTTTAAGGTCTTCTCAAGAGCTGGGACGACATCTTCGGGAGCATGGTTTGTATTCCAGAGCTTGCCAGTGATGAAGAGATCTCCACGCGGGATCCCCGCCTTCTTGATGCCGTTCCCAACCTCGACCTCATTACGATAGATGGCAGCGCAATCAATGTGGCGATAACCTTGCTTTAAAGCGACCTCAACAGCATTTTCAACCTCAAGAGGCTTTGCCTGCCATGTCCCAAACCCCACGGCCGGGATCTTTGCGCCAGTATTGAGAGTGAAGTGGGTTTGAATAGCCATTGTGTATGATTGTATGGGTTGAAGATGAGAATTAGAAGAGAAAACTCTACAACTAGAGAGAACTGGATCCTTTAAAATAATCTAGCGATATAATTGAGTTGCGCCAGTTAGGTGAGACTCCATATTTCGCGGACATTTACGCGAACAATTGGGTCGGAAAAAGAAATCGCTCGGGCGGAATTTGCGCGGACAATCCCACGGCCATTAAAGAGATCATCCACCTTTGGGATATCACGGACACGACTCGGTGTTGAACTTGAAGTGGGGAATTGGATTCAATGAATTTGCTATTAGCACTTCGCCGATTCCCAGTTGATTATTGAACCCCACATTTCAGGAGAGATCAGGTGTCGCAAGACTCCAGTTAATTTCAAAATAGATTGTCCTCGAACATTTTGAACTTATGCTATACTGCTGCAAAATGTCTGAAGCCCTTACATTTGACCAGCTTCCATCACGCAAGAATGGCCCTCGGGGCAATGCGTGGGGCATGTTTGGTGAAAATGACGAGTGTGGCATGTTGAATCTTCTCACCTCCGAGAGAATCAATGCTGCATCAAGAGAAATTACGGATGGTGTCCGTATTCCTACCGATCTGCCATTGGATCTCATGTCAAAACCATGCTTTGGTCGCGCTGCGTTTCACCAGACAATCAATAATTAAGCTCCTTGCCCCGTCAATGATGACACACTTCAATTCAATACTCAAATAAGTTCTCAATGGGGCGGCTTCAGACATTACGGATACCAGGATGTAAATCAATATTTCAACGGATTTAGCCTGGAAAATCTAATGTCTACCAAAGCTAACGGAATTCATGGTGTGTTTCTAGAATACATTTTTGCTTTGACTATGAGGATTCGCATTGACAGTTCATCCTTGAACAGCTTGGGTCGAAAACGGCGGCATTGTAGGGAGAGATGTGCTGCTGGACTATGCTGCTTAGGCAGAGGCCAACAATATCGCAGTGGACCATTTTTCCACTCATGCCATTGCGCCCAAAACTCTACAAGAAATTGCGGTAAGCCAAGGAACAGAACTCAGAAGAGGAGAAATTCTTCTGATACGATCGGAATGGATTCGAGCATTCTCCTTTGAATCGCCTTTCCAAGATTCATCTCAACCATCTTTTCAATCACCTTTCTAGTTAGCCTTCAATATAATCTATTAGGTTTAAGTAGATGTCTTTTGAACTGTTGTATGTTGAATATACAATTACTATAATCGGTAGGGAGCTAGTCTAGGAGGACCCAGGCGGTATCCTGATTGTATTCGGATATGAATTCGGCTCCCGTGCATTAGGACTGTGCCCCGACAGAGACACGGCAACTTTTTCGATCGGAAAAACCACCCGCGTACATGTTCCCTCTTCTGTCCTCACAATCTAAGGAAGCGCAAAACGAAGGGAAGCCCGCGGAGTAGTATACGGAAGCGGAGCTCAATTATAACGAGTCGAGATCTACCTTCATCATGGCAGATACAGGCCAAGAAAGCAGATCTCGCACGCTGCGGAAAAGAAACAAGGCCTCACGAAGCAAGGTCACTCGGGCTTGTGACGCTTGCAAATCCCGGAAGAAGGCATGCAGTGGAGATATTCCGTGTAAATTCTGCTTACGCATTGGCACATCCTGCACGTACAATGTCCCTTACCACAGAGGCACTGCTGCTTCCCCGCGACCGGCAAATCAGCCGCAGCCGCAGTCGCAGCCTACGTCCACGACCTCTCCTGCAGATGGCTCCATTGATATTGGAGGCCAGTATAGGGGCCCTGCCTCTGCCCATTCATTTTTGGCTAGAGCGATGAAAAATTTCAACGACTCCTCCCTGGGTGTTCAGGCTCCTTTGGCGTCAACGGCAACAGGTGAAGACACCCACGGGTCTATCTTTTCCTATGGTGATCGACATGCCCTGAGAGTAGACTCGTCCCAGATGAATTGGCCTAATCGCGCAACAGTCAACGACTTAGTGCGACGATATTTCGAATTCACGTCCCCAACTTACCGAATATTACACCAAGGCGTCGTGGACGGATGGGTGGATCAACTTTTCCACGATGAAGTCGCTGATCTCGGGCAGAGGGACAATAATTTGCTTCTGCCGGACGCAAAAGCGATTATCCTTCTCGTCTGCGCACTTACTTCCTTGTCTTCGCCTTCCGAAGAATCGACAGACCAAGTAAACCCGGGGGAGATACAGCACTGCGAAGCATATTACCAAATGGCAGAACAAATTCTCAACAAGTCTACCGGAATGCCATCTTTGGAATCTGTACAAGCTCGGTTTCTTTCGGTTCTTTACCTGATGGGTGCTTCGCGAATGAACCAAGCTTGGTTCAATTTCGGTCCCACGGTACAACTTTTGATGGCAATCGGTCTACACAGAAAAAAGATGCGCCCTGTATCAGATTCATCGAGCTTGGTGCTAGAAGAGTGCTCGAAGCGTGTGCTATGGTGCTCATTCACACTGGATCAATATCTCAGTCTCATTCTAGGACGGCCGCGGTTGTTACACGAGGAGGATATAGATCAAGAGTACCCGTCATTGATAAATGACGAGAATCTCGATGCCATCCAGACGAGTTCATTCCCTCAAAAGAACTGCCTCATGGATGCGCCAGTCTGTCACGCGAAGCTATCACAGATCCTAGCCCAGGCTTCTCAAGATTTGTATTCAATAAAACCCATCGAAAAGGATTATGAGATAAAGACTGTGAAGAAATTGATGGATCAAATCGCCCAATGGCAATCCGAACTGCCTCCAATTTTTACAGACAGTGTCTGCCCTAGTAGCTTGATAACTGTCTTTCGAAGGCAATCAACAGTCCTTCGACTCGCTCGCTTCCATGCTGTAATGTTCGTTACTCGTCCATTGTTGCTCTGGGACTGTTCAAGTCAACCGGAATACCCAGACGTGATGAAACTTCTTCAGTCTTGTGTTACAACTGCCCGCGACACACTTGAAGTTGTGTTGGATTTGGTCAAAGACAATCAACTCTTCCGCGCGTTCTGGTTCACACAATACATCGCATTCAACGCCCTTTCAATTTTATATATATACCTGATTCATTCAAGCTCCAGCAAAGGTCGCATTCCGCACGATTGGGCATTTGCAAATGTTGCGGTAGACCAAATTTCACTATATGAATTGGCAGAAAGAACACAGTACTATCTCGGCCAGGCAACTGAAAGTAACGCCTTCGCATGGAGGTATACCGTCGTCCTCGAAGTGTTAAAATCGGAATCCAGATCAAAACTTCATGAGCTCAGTGGGAAAGGGTACCAGGCTACCAGTGGCCGACAAAATAATGTCCTAGAGGCTTCTTCTGCCTCATCACAGCCTCAAAATCTGGTAGATGACACTTCCATTGATGATGATGGGTGCATACCAGAACAGCTACCAGTAGACTGGGACTCGGAGAACCTTCAACAATCAATAGACCAAGAAGTCAATATCCAAAGCCGGTCGTCTATTTACTCGGGAATTGGAAATTTATTTCCTATTTTGAATCCAACAGATGATTTCTCTTTGGACTTTTGGCCGCAGCTGGATCGTCTTCCAATATGTAAGTCAAAGATCATCTTGATAATATGTCGACCCTGATAGAGTATAAGTTCCAAGGCTTACTAATAGGGTCTACAGCGCTAATTAATCCTGATAATATTTTTTAACTATGAGAATAATAAAGAGGAGATTAAAACAGAGAAAATGAAAGCGGCCTAGAAAAAGCTTAAGAGTTATGCCCAACTCTTGAGCCCTGAAAATTCTTAGGTCTCCCGAGCATGGTAATGTAAACGCTCTCTGGGAAGTTGTAGAAATAGGAGAATAAGGGTAGAACCTTGAAATATTTCTCGAACTTGCGATGCTAAAGACGTGGACCTTGGGGAACATTTGAAGGCGATGGTTGGAAGTTGGGGTTTGGATGGTTCAAACAGACCTACATACGACCGAAGAAGACAGCTGGGCACAAACATCGATTACATATTCAAATGTTGTTTCGGTAGGCTTTCAACCATCGCCTATTACCTGCACATGCCCAGGTGTATCCCCACAATTCCCAGTCTTCTGGACATCTGGATGTTCCAATGTTGTTTGACATGACGATATAATATGTCAAGTCCGAAGCTGATATGCCATAAGTTGGCGATGACCATGAATGTTCTAACTAACATTCTTGCTTGATAAGAAGGTTCTTATATTGATAATAGTGATAAAGACTCCACCACTATTTACATGAATTTTGGCCGCTAGCCATTTTCTTGTTTTTCTCCGTAGACCTGAGCTCTCGCTATATAGCATATCCGCCTTGAGCAAAGCAAAACTGAAGGACAATTATTTAGTAACTTTCAACAAAGGTGCCCTAGTTCATAAAAGTGGGATGGAGATCTGAAAATTACTTGGATATATCAAAATTGGAAACCAAAAACTTCCTATTGCCAATTATCAAATGAAAGATAGGACGACTCAAGGTGTTTGCTTTTTCTTTCCCTTTTTTATTTTTAATTTTAGAAAATTGATGAAAATAGAATATACAAGCTACTCCATATGTCTACCTAGGTATTGTCTCTGAGACTCAAGAATGTGTCAGCGTCTAGTGGCTTTCATTTGATGTCAGGCCGACGAAGTCTGTTGCACTCATATTATGTACATCCAAAGGATGAGCATGTGTCGTAAGTTAACCATAATCTACCACTCCAGAGTCCAGTGATCTTCATCCCAAGCAGAAATATTGAAGCCAGTGACCACTAAAGTCTTCTTGTTTTTGTCGAACTGGAAACTCCTTTGGGGCAAGAGGTCGCCATTAAATTTAACTCCTCGATCGACACCTTCGACGCCCCAAATAGTAACATTCCTTAAAGAATTGCCATCAACCCATCCACCGTGATGGACCACAGCATCTAACTTGCTGTTTTGAACGGTAAGGCTCACAGTAAGAGTGGCATTTGGTTGGACGCTGATACCGTCGTCAAGGTACAAATTTCCGTTTCCATTTCCATGCTTATCCAGTGCCACGAGTACATCCCAAGGTGTCGTTCGTGCATCTCGAGTTGTCAGGGCAGGCTGCTGAAGTGGAAGAACAGATCCACCACGAACGTATACTGGAATATGGCCAAGGGGTGCATGAATAGTTGTGTTGGCCTGAGACGGAGCGGGCACAGCTGTCTTATTATACCAATCATACCATGTTTCCTGGCCCTGAATAAGGCCAGGGAACACGCCATTTACAGACGTCGCACCGGGCTCGAGAACAGGAATGACAAGGATCGAGGGCCCTAGCAAGAATTGTCGATCGGCACTGGCAAGAGATGGGTCATTGGGGAATTCCCAAGCAAGTGCTCTCATAACAGTGTGACCTTCTGTGTGCGCATGATAAAACAGTGTGTATAGGTATGGTAGGAGCTGATAGCGTATAGACATAGCTGCCTTACTCGCATCAATCACAGAAGCCCATCGATAGGCTTCCTGGCTGATAGCACTCAGGGTATTATGATTCCTGTAGAATGGGAAAAACGCACTTAACTGCATCCACCGATTGCACAGTTCCATGTCTGTATTATCTGAAAAGCCACAAGTATCGGCTCCAAACATGGGGATTCCCAAAAGCGACATCTCAAGAGCTTGTGGGATGGAAAAGAACATGCTGGGCCAATTAGACCAATTATCGCCACCCCAATGGCCAGCAAAGGCCCCCGAGCCAGAAAACGTCGAGCGACCAATGATAAAAGGTCGAATGTCCGGGAAAACAGCAGAAAGGGCGGCATAAGTAGCTTTAAGAATTCCATGACCCCAAAGGTTGTGCATTTCGTATTCCTGGGTGCCATCTGCGTGCGTGGCGTTAGGTGAGATTGCGGAGACACCCAAGGGGCCCTGGACGTTATTTATCGCATATGGAGGATAATTGACATCACGATTACCAGGAGTTGGAGTGGCTCGGATGGAGGAAGTGCCAGTAGCGGCAGAAGCAGGATAGGCACTGGAGAATGATGCGAGTGCTGAGGTTGCTGATGCCGCTTCTGTTGAATTGGTTTTATTGAATCCTTCAGGATAATTAAAAAGTGGGTTTGATGGCTCTCCGGGAAGAGCGAAAGGTGGATGCACCGGGTTTTTTTCAAGGTTGCCACTTCCACAGCTTCCAACACAGAAGGATGATATTTCACTCATATCAATCCAGGCTCCATCAAACGCAGTGATATTATGATATCTCAGCATTTCATCAATCCACCAAGGCACAGCACCCTCGGATAGCCAGTCAGGGAAGACAGTGTATCCAGGCCAGACATCACCGATATACAGACTCCCGTCGGGATTCTTAAGAAAAGACCCAGTGTCGTTTCCCCTTTCAAATACAGGATATCTAAGAGAAGTAAGTTTTGAACAACCAATAATTATGAGGTAACTAAAGCACTTACGCATCATTAGGATCAGATGGATTGGGAATGTAAATGGCGGAGTCAAAGATCGGAACGTAGTGTCTCCCGCCATCATGAAGACGCTGGAGAAAGCTCTGACCTGGCGCATCTGCGAAGCCATCAGGATCGTTCTCAAAGTCCCGATATCGAAGCATCCAATCGATATCAGTCCTTGAACATGTCAGACAATTGGTTGAGTCAAGATTGAGAATCAAAGGGCCGGAACTTGAGTCGAGTCACCTACCAAACAGTTTCCAAGGGTATGTCGAATTTAGTGTAATTTCCAACAACATCCTCGAGCTCTTGCCAACTCTTATAACCCCATCTACATTGATGGAAACCAAAAGTCCAGTATTGTTGCATGGCAGGTAGACCAACAGCCTTGAGATACGATGTTGTCACTTTGGGCTGAGTTGGCCCGGCAAAGAAATAAAGATCAACACTACCCCCAATAGCCCGATAGGTTATGCTGTCAGATTGTAGTAATATATCCTGGCCATGTGCGTTTCGAGAGTAAACTCCATGGGACATGGATGTATAATTACCACCGGGGGTAGTGTCGTTAGTTGTGACCAATGTGGGTTTGCCATCATCGCCCTCAGTAAAATAACGAGTCTCTAAGTAGAACGGATGAGTTCCGTATATGTTGCTATTGAAGTTAGCTCAAACGTTGGTTCGGGAGAAAAATGAAGTATGTTGAGAAAGCAAAACTTCACTTACACATCAACCGTCGCACCGGCATCCGCGGCATAGTAAGTTTTCGTGTAATTGTTTCCTAGTCTGAAGGCATGGATGGACTCTCCTAATCCGTAAAGGTTATAGCTTTCAGGGAGAGTACTTGCAAACTCAACGAATTGGTTTTCGAAAATCAACATTTTCCCTTTGGTGGAGAAAAGAACATCCCCGGTAGACTTTCTTGCTACTTCAAAACCAAAGCTTGGATCATTGGACCATGAAAACTCCAAGTCAGACACCACATCGGACTCTTCCACAACAGGCTCGGCCACTACATCAGGGGGTATGAAGTATTGGGTTGCATTTTCGGCACCGATATACATCGGCGCAATTGCAACATGTAATCTATCGGTGGTCTGATACTCGACAGTGAGATTCAACGATTCAATGTCAGTGCCGTAGACGTTGCATGGCTTTCCGGCAAGGGTAAGAGAAGCAGTAAAACCAGAAGCTGTTTTCTGGACATGAGAAGCAACGTATCCGGGGCAAACCGTTTGAGCATTGACTGCCTGCGGATCCTTGATGTTAGGAATTACACCAGGGGCCTCATTCACTGATGACGGCAGGGTATACTGAATCGAAGACGTTGTTGAAGAGGAGATATTCTGCGCCCGAGATACGGCACATGCCAGGCTGAGTCCATTAAGGATGATACTCCCTAAGGCCCGAGGAATATACATGGTGTAACACCAAGCCCAATTTCGTGTGAGCGGGAGGCGTAGGACTTCAATCTGAAGATACCGGCACAGTACCTAAGTAGTTAAGATTGTCGAACATCAATTGATCAAAATAAAGCACTTGAGTGTTGGGAGTGTTTCTTTCCCGAGGTCGAAAGAACCTTGGAACCTTTTGAATGATGCATAGAAAGGGGCTCAGGATGGAAGGTTTATATAACTCTCGCCGCTTGCCAATGTTCGCATTTCGAAACCCTGCTTTAAACTCTTTGAGGAACATTTATGCTTTGAATTCACCTTCCTTGATCGACAAAAGCTCTCTCCTTTTTGGGAGAACACGGTTGTATGTTTAGAGGACTTCCCCGAGTTCAATTGAAAATCTTTTCTTTAATAGTAGGCCGGTAAAAGAGTATCACTGCGCGAAAAGCAAAAAAACAACTCACCACATCCCCAAATCCCCGTATTTTACGCATGCGTGGGGACGTATCCACAGGGGTATGCGAAAGATCTCGGACCGAGATACAACCAATCGAAGAATCCTAAATCAGTACGCTCTGCATCATGATGTCAGTGTTCCCCGGAATCATTGGCAACTATGGAGAGCTCATCTATTTTGCGTTCATCCTCTCCATCTCGGAGGAATTTGTAGAATGCCAAGTGTCAGCGCATCCAATCACCCACCCGGGAAAATTCTCTCATTTATTAGGCTTTAGCCTCACGGGCCGAATTTTTCTACTTGGTGTTTCGGGTTCCCGAGAGAAATTCAGGAATGGCTGCTATTGCAGACATAACGAATAATTGAATTTTGGTGTGTCTGATGTTTTTTTTTACTAAACAGTTGAAGTAAATCATGTCTCCGACTATGAAATGCAATCTTTGATATTCTCATTCCCATAACTGAGACGGGCGGGCGGGTAAATGTCGGGTTAAAACCGGGGATTCAATGGCCAAATACAAAACTCTGTTTTCCTTCGTACATATGCGGTTCTGCATGTCCATATTTCGTAGTTCCACGGCACCTCATTTCCTCCTCGGTTGAATTACCCACAATCTAAACAGGCGTTTACTTTTCATTCTACTAGTATGATCTCATGGACCTTGAGAGGCCAAACCCTGCAATAAGCATATATAGACAAGAAAGTACTACTACTGAGTAGAGAGCAGCGCTTGAGGTTTCTGTCAACTCAACTTGAAGTTTTTATTCGAGTAGTACATAAAAGGTAGTAGTACATATATGTACTTACTTGACCTACTACCTACTACATACCTATTACATGTTTTATATGTCTTTTGGGTTTTAGGAGTACCTGAATACCCCTCAAGTTCAATGTTTTCGCTATGCTACTAGTACCTATAAGCAGAAATTTTTCATGTCATTCGAATGTTATTTCTGTATGCCTGAATGCTTTATCTCTTCAAACATTGCTGCCTTTGTAATTCAAGTTGATTTCACTCTTGTCCGCCACAAGATTCATTCAAAAATAAAATCTCGATGTTCCTCAGGAAGGGAAAACATTTGACTACGCTCTGCACATACACTGGCAAGAATGGCCTTTAAACTTCAGTTACTACTGAAGGGCTTGATTATGGAAAAGCACATTCTTAATTTTGAACAAAAAAAAAATTCGAAAAGAAAAGGAAGGAAAGAAATGGGGAAAGTATAAAAAAGTTCAAAGGTTCTAGAATGTATGCATAAGAGAAAAGAACTTGAAATAAAGGGATTGGCTACTTTATACCTCCATCATGTTCCTAGGATTTGTTCGATGGGATATCCTGAATGATACATAGACAATCAATCCATATATGTATTCTACACCGATAGCTTTTGTAATGGCAACTGCATCTCGCATAGTCTTTGGAAGATTGATAACCGAGAATCCGGATTTCATCCCGTCAATTGTAGATTTCGATACCTGAAACCCCTGTGAGCCACCCCAGCAGTAGCTTAGACTCCACATGCGAACCATAACTGTTGTATGTTTTTGCTTTGCTTTTTTACTTTCTTTTTACTTGATTGTTCCCCTATGCTTCTCTTTTCTCGCCTAATTACACATACCTCTCCTAGAGACACTGATAGAGTAGACTTGAATCATAATGGACAGGATTTTCTCGTCATTTTGTATCCCTTTCCAAAACAGTTTTTCTTTGTCTCGCTACAGTTCAAGTATTATCATCCTCAAGTGCTTCCAGCATCCTTCTATTGTCCGGGTGATCTATACTCATGATTAGTCCGAGAATACATTCATGTTGAGCCCACCGATGCATCTTTCAGCGCACTGTCCTCAAGAACGAAAAGGTGATAATTTCTTTCGATATGTGGTGTCCAGGGCTAAGGCCTTTCGTATCTTACAGGCTGGAAAGCGAATCGCTGACCCAATGACCATCAAAGCAGCGCGGTGATTGGGCATAGTATAACGCGGATCAGCGGGGAGCAGTGGGTCAATTCCGGATCTGGCAATATTGGCGTATTCGTGTCTGGTTCGAGACGGGATCTCGAGATATTGAGCAACTATTATTAGGAACAAACACATTGCGTCTCGTGGTTCTCCGGCTCAGAAAAATAGCTTTAGTCAGACTCAACAAATGGCTATAAGCACCCAGATCTCTGCCTCTGTAGACATGACGTATCAAGCTTTGGCTATCGTGTCTTCTTGACACAACCATCTGCACCTTGCCGGCGGTTCGACATCTCAATGTCGCTCACAATATACTTGGAAGGCCAAAAGACCGAGTATTCTGGCAATGAAATTATTCGTGGTCAAGTGAATCTGCAATGTTTCAAGAGGATAGAAATTGAAGAGGTAAGATTGACCTTTTCGGGGCTCGCAGAAGCCAAGGTGCAGAAGACCAAAGGATCTGTAGCGCCGTCGATTAGTTACCGAAGTAAATGCGTACTCTTTGAAAAGGAGCGTATACTGGCGCATCCAGATGGCCAATTCATGGATATTGGCTCGTATTCCTGGCCATTTGAGTTTGTGTTTCCATCGCATGCGCAATCTGAAACCAAGCCGTCCAAATGGCCTGAGCTTTCCCCCTTCCGCTGCGATGCAAACCATCCACTCCCGCCAACATTTGCCAACAAATCAAATGACGACTTGCGCAAAATCGACTGCACGATTCTTTATCAAATCCATGCACAAGCCATCAAGTCATCCTCAGGGTTCATGGGTAAAAGTTCGCCGTTTATCACAGAAACTCTTCCATTGCAATTCTCCCCGCCATCGAGTAAAGCGGATACAGCCGACTCCGAGAACAACAACCCCATCTTGCGCCAACTGAAAGAACACGTCTTCAATGTTCGGAGTATACTTCTATTGCAAGAATACAGAGGGAGAATTCTCGGGGTCCAAGAAAGGCTTCGCTCATGGTTTTCTCTGGGCCAGCTACCCCGATTCAGCTTCGGGGTGGCTTTCTCTTACAAGACTCGCGTGGCTCAGTCAACACCACTCAAATGCTACCTCACAGTCACTCCCCACATGGAAGATTCATCTGTCAGCTCATCCCCTGTCATTTTAATGCAGTCCCTACGCATCATTATGCTGAGCAAAACCCATGCTCGAGGTGGACCTTCTTTGATGGGCTCAATATCCGGCGATGTGGATGAGCGTATAGAAATACTCTCCAGAACATCGCTGAATATGGCAATCTCTGGAGATTTTGACTTGGCCAAGGTATTTGGCCCTCTTGTATTTCGTCCAATGGATGTTTCCTTCGGTACGTTCAACATCAGCAGGACGTACCTAATATGCGTTTCGGTTCAATTTGAATGTGTCGGGAAAGAACTCAGCTTCCAGGCTTTTGATTTGCCAGTTGATATAATACCTCAGGCTAAAGAGACTGATATAGAGGTTCAAGGCATGCAGTACAGCGTCAATGATCCTGTGCCATCTTATACGCCATTTCCATCAACATCAGTCATTATGCGCCCCGCAGAATGACAGAAAGCACGAGGGCTTGATAACTTTTTCAATGACGGCGGAACACTCCAACAAGGCAAATAATTGGCCATTTTTCTAAAGTTTTCATGTATCATATTTCCGCTTCTCCATGGGCCTTGGAAAGTAATATCTTGTATACGCATCTTTAAAATTTAATGTCACGCGGCACATTAGCTTTACAAATCCAGGGCTCTTGGGCATTTAATAGTATCCTTATTTCCCTTTAAGGGATCGTGCATGGAAGGGGGTCACTAGGACTACCCAAGGACCTTATAAAGGTCCGACGATTACGATTATTACGGAAGGCGAAATCTTGACCTTGTAACTTTCTAACGACAACCTTGGAAGCACTGAAGATGTAAAAGTTTTCTGAGAGCTATGCAAATAAATGTCTTTCAAGGTTGGTACCTTCTCAGGCGTTATCTAATGTTCTACCTAGTAATCATAAGGTCACACAAAACGGAAACAACCAGATTTAATTATGAACGCCATTCAGGCTTGTTGCTAAACGAACATTTACTCTTTGTTTTGGGAGAATGATCCTTTTTTCTTCTATGTACCCACGGAAATACAAAATCGTTTCGCGACCCTTGGTCATCTGGCCGTGTATCCACCATCTACCGGTAAGCACACTCCTGTAACCCAGCTAGCATCCTCGCTTGCCAGAACAACAGCCATTTTGGCAATATCATCCGGAAATCCCGGTCCCTTCAACGGGTGTCGACGATTGAGATCGTCCCAGGGAGTAAGGTTACTAATTGTTTCCTTGAATATAGCAGTTTGGGTATCTATTCGGAAATGTTAGTCTTTGGGGGGCGGAAAAGGACTTGGACTACTTACATCCGGGACAAAGAGCATTGGAATGAATTCGATGGGGTGCATAGTCTAGAGCAATTTGCCTTGTGAGCTGACTGACACCCCCCTTTGATGCACAATAAGAAGCTGACATTGTTAGTTCGAATGTTTTCAGGTCAGCTACCAGGAAGTCTGATAAGCTTACGGTTTTCCGGGCCAGCGATCATGCCCATTATTGAAGAAATGTTGATGATCCATCCTCGGTCTCCCGAATCATGGGGCTCTTGTTCTAGCATTTGTGCGAGAGCATATTTGCAGCCAAGAAAGACGGATTTGAGATTCACTCGCATCGTGGTGTCCCATGTTGCTTCGTCGGTTAAGTGCAGTACAGCGGGGACCCGTGCCTCGATGCTCATCCCGGCATTGTTGACTAAACTAATTGATAGATTCAAAAAAATGTTAGCATCTGTAAGATACTATGTACATCTCAGGAGAATGTAGATTAGTACGGCACCTGCCCAGGTGGAGTTTCGTACATATCAAGTCTTCCAAACTCCCTCACTGCTGCCTTGACAAGGTTCTCCATTTGAGTGGCATCACCAACATCCGTTTGTACAAACATCGCGCTCCCGCCACTCTTCAGGATTGAGTCGTGTGTTGTAATCTCGGCTTCCTCTTTAGATCGAGCCACTGCAGTCAGATCGGCACAGACTAACTTTGCGCCTTCCTGTGCGTAGCGAATAGCGATAGCCCGACCTAAGCCAGACGAGGCACCAGTCACGATGGCAACTTTGTTCTCGAGGCGTAATGACTGCACCATTCTGTTTGCGAAGGAGTTGGACTATGATCAAATTTGAAAAAGGCTAGATGTCAAGTATACTTTCCGCGAGGAACAACATCGCCACAGAAGAATTATTCAAAAGAAACCCCTCAGTTCGCCTTTATTACTTGTTTTGTCCAGAAAGGAATCTGAGGAAATGTTTTCCCGTTTAATAACGGCAGCCGGGAAGGAAGTTCAGTGAAATCTAAGAGGAGATCCAGCCGACCTCGGCTTCCAATCCTATTCTAGAATCAACGAGCACCCGCTCTCCACAATTACAAAGTTTATGGAACAGATCCACATACCGCCACGTTTGTACAAAGATCAGGACAGCAGACTTTTTTTTTCGACTCACAGGTCCTATCTGTTATTAGACGATGGTTAAACTTCTGCAGTGAAACTCACCATTTTTACCCCCAAAACAACCTCAATACTTATTGAAACAACCCATCAAGCTGAAAATGCCACCGGCTCTCTATGTCATTCGCCATGCACAAGGTGAACACAATGTCAATGTACTGCTGCCTCCCATTATTCGACCCACAATCTCCGACTTTCCCCTTTTTTTAACACGGAAAGCAGGACTCACATCATATTCGGGACGCTTTACTGACAGACGTTGGGAAGGGTCAATGCAAAGACCTTCAAGAGAGATTTCCATTTCTACCAGACGTCGAGGTTATACTTGTGTCTCCTCTCCGGCGTACTATCCAGACAGCCGCCTACACCTTTGCGCCAGAATTAGAGAAACGTCAGATTCCGTTGATTTTGGTACCCAATGCCCAAGAGATCAGTAGTTTGGCCTGCGATATTGGGTATGATGCCGAGTTCACAAAATCAGAGGCTCCAAACCTGATCAAAGATGCCGCCCCTAAATGGGATGCTGCTAACTTGAACACAACACTGGTCGATGATGCGTGGAATTCGAAGGTCGGTTCAAGCTTGTCAATTCTTCCGGTATTTTATGTACTGAGTCATCCTATAGAAGGGGATTTATGCTTCAACTCTTCCTTCTGTGAAGCGGCGGGCTGCTGAACTTCGTAACTGGATTTACAGCCGCCCAGAAAAACATGTTGCACTTGTTACACATGGGGGATTTCTGCACTATTTTACAGAAGATTGGAGAGGTTATGTGAAAGGGAAAGGTGGGTTTCTGACTGAATATTCTACCTCTGTTGGATCATTCTAACTTCAATTGTCCTATAGGGACTGGCTACCTAAATTGCGAATATCGAAAGTTGGTGTTCACTGAAGATTCTCATGAGAAGGAGTCACATCTTCGAGAGTATGGTAGCACATTGGAAAAGGAAGATAGGCCGCTTGGTCTCGATGCTCATGTTATCCATGAGATAGAAGAAATTGAAGGATCTGAATAGCGTCTGTATCTATCGGAGCGATAATATCTTACCTGAGATACCAACAGTGTGGAGTGCGCTATTAATGCTGAGAATACTATTTCAAGGCTGAAAGAAGCCCCCATATCAGAAAAGTCAGCAGCATATGTTGTGTTGAGAATGTTGAATGAAATCAAATCAGCTCGAGGGGAGGCTTCCCCAAGAGAACTGAGTGACAAAACCTAAATGCTCTTTTTTCGCCATGTATTTACTCTCGGGACTTGTACCAAATTCACAGCACCGTCACTCAACGGAGACGCTTGTGGGTTTCCGAGATACTGAAATGGGCACTGACGTAGGTGTGAATTGTGGGGATTCATTCCCGCGGACGATCCTCGGCTTCTTTTCCTTTTCAGGGAGATCGCCTATGTATCGTCCGACCCGATGATATTAGTGTTGATGCAAGTGCAACTACAGGCATCTCTTGAGCTCGGTACTTTTTATCATTCAATACCTACTAAGTAGTCCTATATGTAGGTCAAAGACCTTGTATAGGAAGGATGTATTTCTTAACGGGTGAAATTTCTATTTTGTCCTTCTACTCCGAGTCTTCCATACACCATCACATTTGACTGGACGCGAATCTACTTTAGCTCAATTTCTATTGACACAGATGTGAATAACATCGGGGCAGGTTTCTTCACCCTAAGAATGGCATTTCAGCTCGTTAGTAGCTTTCAAACCAAATTTGAAACTTTGAATCAATTGAGCAGATTCCTTTTGTTGGTAGAGCATGTACATGTGGTTTCAAAAACCCATCCTGACAGTGGGTGTGATTATATTTTTGAGTTTATTCCAATCATCCTTCGAAGCGTTTTATCCCATGCTCTGTGGAAGTGCACTTTATTCAAAAGGTTCATAAGAATGGATTCGTCTAAGGGATAACCATGCTCTAGTACTATTCAAGTCGATTTTTGGTTGTCGCCGCCAGTATTTCGCTCATTGGAGCCTTAATCGAGCCATCCTCTCTGACAGAATATAGTCTAATGTCGCAAGTGAATATCTTGAAGCATTCCCTTTTGAAGCCTCTCCAATGTATTCATCAATTCTGGTATTTGGTTTTGAACCGAGGCAATAGCTCGATAATATGATTCTACAGAATGGATGACCAGCGAGAACGAACAATTGATAGTCATCCTTTACGAAGTATTTTAGATGATATTTGCTTCAACTGTTGTTTAAAGTGAGATTGACGTTAAGAAATGAACCAGTTGGACTCATGGCCCTGCTGATCACGATCCACATGGTTGCCTCCCCTCCCTTTTTCCCATTCATCTTTCAACTTGGCAATGTGATATTTCGTAGTCCATCCGAGATCACGCTCAATCCCAGCAAGCAATTCAAGAACAGCATCCTGCTCATGTCGTTCCTCGAAAACTTGCCCAGCAACAAAAAGAGCATGTACGGAGTTCACTCTGAATGACTCTGTTGAGTTGGCAAGACTTATACCACAAACCTCCCGGGCATGAATCACAACCTCTCTGAGGGAATGCCTGTAGGCTCTCAGGCGCGCTGACACAGTTGATCGAATAGCCGTTGACTCCTGTGGCTCATTGGCCAGTAACAGAATTTTCGCCTGATGATAACCTTGTATTACTGCCGCGCTCAATGGCAAGTCGAACCAGATCTGCTCGAACGTATTGAAGCTCAGCTCGAATCCTGGTTCTGGATTTCCTAGTTTTTTGGTGCGAGCAGTCGTACAGAAGGACCCTGGAAGAGAGTCATACCACCTGTCCAAATCAGTCATCAGCATAGTCCATCTTTCGAGAAGGTGCTCCTGATTTAACCCTATCAGAGGTCGTCGAGATTGTGGTAGCACGTTCTCTGCTGGAACTAAAGCATCCCCTGCCGTAAGATGGTTTGCAATTTTGCCAAGAATCCATGTCAGTTCATTGCTCTTCTTGTCTTCCTCGAAACCAGTTGAGTTTAAACTCTCCATGATATCGAGTGGACTGTAGGGTAAAATTTCGCTATTCTCATCGGTCGCCAAACCTGCATTCTGCCAGAGGCGCATATCTTTCAAGTCTAACCGAGTTGGAGTTTCACTTATAACTAAACCGTTTGATCAATGACTTTATAAGAGTATGTCACCGAACATCTTTCTTTCTTTGAAAACTTACAGGCACATAATAAGTCTTGCCTTGCAAGGCTCCAGAATATCGGACCTTTGATGGCCATCTGAGGAATTGTGACTGAAGAATGATCTGACGGCGAGCTATCTCCATCATCAAACAGGGGTAACGCGCTAAGGTGGGCTTTCCAGGCACTCCCGGGAGCATCTATTAGCTCAAATGTGCAAAGAATTGCGACGGCAGCAAGGATTTCCTCTTTATCAGATGAATTGTTTGAGCATGATTCACCGACGGCAGCCTTAAGATACCTAAGTGCTTGGTCATAGTATCTTGCCGAGTTGTATCGCCAGGTATCTTCACTCGAGGGCGAAAGACTGATATAGCTAGGAATGAAATATGGTTTCACCTTGGACTGGGCCATAGTTCGACACACGCGGAGTAAATGTTTTGAAGAGAGAGCACATATCGCTGCTTTCAATAAAGGTCTGAATGTGGCAATGACAGGAGTTTTGGAAGAGAAATATGACGTGGTATCAAAAAGATCCAACCTTCATCATTGTGAGTACTGACTTCAGCTTGCGTGCGAACGGTCGTGGTACGTACCACTGGCCTGGACCTTCCCGAAAATGCCGCAATAAAAAAGAGATGAGTAGTTTCTCAGGACAGTTGAGGCTTGAGTTGCTGCTGGATAGAACAAAGGACTGGTTCCCCCTTGGTGTATGTTGACCAGCCGTTGGCGTGTGATGGAAAGGTGTTGCAGTGGGAACATGATGTGGTGTTGGATGGCGTTCAGTGGCAATCCTTGTTTCGTAACTATCTGCTATTCCGTCTGTACTGCTAGCGCCTGCATTAACAGCTGATTCCCCGGTCTCTATAGCTGTTGAGCTCTCAGTATACCCCGGGGTTTCCTCTTGGACAAAAGTGACTATCTGGAGTGAGTATGTGTACTAGATTCATTTGATGCCGTAACATACATTCGGCTGGAAATTCTATCCATGTTGTATGTTCTCTGGGCCCACTTTCCTGCATCTCCTGTTGGTCCCCATTGCGCCTACGCTTGCGGGCTGGCGTTGAGCCAACCTCCTGCGTTCGGAATATAGATTGTTCTCCATAATTGCAGGTCCGAGATGATTTGATGCATTTTTCACACTTTGGTTTGGACTCGTCGCATTTCAACTTCCTTTTTTTACAAGTGAAGCTGTGGGTATGTAAGCTTTGATATCCAGGATGAGACGGTCGGCAGAGTCAGAAAATCAAGTTGATGATCACTGGGTAACGGAGCACTGACCAGCCAGAGTAAGAGCGCATATCTTACTGGCGAGTTAAGTAATACCCTGAGGGTGTTTGACAAGCGCCGAACAGATGGAATGTGTTTGCATTTGATGACGGTTCATCCTGCAGCGAAATGGCTTCAGATGATCAAAATGGAAATCTTGCCGAGCATTCACGTGATTGAGGGACGAACATTTAAAGTATCTCAGCATGGGTAAAAGGTCAAACCTCCATATACCTTCAGGGCTGTACTTGAAGACAAATCAAAGTTATGGGGCCGATTTTTTAGATTTAGATGTTGTAATATGTAGACAGCTGCTCAAGCCGCCCCCAATACTTGGTGGGGGCTGTGGGGGCTAAGGGTGGCGTGATGGAAATCGCATGTGGATTCGGTCTTATTTTGATCTTTCAAAGACAAGTGTAACATACTAGATACGAGTCATCAAGATCAACAGGAAGTTTCAGCTATAAGCCTGACAAATTTGGGGCCCCTAGTTGACATCATGGCATCGATCTCCCGGGATGATCATGATGTTGCACTTGGATGTTTACAGGACTGCGTTGGTACTAGTACTACTAGGTATTACCTCTTTGCAAATACTTTACCTTGACTATTCCAACCCAGCTACATACGTATGAAGAAATCCAATTTGTTAATTAGGGCACTAGTCTAGATGTTAGCTTCATGTTCACATGAACTTACAGTATAATCATATGTGGATAACACCTCAACCTTTCCTAGTCTACTTAAACGGAAATTATCTCTAGCAAGACAGATAGAAGACATTTGTAGGTATCTGGAATCATCTTCATATACAAAATGGGTAAATATAGAGTATGGGGATACGATATACACACCTAATAGCCAGTGCTTGGAATTAAGTATAATGTATTGCACATGGGTGCATATGGATTCCGAACAAGTAGAAAAAGGGATACTGTATCATATCCAGCACAGAAACACAAAACTATCAACAAAGCTTTTAGAGAGAGTGAAGCCAAAACGCCCTGGTACCATATATGAGGCATATGCAAAAAGAAGTCTAGCTCAAGCCATATTCAAGACTGCATCTTGTTGCTATTCTCCTCGTTAAACTGGTCGCGTGAAGCAGTAAACTTTTCGGTAACAACATCACACAGGTCCATTAAATCATTGAATCCCTTCTCAAGGGCTTCGAGTGCAGTTGTGGATTCTAGTGAGCGAGAGTTAGTCACACAAATTCGGTCCATAGATAGAGCAAACAATCGCTTACCGATGGTTTGGATACGGAGGTGCATCTTTGCGTCGGAGGGGTGAGGGATGGTGTAACCACAGAATTCAACAGCCGGGCTAAGCATATCATATGTCAGTTACAGTATCTCAGATGAAAGCCTTTGGTGAAGCATTTCGAAAAAAAAAAAATAATAATAATAACTAGACTTGAAACCGTTGCAGAGAGCAATCATAATACTCACTTCTTCATGATAGCATATCGGAGCGCATTGCCCATGGTATGACCCTCTCCCTCAAACTGGAACGATGCGGCGGTTTCCGAGGAGCCGGGCAGCTACAAAATGTGTTAGGTATATGTTTCTGAATATCTCCAATTCCCCAGTGTATCAGGTACATACCACCAGGATACGGCGCTCATCCAGAACAAGCTCTTCTTGTGGCTGCTCGACGTCAACCATGGACTGATCCTGGGGGTCCTGGGAATGAACAGAGCCAGGCATTGTGATATAAGGGGTCTAGAAGCTGCACGAGTGCTTTGGTGGTGGAACGTGGGGAATTCGAGCTTAGTGCAATCGGTTGCGATCGGAATTGGCAAGGCTTGTAGGAGGCAATAGGGGTTCACGCTAAAGATAACAGGGTTGAAATTGCTCGATTGGTCTCAATCTATAGCGCCGAGACCACGAAGACTCGTGCAAAAATGCCGCGACAAAGATAAAGTGCTGGATGGTCAAGAGCGTCGAAAATTGACGGTTTGCATGATTTGCATCGCAGAAAAATTAAGTGGATTTATCGATAGGGTGCTCACCGCCTTCTTCATTTGATCAACATACAATCAATCTAGCTCTGCCTGCATGACACGCTATTTTCTATGTTTCCCCTAAACTCCATGAACAGTGTCTTCTCTTTTTGGTTCGTGAGCGGCTTATGATCTACTATTTTGAGATGGCTTAGGTCCAACATTATGTTCATTAGGGTCATGCAGGTTTTGTAGGGCTGTGTAGCTGGCGGCTTGGATCCTTGCCCCACAACATGTTTCGTATACGAGTTACAAATTGAGCATTTCTTTAAAGCATAGTACTAAGTAGCCTATGATAGTTGCGTCAAATAGGGATTTAGGGATTGGAGGTTTGGTCAAATTGACAGCCAAAAGGGTTAGATGCAATATGATGGCTACTATGACAGCCCCAAGGAAAATACTGGACATTTCAACACTACAAATGCAATGTTAGCATCCAAGATGTTATACCTTGCGACTTCTGCTGCTAAATATCCACACGTCTATCCCCCAAAATTTTATTTAATGTTTTCCATTCCGTTAGAGGGTGGAGTCAGAACCAATCTAGGTTAGAGTGACCCCTGTGGCTGGTTTCATCGAATTGTGGCGGGCCACACGGTTCGTGCACCATCCATCAGGATTTGCCGAGCCTGAGTTCTTCAGTCTGGAACATCGATTTGATTCAAGACCTATCACATTGCAAAAAGCATCTTGATATGTCTAGTTCTAGGTTCTTTGTCGCCTGTTTCAAGACATGTCTCTCTAGCTCCTAGAAATGCTCTCCAGCATAGCAAACCGCATGGCTAATAGTAGGGAAAGCTCATCAAAGTGATTGCTCCATCATCCAATCGATAAGCCGAGGCACGAACCCATCAAACTAGTCGTTCAAGCGCCTTTTCCTTAAGTGCATCCTCAAGAACCTCTTCCAATAAGAAGTAGGTCTGGACTCTTAAGGATCTTCAACTTGCTCAAATAAAGATCTAGATCCGTTAAGAAATTACCACTATGCACACATGACTGAAATCGACCCAACAGGTGCAGGATGTGAAACTGATCTGTGCACCAAAGCTCATGTTGAACTCCTGAAGTTTGAGTGACGTGCGGGCATCCGGCGAACGATGGAATGAACTGTGGGTTTCCTAGATTCAGGACTCAAACTCCCCCCCCTCCCCCCTTCTCTTTCCTTCTTTCTCTCTTTTTTTTTTCAGACTATTATTTCTAGCCTCCTTCCCTTGATTCCTCTTCGTTCATTTTCCCTTCTTTGTTTCATCAATGCGATTTGATTTTACGGTCGGCAAAGGCTTCCGTGCATTAGTGACACCGACGATCCACATCTCGGAGAGGGGCCATGGCAAGAGCATTTGTTTGGAACATGTATCAGACCCAAGGCTATGATGATGATTATTACGCTTGGGGTTTTTTTCTTTTTCTTTTTTTTTTAAAAAAATCTTTCTTTTTGAGAGCAGAGAGCAGAAACCCAGGCGTAACATCCCATCAGGCTCCAGTATACGCTAGAATAGCCCCAAAATCCCACTATGGGATCTGGGATGCAGCCCCCAAACCGGTGTCACACCTGATGCACCATACTCCTTGTCGCTGTAAGCGCCATGTTTGACCTCGAACGTGTCCCACGATGTGATCTGCTAGTGATCTGCTAGGATGAGGTCAAGGCGGGCTTTGTGGGGGCTGGAATATCCCTCGAACAACACGAGAGTTTTACCATACGGAGACAGATGGAGTATCCCAGGATCTAGAGTTTTTGACTAGAACATTGGGATTGAGAAAATACAGGCTGTTTAATGTTGTGGTGATTCATACCCACAGTGGATGATCATCGTTATCAGCTCAAGTTCGTAGTTGACTAGGTAGTATAACCCCAGGCCTTGGAACTTGAATATTTTAAGTATATCAAGAGATTAACCCAGTACTACATGCTACAGTACTTGAACTTGAACTACAGTACCGTCTCTCTAAGTAATCATACTTAATACTCAACCCTCCTGTCCATGTTTCACGATGATCCAAAGAAAGAAACCACCAGCCAGCAGAAACACATCGTGTCTCAGGGCGGGCAATCCTGATACGCCCGGTGCCCCCAGAGTGGGAAGCCCCGACTCCACCATTGAACCTAGTTATGAGCGAGTACCAGAGACCCCCAACCTGCTTGTAACCTGGGGCTGGGCCGGGCATGTCCTGGCATGTCCTGAATGTATCCGGTACATCCCAAGTGCCCAGTCCTACTCCACGACCTCTCCGCCCCTGGTACTGGCGGTTGGTTTGGGATCCCTTCTGGGTCCATCAAGCACGAATTAATTTCTTTCTTTTTGTATTTTATTTTATTTTATTTTATTTTTTTTTGTATTTATTATTTTCTGATCCAGAACAACCCCCCCCCTTAGGAAGAGCCCTCTGACATTAGCTTGAAATCCGTCCATTTCTCTCGCTTGTTACTCTGGGCCGTTTTGTTCCGTGCTTGTCTTATTTTTTTTTCTTTTCCCCTGCGAATCTGTCACACTGCTTGCCGCCTAACCGCCGAACTCCTCCCCCTCCACCATCTCTCTCCCCTACGACCTCCCTACGACTTCCCCCCCAACTTGCTCAAAATAGCGCTGGTTTGGAATTTGACAGGTGTTGAATTCTCCAGCGATTCGATCAGAGGTGACAAAATCCGAGACGCTCAATTATAAAATTATAGCATCACGACCAGCCGGCTCATTGATGCTCCTCTCTTAAAATCCCGGGGGTGCTTGGACGCCGATCGCAGCACAGGAGAAGACGAACAAAGAAGGGAAGCAACCCCCCTCATAAGAGTCTATAATAGAGAGAGAAGGACTATACTTGTCGGGTGAACAAGCAACACAAAACCCAAAGGATACGGGAAACCCAGCCTTTCACCAATCTGAGGCCATCCACACCTGTCACCATGTCGACGGCTGTTGCATCCGCGACGGCGGCGCCCTTATCCTCGCCGCATACCACCCGCGATCCCAGCCCCAAGAACTGCCCGACCTTGGCCCCTCCGCCGCCGCCAGTGAATTCGTCTCCGCCGCGGGTGCCAGCTTCACAAGATGCGCCGCCTCAGGGAACCCCCGAGAACACTCGCCCATCCTCGCCGTAAGTCATATGCCAATCGCAATGGGGAACCAGAGCTGGAGGCTAACCAAAAATAATCAATCATACAGGTCGCAAGGCAGCGCAGGCCCGAAGATCACCGTAAAGAAGGAGCCGGGCTCGCCACCGCGCATGCAAAGTCGCCCTCGTCCCCGCAAATTAGACCTCTCCACCAGTCTTCCGTCTTCAAGCGGCCTGTCCGTTCGACCGCCAGGAGGTCCCATGACGGCTCGCGATGTCAATATGCAGGATGTGGGTCTGGCTTGCTTGTCGCCAGGCTTTCAAACTCATGATCCAGTGATGAGAGAGCAACTCCAGCGGAGTCTCTCTGTACGCGATCAACAGCGTTCGATAATCGAGGCACGATTGCAAAAGTCGGCCAAGGATGATGGGCCTGATGGCATCAAGCCTTCTGCATCAGGATTTATGGGAATGCCACCAAGAAGTAGCTCGAAGCGACGCCCGCCGCCCGGTCTGTCTATTGTTGCACCATCAGCGTCGCAATTTGCAAATGAGCGTGTGATCCAGTCCGCTCCATTGAACCAGAGTTTTACTGGTCGGTATCAACCCCAACCCTTAACTCGCCATGTGGTCAACCAGAGCCCAACCTTAGGGTCCACCTCTCACTTGCACCAAGTCCCGGCCACCCAAACCAACAACCGTCTTCCCCCTCTTTCTGATGTATTTGGGTCCGATGCGCTCGCACCCCGGGACCGAGAGCCCGGCCACCAAAGCCTTTACGTGAATGCATCGAGCACCAATTCATCACAGTCAAACTTGGCCCCCATGCCTTCTCCGGGCCTACCAGGCAACATGTCTCAAACGCCAGGCCGGCCACGTGAGTATCGCTCTGCTGAGGAAGCAGTCCAAGAAATGTCTGGGGGCCGGGAAGAGCTACTTCCACGTATTGTGCACTATGGAGGGCATCAGCCACCCACTCCACCATCTCCCCATACCATGCATATGGCTCCCAAGACTGCACCCCTGGTCAGCGAAGCGGCTCCTCCTAGCGTGCCCTTAGCTCCAGTATTTCAGGCCACCGACGCTACCGCACGTCGTCGCCCCCGAAGTGAATACGAAAATGACAATGGAAGCCCACCTCTGGGACACGGCCCAGATACCCAACATCGACCAAATCCCGCCACTATGCCTGTGTCTAACTCCACATTCCATGGACCCTTTGGTGCGGGTAGGGATTCCCCCGAAACTCAGCGGAAGAAGAAGGAAGAATTTCTTGGCCTCTGTGCTCGAGCCTGGGATCTCTTCCATTCTTAAGCAAATACCAGTCTGGCCTGACTGGAGTCCAGTCAACTTAGAAAGTGGCTTGTGCTTCTGTGAAGACAGTCATCAAGTGAGCACCTTATACTATTTACAAAGCGCCCTTGGCGTATAAGCTTGGTCTCCTCTTGGAGTTCTTTGTGGCTTTTGGAGTCATCGATTTGGTGAAAGCTTTTCAAACAGCCAAGCAAACCGAAAAACAACAATATTCATTATATGGCCCTGGCGGGCCTGCAATTTTTGATTCGACTCAATGGCTGGTCTTGGGTAGTTGAACCCGACTCTTCATTCATACCCTTCACATATATGATGACACTGATGTTTATATCTTCCATCCTTTATCCACACTACGCCAGTGGTGAGCCTGTGGCTCCAGGAAAACTCCACACTGGGAAACTCATGCATTATCCTCTTCTTGGCGTTAACCTTTGGGGCGTTTTTGACTTACTATATACCTCTTTCTCTTTTCTTTTGGTTCTCTTTTTTGGATGTCTTTTTCCTTCCTCTTATTGGGATTTAGCATTTGTGAATGGGTTCTCGATGCAAGTTTCGTCGCCAGCGAAATAGTGCTGGCCCCGCCTAATACATATTGCTGGAATCTAATGATGTAGTATTCTGGATGTTGAACAATTTTCATGATCATATTACAAAAATTCTTTATATAAAAAATAATAAAGTGATGCAAATTTTTGGGTATCTAAGCAAGTCGTCGACGCTTGCCTCCGTGACTCGGAGGCTCGTCGCCCATCCCACGACGTTCCATTGGCATGTCCTTCCGCTCCTTCGAAGCCATCTTCTTGCGCCGACGCTCCAATGCCTTGGCCCGATCCTTCGACTTCATACCTTCGTACTTCTTCTCCAGGACCTGCTTCTTCAAATCAGATTTCTTGAGGAAGTATGGATTACTCTTCTTGCCCTCGCGCAACATCTGCTTCTCATTCTTCTTGTGTTCAGCCATAACATCTCGTTCCCGTTTCTTGCTCTCCATAGCCTTCAACTTATCCGTGGCAGAGCGGATCTGCTTCTTGAGCTCCTCCTTTTGTAGTGCATTCTTGGTCTTGGCATATTGCTCCTTGAGATCCTTCAGCTCAGAGGCTCGATAATCATCCAAGAAAGCGTAGGCCTTGCTTGTTCCCTCTGAAAAACGTCCGGCGCCGCTGTGGCCCATAACTGCAGCATCGAACCGGGGATCCCGAGCTTTGGCCGTGGCCTGAGGTTCCACAACAATGCGTTTCCTAGTGACGGCACGTTTGGAGGATTGTACCATAGGCGCATGTTTTGATGCGCGTTTTTCCTTCAAACCTTGCTTTTCCTTTGCTCCTTTTCCTTTACTGGCAGCCTCTCTTTTTTGCTCGCGTGCTTCCCTGATGCGGGCTCGAATGTCATCAAGCGGGGAAGCAGTCGATGCAATTTCTTCAGCTGATTTGGAAGGCTTCTCCTTTCGCTTTTTCGGCCCCATAGAGGCTTGTGCTTTAGCTAATGCTCCAAATGAAATGCCGCTGAGGGATGCTTGGAAATCGTCTTTGTCATCACCATCCTGGTCATCGGAAAGTTCGCCGTCAATGTCGTCTTCTTGGGAGTCCTCGGCGTTGGAACCAGATTCATCTTCACTCTAAAATAACATCATATGTCAGTGACTATGCGCTCTGTCAAAAGAATATCACGTTGCATACATCTTGGGATTGGAGATCTTCCTCGGAATCCTCATCCTCCGCACCTTTGCGCTGGAGCTCCTCTTCACTGACATCGGAGCCTTCTGAATAGACATCCTCATGGTCGTCCGGCCTTGCCCGTACACGGCGGTTTAATGTATCTGAAATTCCCATTTTCCGATGCTCGCTTGGACATAAGTATTTACTTAAGATGAACGCCAAGGCAAATTGTAAATTGCAAAAGAAAAAAAAAAGACGAAAATACTGCCGTGGCGGGCGGTGAGCCTGATAACAGGCTGATTAGATATTTTTTGTCGATGCGATCAACAAGCAACACTCAGCTCCCTCTCGATTATATTAGATGTCTGGTTGGAATGGACATCGTATCCTACCTCTATTTTCAAAAAGACCAAGTGCAAGAAAATACTTACGCCGACTCGACGATCCGGTATTATTCAATCCTCCTAAATTGGGCCACGATCTCCGATATTGGGTTCAGATCAAGGTGACTGACTTTCTCTCCTTCTCAGTTAATACAACCCTCCACTTCCTCTTTCGCCGCCAATATCCTTCTTATAAGGTCGTCAATATCTCCCAAGTTGTCTTATCCAAGTAAACGGCCTCGGCGCGCGTCCAACAGCGCCGCAAGGTTCCCCGCATTATCTAATTCTGCTCCGCGATATGCGAGTCCTGCGCATCATTCTCTCCCAATGGCCCCTGAGCGCATAGAAAATGGACAGAGCAAACGCCTCTCTGGAGCGGCCCCTTCTTACTCTAGACCTGTGTCTCTAAATATGTCACATAGCAGTCCAAATGGAGGACTGCAGAGTGCGCATAGCAATACCGGATCATACTATGGGGCCACATACGACCCGCAAAGTTTCGACTCGTATCACAACTCCCAGAACAATGCTATCAATTCTGCCTCGTTGCCAAGTCTACATGCTCCATATTCCTCAGCGAATCAACCATTGCCAACGTTAAGCGCATTCAATGGTCCTATATGGAACACTGCGGACGCGAAAATAAATAATCAGCCAAGTGAGATACCTGGCATGCCTTTTATCAATTCGCAATTTTTTGCGAACAATACGCAGCCATTTCCAATGATGCCATTCAACCCAATGATGGCTTTCCAAGGTGTTCAGCCAATGAGTACATTAGCAGGGTCTGGACAATCGTCAAGTCTGCATCCACCAAGCCCTCAAAGACAAAGATCACGAACTCCGCCAATGACAGTACCCACGGCAATGAAAGAATACATGCAACAAGCGTTGCAGCAGCCACAAAGAACTCCGAAACGACCGTTGTTAGTCATTCTCGACCTAAATGGCACTCTTATTTTCAGGAAACATCGCAAGTTCCCACCTGTCTTTGCTGAACGTCATGGGTTAAGGCAATTTCTCGAGGAGCTATGTGGTAAATACTCTGTGATGGTCTGGACAAGTTCGAAACCTCAAACCCTCAATGCAATCGTACAAAGTTTGTTCTCCGGGAAAACTGGGAAAAAGAAACAGAAGCTTGTAGCTTGCTGGGGTCGAGATAAATTTGGCCTGACTCAAAGACAGTACAATGCAAAATTGCAGGTGTACAAGGAACTCCAAAAAATCTGGGACAATCCTGAAATCCAGCAGGCATACCCAAGTAATGGGGCTACGGGTGCAGGTAAAGCACCCCCGAAAGCCCGTGGCGGCAAATTTGCCAAGAAGCAGAAGAACAAGACCCAGATTGATTATCCGGAGGGACAGCGATGGGATCAAACAAATACCATCCTTATCGACGACAGTAAGATAAAAGCTCTCAGCGAACCTTACAACATCCTCGAAATCCCGGAGTTCACCAACGACCCGAAAGTCGATGAATCTACACTATTTCGACGAGTTCTTGACAGACTCAATGCACTCGCTCATCACGACGATGTCAGTAAGGTCTTCAGAGTATGGGAGGAGCGCCAAAAAGAACAGAACTGCAAGATCCTGGACCTAGACATTAGCTCAGAAATCCCAGATGGTTCTGAAGATGACATGGACGTATCAGAGGATGGTGGAGCTAAGCTCCCGTCTACACCCACAGACGACGTTCCAGGCCAGACAGCCAGCTCCTCGCAAAAACGTCAACCAGAAACCCGCAGTGATGCAGAAAAGAAGGCTACCAAGAAAGCCAAGAAGGCAGAGAAGAAAGCGAGGAAAAGGGAAAAAAAGGCCCTGGAAGATGCTGCAAAAGCAGGAACTGGCACAGTCCCACACGGCTCTGCTCCAGCCGTCCCTCCTATGGCTACTCTAGATCGGACATCCGACCCTGCAGCTACACCAGGGTCTGCAGCAGGTGCTACACATCCTACTACCTCTAAGTCAAACGATTTTCCACCTCCTCCACCTATGACCAAATTAACCCGCAACCAATCTCGGAAGGCAGCCAAACGTCGTAAGCAAGAAGAGCTCGGGCAGATGAAACGGCAGATGTTATTGGAAGAGCTCGGCCCCGACGTCCCCATGACATACAATGACAACCCTGATGCGTCAAGATACAATTTTCGCTCTCAAAAATCCCTTTCATCTGTGCCTGGACCAGTACACACGGTCCTTGGTCCTGCTGCTTCCGCCTCCGTGGATTATCTGGATCCATCCTCTCCAAATCCCGCTGATACGAATCCTGAACACTCAAGCACTGCACACTCTGCTGAACAATCACTGGGATTTCAAGTGAATTCCCGACGACGCTCATTCTCCCCCGCTGGATCTGATGTGTCAAGAAACTCGCTGTTGGATCGGTTAGAAGAAGGATTGGGGATTAAAAAGTAACATCTCTTTTGAGATAATTCGAGGGCCATGATTGAGTTGAATCGAATCAATGTCGGGCTGATCATGTTTAATCGTTACGTTTTGAGAATAGTGTATACTTTGTTGAAATTAATATCCATATGCTTTAAGACGGATTCATTTCAGAGGTATGGAGGTAGCATTGAATGCATTTGCGACTTCTGAATCTTCTTATGAGAAATATGAAGTCTATGACCATACTCGCACCAGGACGTGAGCAGTTAGTCAAGTATAGAGAAACTGCAAGTTTATATAAGAAGACAGAACTTGAAAAATTCACGGACATTAATTTCTTCAATGGAGACTAACTTAAGCTTCACATTCTATTCACATTCTACAAACATGTCATTTCTGATAGTCGGTATGTCCCAGATCTTCAATGGATGTGTGCCACCTCAGCCGAAGCCGTTGGACACAAATCTAGTACTCACTGGTCAAAGAGTAAAAGTTAGACTAATCCTCCATTCAATATAAGCACTTCTTCGGCACGACCACAGCCATGAAAGGGCTGAATCGCAATTTGACATCCGTGCTAAACGCAGAATACGAATTATCTATAGAAGGGGAAGAAGGAATGCAAATAAACTCATCAACACCGCAAGCGGTATTGAAGGGACTTATTTAATTGCTAGACAGTAACTAGCAGCGGCCAAGCATTCTAATTAGAAAGCAAGTCGATCATCTCGCATCACAACGTATCATAACCATGAACATAAACCACATCGGCGCGTAACTTGTAAAATATTTTGATGCCCTCCCCGCCACATAGACGAGAAAGGATAGGAGAAGGGGGCTTTGGGTGAAGAAAAGAGAAGTGGATAGACGTAATAAGGTAGGCCAGATCACACTCTCAGGGGTATTTCGGGAATGGCCAAAGAATAAATAAAATGAGGAGCGATCCGCTTATTTGAAGACATGGCCGTCAGCCATCTCGAGAGCCTTGCCGTCAACGATGACGGGAGCGTCCCAAGCCCAGATGTCCTCAATGTACTTGCGGTCAGCCTCGGAGGTGTGGTCCAGCTTGTTGAACTGGTAGCTCTCCCAGTCGGGAGCGACGCTGAAGGCAGGAGGAGCCTCCTGACCGCGGACAAGGAAGACACCACGGATGACACAGGCGTTGTTGACACCGAAGACAGCCTGGCAACCGAAGAGGTACTTGCGGGAAGCCTCAAGACGAGCGTGGAAACCACCAATCAGGTTGTTTGCCATGAAGGTGAGCTTGAGCTCATCGTCGTACTTGTAGTCAACCTTCCAGAGGGAGTACTCCTCAGGGTTGAAGTTCTGCCAGAACCAGGGCATGAAGACGGGGCGGGTGTCACTGTTCGAGTACTCGCGCTTGTACTCGTCGACGACAATAGCAGGCTTTCCAAGAGCCTCAAGGGGGTGCTTGGGCTTAGGAGCCTCAGCAGGCTTCTCCTCGGCAGCAGGGGCAGCGGCCTTGGGCTTCTCCTCCTTCTTGGGCTTCTCCTCCTTGGGGGGCGACTTGATGGCCTCCTCAATGAACGCGAATTCGCCAGTCTGGCCGCCGACGGTCTTGAGGACAGCGACGAAAGCCTCCTGGGAGATGACAGTGTTGAACCAACGAGTGATAGCAGGGTTCTTGCTGCGGTATGACTTGTCAAGGACGGTCTTGAAAGCGCGAGTCAGGAGAGCGGCAGTGAAGATATCAGCAAGGGTGATACGCTCGCCAACAAGGTAGGTGTTCTCGGTGAGGTGCTTCTCCAAAACGTCCAAGCTAGCCTGGGAAGCCTTGGCAGCCTCGTCAACGTTCTTCTTGTTGAAGGGCTTGGCGAGACCCAGCAGAGGGCGGTACCAGCCGCCAAGTTGGCCGAGGACGTCGCTGTTGGCGTAGGACATCCAGCGGACGATGGAAGCGTAGTCCTGCTTGGTCTTGCCAAGAAGGGTGGTCTTCTCGTTCTGGGAGGTCACTACAAATTTCAAAACAGTTAGTTGAAGTCTTGAATATAGACCCATTGTGGATCAAACAATAAAAAGCGCGATCGTGGCCAATAAATTAGGCCAAGACAAAGAAGCAAGAGACAAAAACAACCAAATTATTTTCCTCCAAAAGCGAAGTACTCCAAATTTTCGATCGTGGTTGCGTTTTCAGAGTTTGTTGTTATCAACAGTATAGTTCTGACAGGGATAACTAATTTGATAAATCTCATCATAAAAGCAAGAGGGGTCTCAAGGCCAACAATGCAAGAATAATCTGGACAGATCTTTCTGAAGCAATAATCAGAAACGAAGACTGCAGCTTCAACACGTACCATAGATGGCGATAGCGAGGACCTCGGACAGAGTGAAGCCATTGGCACCCTCGAAAGCAGGGATCTTGCCCAGAGGCTGGAGCTTGCGGTACTCAGCGCTGGAGTTCTCAGAGGCATCGGCCTTAGTCTCAACCAGCTCCAGGTCCAGGTCGTTGTGCTTCGCAGCGACCAGGATGGAGAGGGTGCGACCGTTCTCCTGTAAACCAAGAAACAAGATATTAGACTGGTGATAAAGAGAAAGTAAAATGAGTCAGATAATACATACAGGGGTACCGTAGAGCTTTCCGAAGGCCATTTTGAAGGAAAAGGGGTTTAAAGAAAGGATGGAAGAAAAAAAGAAAGAAAGGAGAGAAAAGAGGAGGAGGGGCAAGTTGAAATTTTGTGCGGGAATAGCGCGGCGCCGGGAATTCGGAGTAACCCGCCTCCGAGTCTCGTCACCTGACACATGGAAAAACACTGGAGCGATAATTCAACACCCGAATCGAGTCCAAATCAGTCCGCAGAGAGCTGGTCCCTGGCAAGTTCACTCACCATGGCCCGCCACACACCCAATGGTCTTGTGCAAGCAATGCAATCACTGCGACTGAGCAGCTCAACACACTCAGGGTCAAAAATTTCATCACTACGCCATGCAGTTCGTAATTATGCAACAGAGACGAACACTACGTCGCAGGCCGACTCTGTAAAGGCCGCACCGCAGATCAATTTCAAGAAGTTCAGAGTCGCCCCTGCTCGAATTATTCCCGCATCTCCTTCCTACTTCTCCGGTAACCCGCGCTTCATCGACCACGTCCTTCGCCTTGAGGCAATGCAAGCCAAATACGCAAATCTCCCCGTCGTGGAAGCCGCTCAAGCACCGCGCATGGCTTGGCTAAAGCTAGCACAATTCCGTGACTTCGTAGGCGAAGCCGTTCCCGTCAAGAAATACAGGAGTCTTCTCAAGATCTTGCAACAAATGAATCGAATCGTACCGGAGATGTTGCCCAATGAGGTGCGAGAGACGCTGGCGTCCTTCCTGCGTCCCGGTAACCCGTACTCCAAGGAGGCCACACCGCGACAAGTGGATGAGATGGGACGTGCTCGGGCAAAGGGGAAGCGTAAAGAGTCAACTGCTGTTGTACAGCTGGTTGAAGGCGAGGGCGAGGTCCTGATCAATGGCAAGACTTTGGTGGAGGTTTTCCAACGGTTGCACGATCGAGAGAGTGCCCTTTGGCCGCTGCAGTGTACCGATCGTCTCGATAAGTACAATGTCTGGGCTACGGTGCATGGTGGAGGTGTGACGGGACAGGCAGAGGCTATTACTCTGGCAGTCGCGAGGGCGTTGTTGATCCATGAGCCGGGCTTGAAGCCTGCATTGCGAAGAGGTATGTTTCCATCATTACCTTATATTGATACTAGACATTTACTAATTACTTTACAGCTGGCGTCATCACCGTTGATGCTCGTCGTGTGGAGAGGAAGAAGGCTGGTCACGTTAAGGCTCGTAAGATGCCTACCTGGGTCAAGCGTTGAAAAGTGCCCATGTGGAATTTGGTGCCAAGCGATGTTTTTCTCTTCCAATTTTACCTACCATGTATTATTTCTATTTGCCTTAGCAGTTTGAGTGGACATTTCTGTTTTATTATATACTATATCCTGTACTCCAATGCATATGGGCTTCCAAGGTTTCATTCGTGACATCTCAGCATATCTATACATACATACTACCTACTTATGTAACTGGCATACGCATGGATTATCTTTTTAATTCTTTTCAAATTTTATAGCGTCGGCGAGGTCAAAATTTAAAAAACCTTGGAATGAATCGGGGTTTAAATCTAAATATCGAAATATGAAGTTAGTTATTTACCTAGATATCGAGGTCACACCAGCTTGGTCGGCGCACACATGTGCAGAGAAACACCCAACGCCACCTAGCCATGAACATGGAACCTTGGAAGCTGAGTCCTGCAGGACGCGTAACCTTAGGTAATCTTTTAAAGAATCGCTCAAGTTTAAGATTTGTTGAACCTCGGAAGTGGTCACTGATAATAATAGCTTTGAATTTGAACTTGTATATATAGTACGCATAGACTACCTAGGTAGTACTATCCACTTCGTATATAGTAGTGGTACCTACTACTATCTACATTGTCAGGTGCACATGTCATTCCATTCCAAGGTTTACAACTTTGAACTTGAATTTTATTCAATCGCACTCAAGTGCTGCCTACATATCCTACTCCCTACATGTACTCCCGCCGATATCCACTGCACATGCACACTTGGGCATGTGTTTGGGTAATTTGAATTTGAACAAACAGCAAAGGCGGAGAAGGCATGAACGACACAGCCATCAAATTCAAACGAGAGTGCTGCTGACATCATGATGGTTGAAATATTCACTTCAACATTGAAGTTAATGATGGTGTAGTCAGTCTATAGGTATGTAGTACATACTTACACATATTTAGGTAGTTATAACTTATTATTTGTGAGTACACTGGTATAAACAAAATTTGAAGGTAGAGTGTTTTGTAATTAATGAGCCGCATAGGCTTATTTGCAGCTTTCTATGTATTCCTAATAGTCGTATAATGATCTTTACATAGTATAAGAAATTAGAAGTTGGTACACGATACATTGAAGCCCAGAAAATACGAAAAGAAATCACCAGACTAATATCTTAACCAGTTAATATGGCTATTATTGGCGTTCGGTGCCTCACATTCTACTTTGATTCAACACCACACGCCTATAAACTCGACCTGAAAAAGGAAGCGAAAGCGAAAGAGACAGCGCAATCACCAGAAAAACCGGGGTAACCAAATAATGAGAAAGATAAGTTTGCAATGCCTGAAGACAGGCTAATGACCTTGAAGCCTAGAGAGATAGGGACTTTTGGATATGTACGATTTGTAGGGCGCGAAGCAAACAAGAACACTAGATCATCCTAGCATAGGTCATTTTATACGTCACGTCACATCCTGGCGTTTGAGAAGGCTGAACGAGCCAAAGCTAAGCCGAGTTGATAAAAAAAGAGAAAATAAGAAAACAGGGAAGGAATTGTTGGGGAGGGGAGGTACCGGATTGCTGCAAGAAGGCACGGGCAATGAAGGATCCGAGAGGATAAAGAGGATGATGACGCGGAGATTGGAGAATAGAGTATCGAGAAATCCATGATCAGCTTGATCACATGGATCTGAACCGTCTCTTTCGGCTAGGGTATGCAAATGCGCTCCCAGTGATCGCAAATACGAAGTTTCTTGTGCTGTGATCACAGCGGGACGGGCGATTGGCGTGGCGCTAGTAGGCAATAGCCTATCCATGGCGCCGGCCTCATTTGGTGTATCTCTCCGATCTTCGAAAAGTTCCGGCCCAAGTATTATGTCTCTTTCCATTTTTGTCTCTTTTAATTGGAATAAGAATTTTTATGATCGAGACCTTGGAACTTTCTTGAGAGGCAATTTGTGGCAGGAGGCTGGGGAAGAATAATATAGAGTTAGGGTTTTCAAGGCCGTGGGGCTGCGGTCGCCGGCTCAGGAACCGCTTGCATATGGTGGAGTTCGGGATTGCTTTCCATTAGATCGAGGCATTGACCCAGCACTATATCATGGATTAAAGTCTGGTCATTAAAGCTTGGGATAATTTGGAAGCATTTCAAGTGAAAGGAGGGGAAAGAAAAAAGAAGAAGAATATGACAGGTCTCAACTTACCACAAAGGATCTCCTCTTCCCAGATCCCCATCTGGTAATCCACGAGGCCGTGCTGCTCTAATTGATCACAGAGCTGAATTAGATCTCTCCCCATTCCTTCCATGCGTGGTTGAGGGATGATGTGCGCAGCAGCGTGCCCCGTCGCAATATAGTCTTGAGTCAAATCCTTCTGTTTCTGACACAAGGCAAGCCAACATATATTAAAATCCTTCCAGAGATTTAATCGATCAGGATAAGAAAGATGGTCGTCGCGTAGGATTCCTATGTATCACAAAAGTGAATTAGTTTTTCCTCCTCGAGATGTCAGATGATGTTTGCATGACGCCCGCCTGCAGACGAAAAATGGGAAAAAGAAATCGAAGAATATTATCGAGAAAAATAAAATAAGAGAACGAGCAAATGAGGTGCGAGGGATCACAGAGAAGGCAAAAAAAAAAAAAAAAAAGTTAAGGGTCCAGTCCAGAGTATGATCCGGTACGACAGCCCTTCTTTTGTTCCAGCCATACAGAATGGATGGACAACGAAGCTTCGTCTTACCACTTGCAAGGAATATAAACCGAAAATCCACAAGAGGAAATAAAGGGATCAGTGGGCAGAGAAATACAATAAATCAAATGCTTGGCATAAATCCCATAATCCTTCTGAAAGAAGCAAATCGCAAATCGCAAAATCAAGAAAACACTGCCAAATTCGAAGCGAAAAGAAAATAAGGTAAGAACTTACCAAGATCCCGTGCGTGAGTCACGAGCCACTCGGAAATTTCCAATAATAACCGGCCGGCTTCCACCAATCGTCCAGCGCGAATGTGGTCAAATGCCATACGCAACGATCGTTGGTAGTAAGAGTAAGCTTCCTCAAGGGAAGGAGGGTCCGACGGAGGCAGCCGGGGTGGATCAGGCTGATGCTGGGGAGGCTGCGGATCCAATCGGCTTGAGGATGCGGTGCCAATCGGAGTGAAATCTGTCATAGTAGGGGGAAGGGGTTGCGTAGTGTTCGTGCGTGCGATGGGGCCGGGTTGATTATATGGCATTTGCGGATTGAGATAAGTTGAAAGCGCTGGGACCCCCGTCACTGATGGCTGCGCTTCTGGGGTGAAATACTGTGAAACGCCGTATGGGTTCAACAGGCCTTCATCAATCGATGCAGGATGCCGTGTCGGGTACTGTGGAACAACGTCGAAGGGTCCTTGTGCTGGACCCTGCTGGAAGCCGTACAGCATTGCCGACTCGTACGGCACGAACGGCGGCGGATCCTGCGCTACCCGTCGCCGTACTTGTTGAATATTCTGCTGCATGGGTTGCTGGTGCTGTTGCGATGGTGCATGTTGATGTTGATGTGGATGTTGTGACGGCGGATTTGGATGCTGAATGCCCTGTGAGGCTGCCTGTCGCTGACGGGCAAATTCTGCCGGGTCAGGCACATCGATGGGATGTAGCGAACCGCCGTGGAAGGAGCTACCTGTGTATCCGTAGTCGTAGGACATCTGAGGCCGGTCTGGTGCCTGTGACATCCCCGTTGGGTCTCCACGTGGGTTCATGGTCGACTCAAAATGATCGATGCCACGGCCACCGGTCGTACCATTCCTAGATCGAGCCATTAACCGCTCATGCTGCTTCATGCGTTGGTCGCCATCCATGAGACTGTCCCACGCGGACCTGCGCAGATCGAGATTGGCCCAATGTTTGGGAGATAACGGTGGACTTGCGTAGGATGCCAGCTTGAATGGAATCCGGACAGAGAGAGGGAGAGAGAGAGAAAATAAGGTTGTATCGTATAGCGGATCACCCCGGTTTGGTACTCTTCTTTCTCTCTTTTTTCTCTCTCTTTCTGATGTATTTTGTTTCTCTTGAGGTGCTCTGAATGATGTTTATTCTGTCTGTTTCTCTGCTTTGCAGTGGTTGTGTTGTGTGGTATGATCTTATATAGATCACAGTGCTAACATGAACGGTTCAGCTGTGCCGGGTTGCTCAAAGATCACCAGTAACCAGGGTCACCAGGATGTACATATAATCGTGCGAGAAGCTCCACGCAATCTAGACTTGAATCAAACCAAACTTAGAATTCCAGGAATGGAAGAAACGAAGGCAGAAAAGAATCGAGAAAATCAAAAAATAAGAGAAAGGAAATAAAGAAAAGGAAAAGGGAGAAAAAAAATTTGGAAATATAATATCAACAAAAAAAAAAAATCAAAAAATCAAAAAATCCCACTCCGCAACTCCAAGAATGTGTAGTTGGAATATGATGAATCTGATGGACCAGTGAGCGGATGTTCAAAAGCCCTAACTGTGAAATGGAATAACCCAAAGAAGAGCTTCACCGTGGTGAAGAGGATGACACTAGACGCGGGAGGAAGCTGAACGTACCAAGAACAAGTCGGGCTCGTGTCATGGTGGACCTTGGGTAGAGAGAAGGGGCATAGTATTTGAGACTATCTACGTATAAGAGCGCTAGAGGCCGCCGATCGGTGTGATCTACGCCTAAACTCGTTTCGGGCCTGTACTGCTGCGATCGCCCGGGAACCCGGTACGCTGGTTCCTGGTGGGTTCCCGAAAGCTAGGGATAAGATGGGGTTCAAGAAGAGGAGAGGAGGGGACCAGCAGGAGAAAGGGAGAGAGAAGAGGGGGGGAAATAAAATAAAATAAAATAAAATAAAATGTCAAATAAAATGTAAAATAAAATGTAAAATAAAAATAAATTGTAAAAATAAATGAAATACCTGAATAAATGATGAGAAACGAGGAATAACAAATAAAAGAAAATAGAGAGAAAAAAAAAAAGAATTAAATGCAGAAACTATAACCGACTTGGAAATAATAATTGTAATAATCAAAATGTCCATACACTAATAATATTCCCAGTCATCCCAAGGCTCAGCTTCGGGTTTTAAGGTCAGGTGGGAACATTATTTGAATTTCGAATTTACGGGCCCCAGCCATGATTGTTATCTAGGTTCTTGGTTGTTTTGCTTCCTCAATGTGTAACTCATATGCCTGGGGCTGACGATCCATGAAGCCGTAGCGGTGCCCTATGACAACAAACACAAAATCCCCTTGCTCGGCATCTCGAGGATCAGCAGGGAACTGCAAAACAGCAAAAGAGAGAAAACAAAAAAAAAAAAAAAAAAAAGCAAATATATGCCAAGTCAAAAGAAAGTGTCAGGACCCAGCTGTCTGGGAGTAGGAATTTGCAGTTCATACATGCTAGTTAGAGCCGAACAACAGATAAAACTGGAATAAATGACATCCTTCCTAAAAGAAATGTGAGGTGACAACAACAGCCCACCATAATCATAATATATCGTTGACCTTGGACGTCATGATATCGGGGTCAGTTTTACACAAAAAGGGGCTTCTTTAAAGGGTATAAAGGCGGGTGGTACATTCCGAGGCGCTTCGATTGCCCGGACAGCTACTGGTGTGCTTGCCCCCGCCCCTTTCTCACCGTATGCAATCAAGGGAAACACGCTACGAGTATTAAGGAGCGGCCAAATTAAGATATAATAAAATAAAAATACAAACAAAGATTAAAGAACTACTACCCTCAAATATTGAATCTCCCACCTCCCCTCAATTAGATGAGGAAACTCAATCATCACAAATACAAATACCCAAGATACATTCTATCAATCCGAGACATGCAAGTCCCATTGTCTGCCCGATTGCCGAGCTGCAGCCCCAGAAACTGGGTCTGTCAAAATCCCCAATGCCCACTCGGCCGTCGATCAATGTCATTGCGCCTCCAACCGGATCCGACGTTCTGGTTGGGATGGGGACATGCCGAGCTTTGGGTCGAGGGTTTCACCAACTAGTTCTGAATTTCCGGACATGCGTACTTTTGTTTGGGGTTGGGATGGAAAGGAAGAATGACATCCCTAGGCACCACAGAGCCCACCCATAGCGCGATAACCTTGGAAATAATATTCAGGAATATAGGGAGAGCCCAGTTGAATCCTGGAATGACCTGCATCATGCCAACAGTACTTTCGATCACCTGCAATACTACCAACTACTACCTAGTAGTATATTATCAGGATTGATCATGATACATAGTACTTTCTAGGTCCACTGATAATACTACTATTACATACCCATCGTACTTCTTTGAAAGTTTGTGCCCCGTATACCTGCTTAGGTTAACTCATTATTGATTAACCACAATGTTATAAATCTAAGTGCATACTAGTATACTAGCCTGAGGTACTATGCATTCAACAGGCCCCAACTTAGGTATGTATCCGGATAACCCAACTTGAAGTATTACCTAGGTAGTAGGTACTACTAATGTATCAATGTACATAAGACTGGGCAATGACATATTACCAAGTCTTAGGTCGTACAAAATGATGCAATTTGCGTCGGGACTCGGCCTGATAATGTGGGATGTATACCGCTTGTGACCAGGAGCCCGGTGGGCGGGCCAGCAGTTGCACCGTGAAAAGCTGAACAAATCTCTGCCAGTAATTTAATACCTATTTTGAGGCGATTCCCTTCTTTCCTAATTCCATCCCGACCCCCCGACTGCCTAGGCTACTCATTTGGGCAAGTAGCTATACTTAGTCTATAGATACCTGGCCTACCTATTTACCCTGGCCAAAGATGAAACAGGATTCAAATCCCGATGCATACATACCTCCGAGCCCTGGAGGCGTAATCGGAGTAATCATAAATTACATGGCCGTTCGTGACAACCCTGTCAGCTGACAAGTTGCCAATTATAGCATCTTGCTGAGGATGGAGCTTTTTCTGGTTGGAGCTTGTTTTTCCCAATGGTTTTCTGTGCTTTATCCCTTAGCTCATAACACTTACGAGAGAAAAAAATTCAAAAATTCAAAAATTACATTAGTCATTCATAAGGTACCTCGCTCGGGGAGATAATTAGAGGAAGTAAAAGAACAAACGACACGAGTCGGTGCCACTGTCCTCCCGAGGGGTCTTGTACCAGTAGGCTGATTGGGTTTACAGCTGCGCTTTTTCAGAGTTGTGGACCACGTTGCAGTCCGGACGGAAAGAGCTTGGTCCGAGGAGTTCGCGGAGGAGGCTGAGATCTGACTCGGGGGTTTAGTGTATCAGATGGGGCACGACACACATGGTCATTGATTGGATTCAAATGTTTCATATTCCATAGGGGAGCAAGGTTTCATCTCCCCGTCCGAAGTCCCACGAGTTTTCTTTCTTTCTTTCTTTTTTTTTCCTTTTCTTTTATGTTCCCCAAAACATGCCTGGAGAAAAAAAAAAAAAAAAAAAACCCCACTAAACTACATAAATGCACGTCGCTGGTCATAGAGTCATAATCGTGTGTTCCACTCCAATATTAAGAAAATTCTTGGGTCAGGGTGGAGTGGCGCAGTTTGAAACAAAAATGGACTGAGCAAAAGTAGAAAAACTCAAGGCGAGTAGACAATAGGTGGCGAAGCATAGGTACTGCGAGGGTACTTCTTATATTTGATCTGCACGGCATGTCAGCACCCAATCTGTCCAACCTATAAATCCCGCACACATTGCGGGAAAGGAAGAACCTACTCAGAGTCATGCTCAAGTTTACATCGGTACTCTCTACCATGTCCGTAAATTCCTCGAAGCTGATGCGTCCATCGCCATCCTTATCGGCCTCCATGATGGTCTTATCCACGATTTGCTGGAGTTGGATATCTTTCAGGTTGTTTCCCACCATCATCTTCAGCACAATAAACAACTCTCCGTTAGAAATGTAGCCATCACGATCGATGTCGTAGACCTTGAATGCGAATCGCAATTTTTCTTCCTTGTTACCCTTGGAGCTAAATGCCGACAAACCAGTGACGAATTCCTGGAAGTCGACATCACCACCACCGTCTTCATCGAAAATCGCGATCATTCTATGTGTACCGGCTTCCAGTCAGTTCGTGTATTTCACAACAGGGCGAGGGGTTCAAAGCGAACGCGATGGAACGAACCGGGTAGCTAAAGGGTTGGAAGAGACTTGAGGAAGGGAGAGGAATTCGTCGCGGTCTATAGTACCGGAAGCATCCTACAAAGAAATAGAAATAAGTCAAAATAAAATCGGCCACACTCTTCGCAAATATGGTCGCACCTTATCAAGCTTCATAAATCGCTTTCGTAGTCGGTCGACTTCATCACGGTTGACTATTTATCTCTGATATCAGCCCAGGCCAACGAGGAAAGTTGCGACCGAAAATGCACGCACAGTTGGAAGTAGAGACGATGTTATCAAATAGCTGAGTGGTTCCTACAGAGCCACGTCGGCGTTGGACGTTGTGCATGGCAGCAGCGTTGGGCTCGGCTGGCGACTCCATTATGTGGCGGTTAGGCGGCTAAAGGGGGGTTGATGGTCTTCCTTGGGAATGGGAGGGAGAGCAGGCTAAGTGTGGGGAAAAGGAACAGAGGAAAGGGAGGATATTGAGATCAGGTGATATGGTGCAAACACGGGCAAAACAGGCAGGAACGGCGGCCTGAAATGTATGGGGAAAGGCAAAGGGAGTTCCAAAAGGGAGGAGCGATGGGGGCAGATGAATCTGATAATGCCCAGCCCCGCACTAACCCAAATCGGACCACCAAGCGAGCCCCTGAGCCCGTGCACCCGCCCAAAACAGCCCATCACCGGGTGACATTGCAACGTCAACCCAACCGCCTGCCCCAGAGCCGCCTGTATTCTGCCGTCAATATCTCCCCCTTCTCATCCATTTTTTATCTCGAAAATACGACTACGACAAGGCGCATGACCTGAGCTTTACTTTGACACCAATTTTACTAACAAACCCCCCATGGTCGTTGCCCCTTTGCCCGCTCCGACGCTATGACTCGGTACGGGGGCCTGGGCCGAACGCGCCCTAAAAAGCTCACGTCAAAGGCCTCCATCCCCATCGTTCGCGAGCAGGACATAGACGTGCTAGATGAGGACATCCAAAACCTCCAGCAAATCGAGACTGGTGTCGAAAAGGCCGAGGAGTCGGTGAGTCATCATGCCCCCCTACGCATCTCCCTAGCCACACTTTTAGCCTCATCTTTGCACATCACGTGACATCATCGCCAAAAAGACACGAAATTTTCACGAGACTAACCACACCACGCGTATTATAGGAATTCCACTTGCAAGTTGCCATCAACCTCACCGCACAGGGAAAAGTCAATGACGCGCATATTCCTACCCCCGAGACCATCCTCAGTAACCTGCGCTATGATGAGCTCTACCCTCCACTCTTTTCGCAACCCGCGACATATATCCGGTCCTCGGCCACGGTCGAGGACTGCTGTGGATGTCCATACAACATGACAGAGGAGGATGATGCGTTCCTCAGGATATTCAATCAGAAGCGCGACGCGTCTGCGCATTGCTCCGAGGACAATTTCGAGGCCACCATGAACTTCTTCGAGGAGACGGCACAAGCCAAGCAGCCCTTTGCAGCAGTCGATAGCCCACCAGTACTCAATTTTGCAGAGATGGAACAGGCGATGGATGCCGCCGTAGAGGAAGCTGTAAAACATTTCGCCAAGGATATCTATCCACATTGGCAATCGCGTCGGTCTGCAGAATGCAACCATTCTCTGGAGCCGAGCTTGAAGGTGAGTTGTTCATGACTACCTAGAGTCTGTATGAACGAATTCCGTGCTGACTGCATTTGTTTAGTTTGAAACCGGCCAGGATACCGACGATAGCGATCCTTACGTTTGTTTCCGACGGCGCGAAGTACGCCAGATTCGCAAGACCCGTGGTCGCGATGCGCAAAGTGCCGAGAAGCTGCGACGACTGCGAAAAGAGCTTGAAGATGCTCGACAGATGGTCGCATTGGTGCGACAACGCGAAGTAGCCCGTAAGGAGATGTTGGCAATGGAGCGCACACTCTTCTTGCAGCGTTCCGAGGTCAAGGAGATGAAGCGCAAATTGAACATCAAGGACGACGATGAGGATTTGATCAACCAGAAGGTAAGCGTCGCTCCTGATATGTTGCGCCGTGTACATACTAACTCTTTGCAGCCCAAGAAGAAGCCCATGGAGATCCCTCCTGGACAACGTCCAAATGCGCCTCAACTCCGGATGCCGCTCAAGGGTGGTCTTCAAGGCGCAGAGGATTTGCAATTGTTGGAAGATGTCCAAGCAGAAAAGGAGAACGAGATTTTGCGCGACATCAAGGCAAATATCACCAAGCACATCAAGTGGAACGAAGGGTATGTCGACCATACTCGTGCGCCGCTTTCTCCCTCTCCCGAAAGGACATTCGATGCCACTGCATTCCGCCCTGCATTTACCGCACAATTACCCACACCGCCATCATCGGAATCGTCCGGCGATATAATGGACACATCATTAGATGTTACTAGCCCTCTCTTCGCTCGAGACAAACTAGCCTCCCGAGCCATGGAAATGCACGATGAGCCACATAGAATGCCGTCATTCCGCAGACGTGTTGGACGAGGTGGTCGGTTGATGATTGATCGTCGCAACTTTGCAGCTCGCTGTAAAATTGATATGGATCCTGTCAAGGCCGATCGATTCAAGTTCGACCAAGAAGATTCCGATGAGGAACCCGTATATGAAACAGATGGGTTCAGCATCCAGATTATGCAGCACCGTGCCATTACCATGGCGAAGGCGCGCGAACAAGCCGCTGTGGCTGCTCAAGCTCATGCGCAGGCGCAAGCTCAAGCAGCCCAGGCTCAGGCCCAACGGCGATTGCAAAGTGACCAATCTGGGAATCAGACAGCACCTCCTGTACCCAGTGCAGTACCTGCATCGTCCGAAGCCTGAGTAATCAAACCTCTTTCATTATTGTGTGCAGCATTTGGCGGGCGTTTTGTGTTGCTTTTTCCCCTTCACTCCTCCATCCTCTCGTCACCACCTTTTTTGACATTCTTCCAACCTTGTAGTTTTAGTACCACCTTTCATGTTTTTCACGATTTCTGTCGGCGGCGAAGGAATTGATGGAGTCCTGCCTTTTTGTTTTTGTTTTCTTTGTGTTTTTTCTGCCCTCTTCTCACGTACCCTCCACACTTACTGTTTTTACCACCTCTTTTGCCCATTCCTCTCGACGAACAAGCTTCGATGTCGATTTGCCGGGTTCCTTAAGATACCAAGCCATAATGGGCGGGTATCTGCATTTGTTATTGTACATAGTATCTTTCTGTTCTGTCAAACCCTGGAGGATCGTGCGCGGCCACGGTTTTTTTTTCTTTTTTCTTTTTTGTATGATGGACGACTCGAGGTTATGATGCCTGCATTTCTGGGAAAGGGAAGAAAGGCCGCAAAAAAAGAAAACACAATTCGAGAATCTAAAACAATATAATATTTTGCGAAGAAAAAAAAACGTTGTCGCCATTTGCTTTTGTAGAAATTATCGAGTCAAGGGTGAGGGTGAGCCTTCGACAAGACTCTCAAAGAAGATGAAGGGCGGTAAATCCACAGACTCACACACGCTGCGATTTGTTCTGTCGGTATTCATGTTCATCTTCGTTGGCAGATCGCTTCAGGGATCCGTGTGCGATTAAGGCTTCAAGCATTGCAAGGACATCACGCAGGACCTCCTTTTCGCCAAGGCGTACCTGCACAGCCATCCTGTGGCGTCGAGACGAACCTTCCAGTGTTTGTGGAGCATTCGGTGGACGAAGGCTAATAAGGATGTTGATATCCTCATTAAGGGAAGTACCATATTGAGCTTGCTTAGCCTGCAAAATCTTATAGAGCAAACCGGCTTGGTCGCCCTCCATCGATGGCTTAGGCGGCTTGTTCTTTGAACGACGCTGTTCAAACTCTTCAGGTGATTGTGTGAGCGTTGTGAGTAAAACGACTAGCTCAGCTGGGAGAATGGCTTCAAGGGTGGCGTTAGCAGTTGGCTTGGGAATCACGTAACCGTCATCCAGAAGGTCATTTTCTTCTAGAAGTTGGAGCTTTTCAGGTTATCAGTTGTGTCTTCTTTTCAGCTGGATAAGGGGTAGTGCCACATGGACGTGGCACATCGCGGGACTTACTTTAGGTTGCGATTCCACATCGCTGCTTGAGAGTCCAGCTGATTGACAAATATCACTTAGAGACAGCTCGACAACATCATACACAGAATATTTGTCGGTGACATAGCCGTAGCGACGAAGCAAATCAGCACGAGGAATTTCACCATAGTCGTTGAAGATTTCTTCACCCTCCGGTATGGGCTTGATAGCTTTCATGGCCAGAGATTCCTCTTCTTGAAATAGACGTGCCTTGAAAAAAAAACCATTTAGTATGGGTCTGTGTGTCTGTGTGTGTTGGCGTGAATGAGTGTCTGTGCTTACATTGTTTCGGTCTGCATCCGCATTGAGAAGATCAGCAAGAGGAACCATACCCTTGGAAAGTTGTTCGTCCTCATCATCAGTCATGTAGCTTTCATTATCATCATCGCCTTCGTCTCCATCGTCCTCAGTCTTCTCAATGTCAAAAGCATAGGCCATAATCAAGGACCCCATGGTATGAGCCAGTTCCAGCAAAGTAGCAGCACCAGCATCACCGTCAAAGGATGCAAGACCATTCACTGGTGGAAAAAGAGCCGGGTTAGCCCTCACAATAGGCGCAATAGACTCAAGAATAGATTCATTGGCACCCTGCTTGCCAATTTTTTCCACAATTGCGCTAGCCTGTAACTCTCTCAGTTCAGTCTCCGACCAGAACATAAGTGTGTCGAAGCGGGTGGGCAGAACTCGGAAATAAGGAGCCCACCTTGACTGTTCCCCACGAAGATATTCATAAAGCATAACCAGCATCAAAGAGAGCCATGGACCGAGTGCCTCAACATCTTGCGGCAGAAGGGTCTTCAGATCTGAGTTTTGGACGGCGAGGATTAAGGACCGCGGGATAGAAAATAGTTCTTCACCTTCAGATATATTCGCTCGGGCAACTATATATATTGAGTATTAGTAGGCAAGTAGAGGATGTCCGTTGTAGAGGTCTCCGAGGTGGGTTATGTCGCTTTTGTGTGGTGGGTAGTGGGGGGGACCTTTGCAGTGAACTTACCGACTCCTCGTCCTGCTCCGGTGGATCTTAGATCCGCTAGAATGATCTTTGGATTAACCTTAACACCGGGGTTGCCTTCGAGCCAAGAGACAAATCCGTTGGATTGTTGCTGGAAGCTTGAAGGGTCGGAGAAGTGTGTAGAGGAAGACATTGTGTAAGGCCTGCGTTATGGGGCGAATGGGAAAATGGGGAGATGGATGGAAGAGAGTTTGTGTGAATGGCCATAAACACACACAGTGCCTTGATCCCTCAATGGATTCCAGTAAACCACTAGAAGGTTGGAAGTTGGGGGGAAATGGCCACAGAGGGAAAGAGAGGAAAGAAGAAGTAGACTGGGTTGTACTTTGTTTCGGAGAAACGGGGCCGCTTATGGTTTGGTTCGACCGATAACGATAACAAAAACCTTGGAATTCACTCCAAAGACCACACGAGCTTCACCTCCGAGTCTTCAGCTCCGCTAAATCGAGTCGATTAGCCTGAAAACAGCCATCATGATTGCCATCGGGATGGAAGGGTCTGCCAATAAGGTGGCTATTGGGATCATGTCATACCCTCAAGATGGTAGCATGCCCCAAATCCTTGCCAACGTTCGACACACATACAATTCCCCGCCTGGCGAAGGTTTCCTGCCCAAAGATGTCGCGCGCCATCACAGAACATGGGTTGTCAAGATGGTGAAAGATGCGCTGAAGGAAGCGCGCATACGAGTGGACGATGTCAGCTGCATTTGCTTCACTCAAGGTCCCGGTATGGGTGCCCCGCTACAAAGTGTGGTCATGGCGGCACGAATGATGAGTTTGCTTTGGAATAAGCCATTGGTTGGTGTAAACCACTGTGTTGGACGTATGTGTTTGTCAAATTTAATTCGAATTCTATTTTTTCGAAACTATTACAAATTTATTTGGTACCTGCGACAACTGACATGAAGTTTCACTTTGCAGATATTGAAATGGGCCGCCTCATCACGGGTGCCGAGAATCCCGTCGTTCTTTATGTCTCTGGTGGCAATACGCAGGTCATTGCCTATAGTTCAAAGCGATACCGCATTTTTGGAGAGACACTTGATATTGCTGTCGGCAATTGCCTAGACAGATTTGCGCGAACTCTTTATATTCCCAACGACCCGTTTCCAGGGTACAATATTGAGCAGCTAGCTAAGAAGGGCAGTCGGCTAGTGGAACTTCCATATATCGTGAAAGGTATGGATTGTTCGTTCTCAGGTATTCTCGCCGCAGTCGACGCGTTAGCTGTGTCGCTGGGATTAAACGGCGAAGAGGCAGCGCGATTAGATGATGAGCGGATTGACCAGGAGCAAGGTAATCAAAATCAAGACCCCGATGCAAAGCCCACTCGTGCCGATTTGTGCTTCTCGCTTCAAGAGACGGTGTACGCGATGCTGGTTGAAATTACCGAACGTGCAATGGCGCACGTAGGATCCAAACAGGTCCTCATCGTTGGTGGTGTAGGGTCTAACGAACGATTGCAGGAAATGATGGGAATCATGGCACGGGATCGTGGAGGCTCTGTATTCGCTACCGATGAGCGTTATTGTATCGATAACGGTGTCATGATTGCTCAAGCAGGTATGATGGCATATAAGACGGGCTTTCGAACCCCCCTGAAAGAATCAACTTGCACTCAGCGTTTCCGGACAGATGAAGTCTTCGTTGATTGGAGAGATTAGGGTGCCATAAGATGGAATCAATGAATATCACGTGTTACGAATGTAAAAGACATACTTTTGAGAGCCAATGTTGCCAACTCCATAGCTTGCGAGTCTTCGTGATGAATGTGCTGTATTGCCAGAGAAGAAAAATTAAATCACTGAAAATAAATGTATAAGGACAAGAAGAACACAAAGCGCGTGCCTGCGCGGTTATGGAAATAAATCAGGTCTGTATGACCAAACTATCAACTCCGACACAAGCCTCCCAATCATGAAGTAACAACGCCTTCGAAAAAGAAATCCATGCAATATGAGTGGTGTCTTTGTTATTTGTGTTGGGTTTTCAAATAAGCGTTTGAAATATTTGGGTGATGAATGTTATGCTCTAACCACAAGCCAGTCGTTGCTTATGGAGAGGTCTGGCAGCTATGCTCAACCGAGCAATGGCCTTGTGGTTGATTTGCGTTTCGGACGAAACGTTAGGTAAAGTGGGCAAGTCTCCTGTCCCTTGAGTGAAAGGTAGGAATCATTGGTGATGTATTTTGAGATGAATATCATAAGAAAGCCACACCATGTCCTCGACTATTCAATCATTCTCCGATGATGTCACCGGTGGGTTTATACAAAATACTCGTGACATACTAATTATTCATCAGATCAAATACTTCAATATAGTTATCACCAGGAAAGAATGTCTTACCTTTCGTTTGTACCTGGTTGTTACACTTGTCGCAAGAACACCATTCTTGATGCTGCTTGTCGCAAGATGGTTGAGAACAGTATGGTTGGGATAATTGAGCACACTGCTGTCATCCTTGGTGGGAGTGGTACTGTTGAGAATGGATTTACCCAAAAACAGTGGCAGACTGGGCGGTGTTGGGGTGTCACCAATAACATTGGCAGCCTGCAGGTATGCGGGACTATCTTCTTCTTTGTCCAAATCGGCAAGGAACTGCGGAATAGCACTACCGAAATCACCGGGTGGAACTTCTTCCGCAGCCTCTTCTTTCTTTGGTGGTTCATCTTCTGCATCCTCTGATGGTCGGTCTTTATCACTATCCTGGGGTGCTTGCGGCGGATGGACTCCCGACGAAACGGTCGATTTGTCACGAGCATCATCTGCACTAATTTCGATGTAATTCACCAAATGATTGGTGAAGTCGACAGCTGTTGGTAAATTATCGGACGCTCGCATTTCACCATCGATAAGGAACTTCAAGTGATGCGTTCCAGGTCGCAGATTCAAGGTAGCCGACATGACCCCAGTATTGGTCTCACTATTCATTATCAGCTATCAAGCTCTCCAAATGCACTTTCCGCTGGTAATCAACGAAGTCCCCATACCTTCTGTGTAACTTAAATTTCTTCTCCCAATTGACAAAGGTTCCGGTAACGTAAACCTTCTCGCCAGGCCCGTTCCACTCGATCGTAGTAGGGACAGCTTTACCAACTCCGAACGGCTGCAGCTCATCGACCATCTCGTCACCATCTAGTGTAGCATTGCTATGGTGTGATGCTTCCATCTGTTCATCAAACAGGCGGTCTGCAGGCATGGACTGGATATGTGAATCTTCAGGGCCAATGATCGGCGACCCCGGTGTCGCAGTAGCATCGGCAATGGGTAATGGCATGCGTGGAGGTCTTTGCAGATGAGTCGAAGCAGTATAGTAGGAGTTGTGCGGCGGAGCTGACGGCGCCATTGGATCTCGTCCCGCGGCATGGCGTGAAATTGGCACCTGCACTGGGTTTGAAGGATCTGGTGAGGAAATGTCTGCTCCCTGTGGTGTCTCAGTCCTCCTTTCAACGGGCTTATCGGGCCGGTTTATCGGCTTAGGGGACCCAGTGGGGGTGCGACTTTGAAGCCGATGCTGGACGGAACCCTGGTATGCTGCAGAGTGACCGGCGGCGGTCTCGCGAGATGCTGAGGGGTCTGCAGCAGTAGCTTTGGTTGTCGGGATCGCATTTTGTGAGGTGCGGCGGACTACCTTTCGATCGGTCGGGGCATTGGGGACGTGGCCCGACGGCACATCGGCCTTAGAAGGGTTATTGCCCATCGAAGGCGGGGTACGTAAAGAACGGAGCGCGACGCTTAGGGGAGGGTGTGCAATGAGAAGAAGGGAAGATTTGATGCAAGGGGAGGAAGTTCGAATCGTATTCAATCAAGATTTAGGCATTAAGGCGTGGGCCCTCGGGGTGTTGGGGCTAAATGCGGAACGAAAGTCGAGCCAGTTGGTTTAGAAGGTCCTATGAAGCTGATGACGCCGCGATCCGAATTAGGACATTAGGGCTAAGGGCTAGCGGCAATAACTCGGCTTCCCCGGATTTTCCGCCCTTCCAAGCTGAAGCAGGAGCTGAACCTACGTTGCCGCGGGTGCTTGTTCCATCTAGATTCCTCTAGTTCTAGAGGCTATCTTTGTTCCCACCTTTCTTCCACGCAGAAAAATGGTCGGATCGCCATGGGATATTTTGCTACTTGTCCTAGCCGCTCTTTATGGCGCCCTATATTACATGCTATCATGGGTATTCCGGCTTCTTCACTTCCTGATGACCCCTTTGCTGTACCTATTGTATGGTGTCCTTAGCATAGTGTTATTCCCACTCCAGCTTGTTATGAAATTTGAGGTATGTCTATCTTTTCACCAGCAAAGTATGAATACAGTCCCTGTTCCACTTTGTCTATCTTCACAATACAAAACGAAACATAACATGCCTACTCACCTTGAAACCTCATGGCAGGCATTCCTGTATTTTGTTACAGGCGCCGTTGCTACAGGAATTACTGTTGGGTTGTTCTTACATATCTGTGGAGGTGCTTTATCCGAGCTTCTTCGGTTGCAATCGAATCGATCTTCTCTGCCGATGGAATCGCCAAATGCCAAGCAGGAAGCCCTAGACTGGGAGCCACGATGGGAGACTCCATTTTTGTCGACAACTATCCTAGAGGAAGAAGAAACTAGCTCGGCCTAAAATTGTAAAGGCTATAAATATTTGAAAGCTCAACGTATCGCATAATTAGCGAAATCAAATTTGCGGGTTTCGTTCTGCCCATTCAAATGTTGCTAGAATAGTTTCAATCTCATGCTCTAAGGTATTGGAAATTCCATACAAATTTTATGCCAAAAAGGCTGCAGATATTGTAGATTCTTTAGTAGTATTACAACAATAACTACAACTAGTACTATATTTATGATGATTCAATGCTTCCTTATCTTGGTCTGGGAAAGTGGCCGAGTCTGTTGACAGGTTTGGATAGTAGCTTCACTGGTTCGAAATGCATGCACATGTGCATGATGTAGTGGCGTCAGACATATGCCACTCTAGATCATGTACTACTACCTAGCATGTACTTCAAATGTTCATACTTACTACATATGGAAGCTACTAGTATTCCTATCTCAACAAAATCGACATCAATCATCAGTATCTTGGAAAGTCTGAAGCCGCTAATAATTCTTCACTTTATGGAGATCGTTCTAACATCATATCCCGAAGTCTGTTTTGGTACCTTTTCTTGCATCTGAATCCACGTTATTCTCTAGCTGTTCGCTCACTGAACGAAGTTGGATACCTAAGCCATCCAATTCGACCTCTTGCTTCTTCTTCAGGTTCTTCTTTTTGGGAACCCATTGATCTGCGCCGCGAAACCCCATTGGATAAGGATCAGTAGGGTCCAAAACAACCTGCTTGAAACTAGTGACCCATGCTCTACCCTCGATACAAGGATAAATCGCATCGTACTTGCCAATTTTCAACCCACCCCGGATCCGGCCAATCATTTGAGCACCCAAGATGCTGTAGCTTCGGAAATCCTCGTCATCAATTTCACGTCGAGAATTTAGGAGAGCAAGCCAGGCAGACAATGAGGTGCCAGAGGGGCTGCGGTCCAATCTACCAGGTGATACAACTGTAGCACTGATACCAGACTTATCTGGTCCGTCAACCTCTGGTGGCTCAGTAAACACAACATTACTGATTCCTCGAATGAAGTAATCCTTGGGATGAGAAATATCCAGGTCAGACTCATGAAGAGCCTTTCTGATCTGTTCGCCAATCTCCACCATCTTATTGACTTCGCTCTCATTGACAGTTAACCCGACAGATTCGGCGTCAACAAACGCACAGAACACGCCTCCATAGACAATATCGACAACAATTACCCCAAAGCCGGGGACCTTGACCTCGTAATCAGCTGCAAACACAAAGGATGGCACCCCATAGATAATGACTGAGCCGCACGGAGCATGATTATCATCAGTTTCGTCATAACGAGCCTCCGCCATCACCCTACCAGCAACGGTCTCAAAGATATATCGTTGACAAGAAGATTCTGGCGGCGGGCCTCCAGCTGGGGGGAACTCGGCGAGAACATTGGCAGCGCAAATCAAGCTAGAGATGGAGAATGAGACGTACCCATCATTTTTCGCAAAGACAAGACAACGATCTGCTTTGCCACTAGGATGCAAAAGAAAAACAGCATTCTTGCCATTTCGACCGCGTGGCTCGTTCAATAGCATCTTAACATCGGGGTCATGTTCATTCTGGAAATTCAATTGTTTTCTATGTGCTGAGTTGCCAGGGACACTGTCAATTCCCCCGATGACAACATCACAGGCTTCACCCTCCGCGTGGCATTCCACCACGGAGATCGGGCGATGTTTCAACACAGTATCAAATCGTTTGCTGAGGGAAGGGGTATAGTCGTGAAATGCCCATCCTGGAGTGGAGGGCGCTGGGGTGATCGGAGAATCCCCCTTCACGACCTCAAAATTCCTAGTTGCCTGTTTCAACCGGGACGCAGCTAGAGAATCCATTTCTTCGTGTACCGTGACAGAGAGCCTCGGACTTCTAGGACTGTGTCTGCCTGCAGGCTCATCAAACTTGGTAGGTAAAGGTTCAAGTTTAAAGGGTGTGGCAATGTGAAGGGGCCAATTTTTACGGCGCCACGGTGGGGGTGGGGAGCGTGGATCGTATACTGTGCCAGTGCTGTCGGACTGGTCATCGCTATAGCACTTCCCATGACTCGGAGAGCCCTCAAGTGGGGAATAATTCAAGTTGAAGTGGAGAGGAGGAGTGTAGATCTGTTCAAGTTCCTCTCTAGGGTTTATTGTAGGCCCAGCATGGGCACGGTCATAAGAGCGAAGCATAGTTCTTTTGATGCACGTACTACCTAAGTACTCAAGTGCTGCTACCTACTACTAGTACTAGTATTAGGTACTAGGTAGGTAGGAGGTAGAAGTAGTAGTCTTGAACACACTTGCAGGAGACAAGGAGTGAAGTTGAATATTCAACTGTGTTAATATCAATTGATGTAGCTCTCTTTCTCTGGAAAATTCAAAATGCTACTAGTAGTATCAATCTTAGCTTGAAACACAGTGGAGAATTGACTTGAACTCAGGTGCTAATTTAGCTCTGGATATCCATGTACTACTAGTACCACTCCAGCTGACAGGGCCTTTGAATTCAGGTTCCAAAGTTGCATCAATGATGTTCAACTTGAACCTTGGAAATTGGGTGGGGATCACATACCTGGGCATGCACATGTGCACTAGGTAGTATATAACTTCAAGTTCAATTGATTCCAACTTCTAACATTGAAGGTTGAAGCTGGAACATTCAAGTTCAAAGAGTTGAACCTTGTTGAAGATATTACATGTAGGTAATACCTAGTAGGTACCAAGTACTTCTAAGGTTCAAAGGAATATGCAACACCTTCCAAACCTTGGAAGTTCAAGTTCAACCTTGGAAGTTTGGGTCCCCGAGGTTAGGCTGTACAAAGCTACCTGCCTACTAGTACTAGTATGTACATGTAGTTAAAGACTAATGTCACCTACTACCACTGCAGGTGGGACCTCGGGATGGATATATACTAGTAGTACCCAGTATATGTCATATTACACCCAGGTATCTATTCATAGTAGGTATTTCTTTTTGTATCCTTGTATGCAATCAAACTAGGTAGTTATATTGCTTCATGAATAGATTCCCTGGCGGGTAGGTACAATGACAGACTAAAACAATATCTGTTTCGGACACAATGAAAGCATTAGCACATGAGGAATTTGTTAAGCCTAGAGTGCAACAGACTCAGGCAGACCACATGCATGGACTGTTTTGAGCAATTCAAAATGTCAACAGCAAAAAAAAAAAAAAAAAAAAAAAACCAAAGAAAAAAAAAACTCGTTTGAACCTTTGAATGGATGCCATTCAAATGATTTCCTTTGTTTCACTATTACCAGTAGATCAAATATGATCTTCTTTTTTTCATGTCTTTGGCCTAAGCTTACTATGAGTCTATGACTAAGAAACAACGAATGACTCAGTTCATTTGGTCTTATTTCCCCGAACCCCAAGCATGAAGAATTCAATGTATGCCATATCGACACTCAGTGACCCAGAGATAAGAGAGAGAATCCAAATATAGGAAATAATCAGACCGACTATGAAGACCGGACTTTGTTTCCGCAAGGATGGATTTGCTTGGCTCCGGTGGGTCTCTTCCATGGCCCGTGCACAAGGGGCACCTCTGTCAACGCCGCCAGTGTTTCAAGCCCAAATCGTGGAGTTTACGGATGCATTCCTTTCATTCTCCCCACCGACTTCTCTTTCAACCCTTCATACAATGACCCTGGCCACGCTCTGAACTTACACCTACATGTAACTCTTGCCATCGAAGTCAGTGACTCAATCTGAGTGAAGAATATTACCTGTCAGACTAGCGCAGCGGGCCTGCGCTAGTTCAGACACGTGTGGAGCCTCAAGTAGTGGAAAGAGCTACCGAAAAAATACCGAGCGCAATTGCAACAATGATTCGGTCTTTCTTACGAGTTCGCACGCTCATGAGCGCTCTAATTGCGGCGATCTGGGTATACTCGATAATATCAATATGGCGCAGGTACCACAGCGATTACTCTTCCGAGTCAGACCAAGGATCAATTGTAATCCAAGCCTCTCACGATCTGACCACCGCCCACCAACGCTTCTGGCTGAAGTTCCATGGCCAACTCGAAAGATATGCACCTAATACATGGCCGGTGGTTGAGCTGGAGAAAGCGCCAACAGAGGGTTTCAAGGCAAAGGACGCCCCGCCACGTCCGGAATACCTGACGATTGACAAAGAAGACGTCGAGACGATGAAAGAGGCACATACCGGGTTTGTACGGACTATTACGACTTCCCCACCGGATCTCAAATATATCCCCGATACAAAGGGCATTGTATCAACGGCCGGAGGCTCATATCTGCCGGTGCTAGTCATCTCGCTACGAATGCTTCGCCGGACAGGCTCGACGCTTCCAATGGAAGTTTTCCTCGCCGATAGAATGGAGTACGAAGAATACATCTGTGATACTGTACTTCCATCTCTGAACGCGCGATGTATCATTCTATCCGACATTCTCCTCGCCGCTCCCGCAAACATAAAAACATACCAATTCAAGCCCCTCGCAATGCTCTTTTCCTCTTTCGAAGAAATCCTCTTTCTAGACGCGGACGCTTTCCCACTTCACAAGCCCGAAATACTCTTCAACAGCGAACCCTTTCGCACAAATCACATGGTCACCTGGCCTGATTTCTGGGGTTCCTCAGCATCTCCGCTCTTCTATGAGATAGCAGGTATTCCCACTCCATCCATGACTCTCCGTCAATCAACCGAATCGGGGGAAGTCATTATCTCCAAGAAGACACATATGAAGACATTGCTTCTGTGCACCTATTACAATTACTGGGGACCATCCCATTATTACCCACTTTTATCACAGGGTGCAGCCGGAGAAGGTGATAAAGAAACCTTCATCGCAGCTGCATCTGCAATGAACAACCCCTTCTATCAAGTCAGCGAGCCAATCTGTGCACTCGGCCACCGCAAAGACGAAGGTGGTTTTGCAGGCTCGGCAATGGCCCAGTTCAACCCTATACAAGACTACGAACTAATAAGCCAAGGCAAATGGCGCGTCCGGGGCGACGAAGCTCCAACGCCAGATGTATTTTTCATCCATGCTAATTTCCCTAAGTTTAACCCTGCCACGGTTTTTGAGCCACACGAGGTCAACCCTGCCTTTAAAGACGATGGAACTCCAACCCGTGCGTGGACGATCCCCGAGGATATCGTGGAGCGTTTTAACGGAAAGGTTGATGTTGAGAAAGCCTTTTGGGAAGAGATTCTTTGGACAGCTTGCGAGCTTGAGGATAAATTTGACACTTGGGAGGACCAATCGGGGGTTTGTGAAGGTGTGAAATCTTATTGGCGCATGATTTATGGGGCTAAGAATATGCCGACTGTCAAAGGGAGAAATACAGTGTCTTGATGCTGCTCCGTGATGTTGAGATATGTACAGTAAAGAACATTTAAATCTGAATGTAATAACTCACGATATTCATCGCCGAAGGCTTCAAGTTCGCAACTGGGCAGTATAATAGTACACCTATATGTACTTCTTTTCGAGCAAGTTGGCAACCAGCAGATGGATGTCAAAATACCGGGATATTGAAATTTTTCTTCTATCAACCAGGCGACGACAGGACATTGGCTAGGTAGTAGGTACTAGCTTCTCGATCTTCACATTTAGCGACTGGTAGGAGCAGTGATCTCATTTATATTTTGTCTTCCAAGGTTTAACAATGTTCCAAGGTTCCGATATACTGTACAGTTATTTTATATATTACAAAGCGTACATAGAGGCCTCTTGCCTCTTACTCTAGCTTCTGCTCACCCAAAGGCAAACCTTTGAGTTCAGCCGTTCGGATTGCCTCAGCAAATAACTCCTTGCAAGGCACACGGCTACCTAGTCGTGCACAGAGCAGGAAGGCGCCGCTCAACTTGCGGTGTAAGCTATAAGTCTCTTCTGGCGGAGGGGCAAGACGTTCACGAATCATGAGCGGAATGAGTGCACGCACACGGTCAGTGATCGTCTGGTTTTGGAAGTCGTAAAGATCGGGCGAAGAATTCATAAAGGGCTCCGCAATAGTGATAACAGATGAGACGTGAGCATTTGCCATAGCCTCAGACTCGAGACCTGTAAGATAGCCCAGTTCAATGGATAGATCACGACAGGCGCTGCGGTCATTGCGCGAAGCAGCAACAAGGGTGCGAACGTAGGTTGTTATGAACTCAGAGGGATATTCACGGGAGGCGCCGAAGTCTAGGAGCTCAAGGCGGTTTGTGCGAGCATTATAAAGGAAATTTGTCCAGTTGGGATCCGTCTGCATATAGTGGAACTCGGTAATTTCGCGTAAACAAAGGCGCATAATCTGTGTACCGATCCAGTCGCGCTGTTCCTGAGAAAAATCCTGAATCTTGGTCACTGCGACACCCTCGAGCATCTCCATAGTCAGAACCTGCTTGCCAGATGCTTCGGGCATAACCTGCGGCACGACGAAGACTGGGTCGTCGCGGAGAAGGTCACGGAAGCGAGCGCCGCATTCAGCTTCACGCTTGTAGTCACATTCCCAGCCGAGTTCGACACGAGCGTTAGCGATGGTCTTGTCGAGATAAAGTCCGCGGGGAAGAAGACGAGAGGCAGTGAGGAGAATAGAAAGGTTATTCAGGTCGGAGTCGATAGAGTCAGCCACGCCAGGGTATTGGACTTTCACAGCGACGGGTTTGCCTGTGCGTTTGAGGACAGCGGCGTGAACTTGACCGATAGAAGCAGCTGCTATAGGTACTTCGTCGAACGAGGTAAAAAGATCACGCCAATCGGGTCCAAGATTCTCAGCTAGAACTTTATCGCGTTGCGAGGAGGGCATGTAGTCGGCGCGGTCTTGGACGCGCTGCAGGACTAGCTGGATGGGTTCGGGCAGCATGTTCGAGTCTACGAAATTGCCATGAGAATTAGCTTCCGCTTTATCTTTGATACAAAAGGGCCCTCTTGCACCATACCTTGGATACTCAGCATTTGACCCAGCTTAAGAGCCGCGCCTCGCATTTTCGATAGCTTCGCTACGAGTCGCTCCATATTACCCGCGCTGAACATAATAGAACCGCTGTCTTGACTGCCAGTAGCTCGACGAACAGTCTCACTCATAGCGCCAAAGGCCATCGACGTCGCTAACCCACCATATTGCCAGAGTCTACCTATACGAGAGGATGGGACACGAGATTCCATCATCTGGTACGGCACCGCTTTCTCTTCCGGCACCACTTGTGCTGTTGGCACTATGTCCTCCGCAACATTAGCGGCCAGCTTTTGGATTTCTTCCTCTGGCTTCGCCGCTCCTTCAGGCTCAGATTTCAAGGGCGCGCCAGGCGCAACGAACTGGGAAGCGGGCTTCTCAGCCGGAATCCAGTCACGCTTTGGCCTGGCTGTCCCAGTAAACATACGCGAGACCCTCGGACTATGGAAGAGGCCCTGCATCATCTCCTCAGGAATGTCCTGTTCTTCCTTCGCCGTCGGATCATTTTTCGCATCAGGCCCGGCGGCCGCATGAAACACGTCGGCATTCAATCCATCACTTGACCCTGCTTGTGCATTCGCCGCGACCGTGGGTACCTTCACCTGGGGTTGTGTAGACGATTCCGGAGAATCCGGGGTGATATGTTGCGAGGGCTTATCAAAAACATCCTGTTGCTGGCTGACATTGAGATTGGGTGACTTTTCAGTGCCAGTATATTGTGCTGTCGCAGAAGGTAATTGGAATTCTACGTGACGTCGTTGGATGCGACTATCGGCCGAAGTGGGGACTTGGGAGGGTTGGTAGGCCGTGGTGGCCGTTTCCGCCGGCCTTTGGGGGCTAGGGCCGGCAGAGTCGGCAGAGTTAGGGGGAGCGGTGGTCGGCGACGGTGGCGAAGAATCCTCGAAGCGGGCAGCGAGGGCGGCCGCAGCCTTTGCGGTCAAAATCAACCCATCGGTCTGCTCCTTGATGCCTTTGGTGAGCGAGGAAGTCCGGACGTAGACATCGAGCTGGCTCTGACGAATTGCCAGATGCTTAGATGCGACTGATTTGGAGGCATTAAATAATTGGATGACGTCTAGCAGACGCCGTCCAGACATGGTGTGCCTCTCCTCTCGCAGTGGTAGTTAGGGGGGTGGTTAGGGTGGGATCGAACAATCGGAGCGGAACGGAGATGTGATCGAGTAATACTGTAAAATTGAATAACAATGAATAAACGGGTACAGTCATGACAATTGCTAATTGATAAACGCCTGCGCGATAGAGAATGCATCGGGGCGCGCGGCCGTCTCCGATAAGGCTCCACTTGGTTCTGCCGATCGGCTTTTCTGCTTTTTTTATATGCGTCTTTATCTCGCCGGGCATGCGACCTTCTTCCTGTTCTACCATCGACAATATCCACTCTTCATCGCCTTGTATAACTTTAAACCTTCTTCCAACACTCTTCAACCATATCCACTATTACTCCGTCAACACACAATCGATTCGAATGATGCTTGATCAACCCACCCAGGATCTGCAGCTGGAGATCTCCCAGCTGGAGGCGCGTCTACACGATCTCCGCAGCCAACTCGACGTGACCTCTTTGCCTACACCACCAGCCTCCCACCCAGACACTAAGACACAATGGAATGTCCCTTCAGGTATGATGACTATCCTACCCTTCCATCATTCAATCCCGGAACAGGATACTTACGAACATCAATATAGACTTGTATAATAATAAATTTCAATCGGAGTCCGTCCGATCTTCCCTTCACGCTCTCCTCCTTCTCTCCGACTCGGCCCTCCCATTGGGCTCCTTTGCATACTCCAGCGGGCTGGAGTCTTACCTCGCACATAATAAACCTCTTCGCACAAACCAAACCGCCTCCTTCCACCGCTTTCTCAAACTCTCTATTGCATCTATCGCCAGCACATCTCTCCCCTACGTGCTAGCTGGTTACCGCCACCCGGAAACCATTGAAACTCTTGATAATGACCTCGATGCCTCTACCCCTTGCATTGTAGCGCAGCGCGCCAGTGTAGCTCAAGGCCGTGCCTTGATTGGTGTGTGGGAGCGTTCATTCCGCGGCAGCTTCGCTGCTCCAACACGGAACACCGATACCGGCGCCCAGGTGGCGGTGACCTCCATCGAGGAATTCTCAGATGCATTAAAGTCAACCCTCGGCGAAGATGATGAATATGATATGAACCCTAAGGGCCATTTCGCCCCGCTCTGGGGCGTTGTCTGTCGGGCTATGGGTCTCGATCTGCAGCAAACCGCTTATATCTTTATCTTGAACCACGCCAAGGCTGTTCTCAGTGCCGCAGTGCGGGCCTCTGTGATGGGTCCCTATCAGGCACAGAATATTCTAGCGAGCCAAAGCTTGCAACATACCATGATGGTGCGGATCAAGCGCGAGTGGAATACCCAGGTCGAGGAAGCTGGGCAGGTAGTGCCGGCACTGGACCTATGGGTGGGGAGACACGAGCTGCTATATAGTCGCATCTTTAACTCATAATACTAATGCACATATTGTACAAATATATAAACATTGAATTCATGATATCTCTCATATCCAATTTATAGAGTCACGTGTTTCGTTGGGATCTGGTTTCTGGTCTTTGTTTTTCGTCTTCCAAGGACGTAGTACTACATATGACCACAGTTAAGTCTAGAAGTCAACAGCCGAGGAAAAATTCACAAATGCGCCGCTCGAAAACCGGGGTATCCAAGGGTGCAGGGAGGTTCGCGCAGTGCCCCAGCGCCTTCATCACAAAAAGGGAACGTAAGGAAATAAAGAGAAGGGTAAATAAAAGACAAGTCCGCCACGGCATTCAGAAAAAAGAAAAAAAAAAAAAAAACCAAAAAACCCTCGCCTAGAAACATGAAAGAAATAGCCTGAAAGGACTCCACATAGCATAAATCATCAAACGCCAGCTTCCCCACTTAGACCGATCCTAATGAGAGCACCTAACACCACCCCATGGACCTTTCCGAAAATGACCCGTAGGAAAGAAGAAAAGAAAAGAAAAGAAAAGGAAGAGAGAGAGAAAAGGCAGGGTAGAATAAAAAGGTAACAAGAAGGGTTTAAAAAAAAAAACATATTGTACATGAAGAAAAGATTTCGGAATAAAACAAGGGGTCACCTCAGAGGGTAATGTGCATGTGGTCATTGCTTCCAAAGGACCGGTTGCAGTTGGGACACTTTCGAGAACGGGAGGTCAGGCGTTCTTCAACGCAATCCTTACAGAACACATGACCACAGGTTTTGATAGCGGTGTTCTTGAAGTTGCGACGACAAACAGTGCATAGAGCGAGAGTCTAGGAAGTCCGAGTTAATGAGGTTTTCCGTGAGTTGCCGGAGGACGAAAGAAAGAAAAGCCGACTTACGCGTAACATTTCATATTCAGATGAGCTGTTGCCAAGACTCTTGCCCTTCCAACTCTCCAAGCTCTTTTTGGTGTCAGAAAGAGACTGCTTGAGGCTCACAATCTCAGTCTCCGCTTGTCGCAGGGCGGTCGAAGTGTTGCCCAAAGTTGAATCCTTCGAGGTCGATAAGGCTTTCAAATCTGCAATCTGGGCCTTCAAGCCATCCATCACAATATTGCTTTCCGTCAACTGTTGTTGCGTAGACCGGTGCTTATCCTGTATATTAGACAGGGCTTCTTTAGCTTCGCTAGCTTGTTTTTCCATGTTAGACAGTAAAGACCGAGTTGTGGATTCCGAGTCCTTGAGCTGCGCAACGATATCCGAAGTCTTAGAGTTCTGCATTCGAAGTGTGCGAACCTCGATCTCGCGGGCCTCCTTGCTTTTCATGGCAGCAAAGTACTTTTGATCTGCTTTAGATTTCTCAGCAGCTAACCGTGTCACCTTTTCTTCTAAGGAGCTGAAGTCGACTACTTTCTGGGAAGCCAGAGTGGAGAACTTCTTATATGCCGTTTGCATAGAAGTCAATTCCGTGTTGAGCATAGAATACTGGCGTTGTAACCCCGTATACTTGGAGCGAAGATCTTCAAGGGACATGTCTTCCGCACTCTCTGAGGCATTAGATCCATCAATTTGTAGCCTCAATCGCTCCGCCTCTGACTCCAAAGCAGTTATACGAGCCTCTCTCGCATCTGCTAATTCTTGCAACTTGGATCCAGTGGTTTTATCTTGGTCTTGAGCAGCCTTCCGCATTTGTAAATCGGCCAGGAGCTCATCACGAGCATTTCGTATCCGTGCGAGGTCCGTTTCTGCTCGAACCAATTGGTTGTCTTTGTCTGCAATTGTACCGCGGGCTTCGTCTTCCACTTGTGTCTTGTATGCGCTTCTCTCCGAGCGGTACCTCTCAACTTCCTCGCGCAACTGGATATTTGTCGCTTCAAGATGATTGATACGTTTAACCACGTCATCGTATTGGGAACGAAGTTGCTTGAAAAGTTCAGTTTGAGCGTAGTCATCGTCGGTCACCTTGGTATTCTATGTACAGTGTTAGCGACCCGTGTGGTAACGAAGGCCGAGTATAAAATACCTTGATTTTCACCTCTGTGATTTGAGCAAGCAAATTGGCATTTTCAGTTTCCAACTTCTGCAGCTGCTCCTTCTGCTTTTCAGATACAGCGGCTAATTGGTTGTTGGATTCTTCTAATTCAACGCTGCGTTCTCCAGATGGTGTTCCACCATTGGCAGGAGAGGACTCCTCACGCTTCGTTTGCACACCTTCTGAGCTAGGTCGTTGATTGCCCATGATGTATCCCTTCTCGAGCTTGGCTGCAGTAACGCTTCGCGCACGGTCCAGCTTTTTCTCCGCCATCATATATCGTAATGAGGCGGTTTCCAAACTTTCTTCGAGTTGCTGCTTTTCTCCTAGGGCCTTTTCTAACTCCGAAATGTGTATCTTTTCTTCGGATAGCTTTTTAGCCAATTGGCTTTGCAGGTCCACAACCTCTGGAGACACATTTGCACTCTGGAGCTGGAATTGGGTAATAATTTCGCGGATATCATCAGATCGTGACTTAAGGTGCGCTTCAAAGGCATCGTTATCTTCAAATTGAAGCGAGCTTTTGAATACATGTTCTGCCAAGGAATGTCAACCTGTGCTCCGCAGTATTATGTGAGACGGATGTGGGGACGAGACAGACCTTTCGTCAAATCGGTTGAAGGTCCCAATAGCAGTTTGATTTCGTCGAGGAACTATAGTTGAATGAGAACTCCGAGCGGTCGAGTTTGAGCGAAGCTAGCCCATGGGGCGGTTAACGCAGCTTACCTGACGAAACCAAGAATCGATTACACGAAGGCGGTCATTGTGCTCCGAGGATGCCTTCGACATTTGGCTAACCCGCGACTCCAAAGACACCTTTTCCCGTTTGTATTCTTGCATCTGGCGCAAAATCGCATCTTTTTGAATTCTCTATAGAGCAAACAGGTGTCAGCGCCATAATCCAGGTATCGGTGCGCAGTACCATGTTAAATATGAGATCATTATGTCACCCCATGTGAACAAACTGTGCATACCTCCAAGTCATCTTTCCAGGGCATATCAGCATCAGGGTGAGGTTTGCTCCCGCCATTCACAGTTGTCGCCTGTTTCTTCAGTGGCGGGGCCGAATCATTGCTATCCGCAGCAGGTCGCTTCCGGTCGTCCATGTTGAGAAGACCGGATTCTGAAGACACAACAGGGGGTTCGGCGGCCGGCATCAGTGGCTAGACAGGCATGAGAGGGGCGGGTTTACCGAACACCACCAAATCGTCACTCAGCCAGAGTCAAGACACAGCGACCGAGCCAAAGACTTGGCAGACAAAAATCTCAGACGTTCAAGTGCTAGTCGTGATTAATAAGGAATGAGAATGGTGCGAGGCAGAGGATAAGCCCAGGCACAAGGGGTGGATAGGTTTTTAGGATTGAAGGAGTTGGACAGGAGGATTTTCAATGTTGCTGACCGCCCGGCAATAACCACATTGTTACGTAAGGATTCTGCCTGTTGAAGTCATGTGATAAGACCCGCATCGGGGACCTGGAACTTTTTTTATCTTGGAGTAAACTCCACCCGATAAACCTCAGCAATGGACAGCCATGAAGTCGTTCTCTAGCTCGGCCATCAGTGAGTAATCCTTGCATTGACACTTATATACTGGCAAACATGCGCTAATATTAGTGTTTAAGATAAATCGGGCAAGAAATTTGCGCCTAAGGCGCCTGTACGCCGTGCGGCGCCTGCTCCTGCTGCTGCGCGACGGCCCAGTGCGACTCAACGGGTGCAGCCTCAAGCCGCACAGAATTCCCAGGAACCATCAAAGGAGACTGATTCTACTGAAAAAGCGCCAGTATCCTCTTCTACCTCTCCGGCCATCCTTGAGCAACCAGCTGTGCCTGAAGAGGCCTCTGTCGCCGCGTCACAAGAGACAGTTAAGCCAGCAGCAAAGCCAGCAGCTGTTCCAATTCCTCTTCCCAGCAAGCGCAACGCTCCCACTACTATACCAGTCTCTCAGTCAATTCACACCCCTACGGCTGCACCTATTGCCTCATCTATTACTACAATCGATGGGTCAACCTCACCGCGTACAGTACCTACCCAGCAAACCATCGTACCCTCTATCGAGCGTGATGTGGAACAAGCTCTCGCAAATGAAGTCGCACTGGAAGTCACCCAGAGTGCAGCAGATGTTGGCCCTTTGAATGAGCCGCCTCTTGTTCCAGAACCGATCCTCGAGCCCCAACAGACACCTCCCATTCAACTGAAACGGGCCAAAAAAACTTCAGATATCACAAAACCAAAAAGTAAACCGCGCGCTAGAGGGCCTCTTGCAACTCCTCCTGCTACACAGGCTACAGGTTCTACGGCTCGTCGAGCAAGTGCCACACCAACAGCCTCAGGCGCAGCCTCATCTGCTACTCTTTCTACCCCAGAGCCAAGTCAGGCATCAACCACCGGGAAGAAACGTAAAGCCTCCAAGGCTGGCACTTCGGATTTTGAAGGATCAGAGAAGCCGAAAAGGACTCGTCGCCGGTCACGACGCGAACCTACACCTGAAGATGCCGAAACAGTTGAAATCTTGCCGAATGTCATCAAAATGTCCGAACTTTGTAAAGACCTGAAGACTGGAAGAAAATCCAAACGTGAAATTGAGCTACGCAGATTAGATGCGGAAGAGCAAGAACGGAAGCAGAGGGCGCAGAATGAAGCAACTCCTGCTGAAACACCCCAAAAGTCAGGCGCGGACAAGGTGGATAAGGGGGACACGTCGAATCAGGAAAGCGAGGACCGCTTAAATGAAGGTTCAGATAATGCAAATGGTCCTGTTATGCGCATTGTCAACGGTGAGATTGTGCTTGATGCGTCCTCACTTCAGGTGGATCGCCATGCCGATGCGCAACGTGATGCGGGTGACATGATTACCGTGGAGGAGAATCAGCTCACTAGGAAAATCAACCAAGCTACTTATGGCAAGCGGACCAAGACGGAAAGTTGGGATGAGGAGATGACCGAACTGTTTTATCGCGGTCTCCGCATGTTCGGAACTGATTTTCAAATCATCAGCAATTTGTTTCCCGGAAGATCTCGCCGACAAATAAAGCTCAAATTCAACAACGAAGAGCGCAAAGATCCGCAGCGTATTAAAGATACACTTCTTGGCCCACGAGAGACCATTGGAATCGAAGCATTCCAGCAAATGACTAACGCAACCTTCGAGAACCCTAAAGATATTCAAAGGGAACTTGATGCGGAGAAAGCGGAGATAGAGAAGCAACACGAGAAAGAGAAACAGTTACAAGAAGAGATGCTACGCAATCCCACCGGTGCAGCCACCGATGAAAATGCCGCTGATGATAAGGCCAATGCTGCACCTGCTAAGGGCAAAAAGCGCAACACTAAGAAGAAGAATACAAATATCAGCGGCGGTACCGAGGAAGTTCTAGGAACCATTGACGATTAAGGACATCTGCACCTGGCGTTTTTTTTTTTTTTTCTTTTTTTTTTTATTAGGACTTTGGTGTCGAATTTGGTATGGTCGAATCAGTTACGGCGTTTTTTTATTTTATTTTATTGTTTTTTTTTTTTCCTTTTTTTTTTTTTTTTTTTCTTTGCTTTGCTTTTTTGAGGCTAGCGGATGATACTCACACGGTTGGGAATGGAGTTTCGGAATTCACTCTGTATAGATACGGTGGCCTTGACATAAAAGAATTTCGCCGCGATTATAACTTACTATTTGGTACCTTTTTACATCCGTATTATCCGCATGTCAGGTTACTGTGTATCATTTTACTCTCTATCTAGGAAGAGGCCTACCTTTGAAGATCTCTCTAGCATATACGGCTTGCCCTGTCTGAGGCTCGACATACGTACATTTGTGGATCGATTGACATAGAGTAGAGCATGTTCATCATTGGTTTCTCATTCAGCGACGTAAGGAGACTTTCTGTTGTTCTTCTGTTTGACTACAGTCATCTCCGTTTTGTTGACCCAAACCCAGTACTTGAAGATGTACTTGAGAATCGAGGTGGTGATTGAACCCTCGCACTATGTGAGCTGCCTTCGCCTGCATTGTATCCACCAAATTGGTCAGCAGAATTTCTTTGAGATGATTCACCCCTGCCTGCGCGTCGGCCTAATCCATAGCCTGCTGCCCCGCCACCAAGAGCCCCCGTCCAGAATCCAGGGGTCCAACCTTGCTGTGAAGAGGTCCCTGGGTAAGACGGCTTATCCCAGCTGCCATAGGGAGGAGGAGGTCCTGGGTATGGTCCATAGCCTCCACCGCCGCCACCACCACCAGGGCCATCTCCTCCATGCCCTCCTCTTCCTCTTCGCTGTTCTCTAGGTCTTCGGTTTGTAGATGAGCTACAACATGCCACAAATAATATTACCCCCAAGATTCCAAAGACGAAAATGAAGAAGAGGATGTTTGCAATGGCTTCAGTGACGGTTGAAAGATGGCTAATTTCGTTTCGGTCTTGGGCTTTGTCTATCTTGCCAAATCGTCTTTCGCCTTGCTCCGTGAGGATTAGACGATATTCAACCCCACAACTTCCCTTGAGAACCCAATTGTCATGTGAGTTGCGGTAGCCTTCACACACGACATCTGTTGCTCCAAGCTTGAACTCGGACGGTAACGCTGCTTCACAGGTCCACTGCACGTCTTCCTCATCATAACCGAAGCCCTCATTGGTGCAACGCATGGTGTCAGGCTGGTACAGGTCACATATCTTCTTGGAGGGACCAACACAGCTAAGTTGCGGGATGGGAGAGACTCGGCGAGATGTTGTCATGCTGTTAGCTCGAAGCGTCAATGTGTTGACATTTGAGAGCAAAATGGCATTTTTGCTTGGAGGTTTTCCCGAGAATTTCTCACTTAGTGCAGGTATGACCAACAAAAAAGTGGTGATCACGAAGGGAAGCCCATGCATGGTTATGTTTCCGCTCAGACACTGTGCCCCAACTTGGCGAAAGAAGAAAGACAAAATTACAACGATGATGGGAATGTAGAGCCGAATTTACAAGCAAAAGGACACGATTCAGCTTCTGTTAAAGTTTGAAAGAAGATGGCAGAAACACGAAGGCAGCCTGCGTTATGATTTGTGCAGCGTGTCCTGATCTTAAAGGTCCAAACCGAGCAAGCGCGATGTACGATAAGCGATAAGAAGGTTCGGGCCAAGAAAAAGATCCACTCGCGACGAACTTGGGAACCTCCAACTCACAGTAGGGATGGGCGCACCACAAATAGGCATTGCCCCCCGCTGACGATGGTGTCTCAACAATGTATGACGAACATTTTCTATTACTTGCATGCCATGACGCTAACGATCATGCAGATGAGCCCGCGCCAATAGCGCCTCAACCCTCGTACGCTCATCCGATCTCCCGAAACATGATGGGATCTAGATCGCTAACCTCCCCTTGACTCCAGTCTATCCTTTACGCAGGGGTTCCTTCTAGGACAGCTCTCTGTGGTCTTGCTCATCGGTGCATTCATAAAATTCTTTATTTTCGGCGAGGCTCCTCCACCTCCTTCACGCGGATTATCCAATCGCCCATCCCACCGTCGATACAGCTCAGTCTACAATCCCACACAAGATGGACAAAAGTCACTCCGAGAAAAGCCATCAACATCCAACGTTCTCCGTCCTGTTCCTGCCTCGTCTACCAATACCCGTTCCATTCTGCGGAAGACTTACTACAGCGCGATCCCCACCAATCCCTCAAAGCATGGCAGGCACCGAATGCATCACTCATCTCATCAGCCGGAGTCGCTAGACTGGTTCAATGTATTGATCGCGCAGACGATTGCACAGTACAGACAGACCGCATATATACTAAAGGATTCGCCCACATCCTCGATTCTGAGCTCGCTCACGGCCGCTATGAATAACCCAGAGAAGAAGCCATCATTCATCGACAAGATTAAGGTCACGGATATTTCATTAGGAGAAGAATTCCCAATTTTTAGCAATTGTCGTATAATTGCGGTTGATGATCCGAACTCTGATGGTGGAAGACTGCAAGCTTTATTAGATGTTGACCTTAGCGACGACAATCTCTCTATTGCAGTAGAGACCTCCATGGTACTCAACTATCCTAAGCCTCGCTCCGCCATTTTGCCAGTGGCTCTATCGGTATCGGTAGTCCGCTTCTCGGGCACTCTTTGTATCTCATTGATCCCAGCATCAACAGATCCCCTACATACACCAGCAGAGCCACTTTCGCCACCCCAGGCGGGATCAGGACACAATACAGCCCCGGGTTCTCCGGAGGGCGCATCTTCACAAGACAATGCACCCCCAAAAAGCAGTCCCAAGAGCAATGTCGCCTTCTCTTTTCTACCAGATTACAGACTAGATCTATCCGTGCGCTCGCTCATTGGCTCCCGAAGTCGCCTGCAGGATGTACCGAAGGTTGCTCAATTAGTTGAGGCACGAGTTCACGCATGGTTCGAAGAACGTGTTGTTGAACCTCGCGTTCAAGTTGTGGGGTTACCAGATCTCTGGCCGCGCATGGGTCGAACAGGGGTCCGGACCGAAGATTCAGATGCAGGATCTACTGCTCCTCCGCGAAGTGCTGGGTCGAACGATACTGGGCCTGGGCCGTATTCATTTGATAATCGAGAACCAGAAGGCTTGCGTTTCAGGGGACCCTTGGACCCTCGTTTAGGACTTGGCGCTGGCTCTCGTAGCAGCAGTTTCAATGTGGACATGGGAAGCATGCGCAGTCCAAGTATGACTCGTCAGGATAGTACTGCCGGCACCAATGACCCGTTCACTATGCCCGGTGGAATGCCAGGGGCGGCCTCGACACCTACGCCTGTCGAGGGCCGTGATTAAGTCTCTTTGAGAGGACAATATTGGGCAGGCTTGTAGAAGATATATATATACATATATATATTCGAGTATCCAGAATCAAGTATTTTACAAATGATGTGACTTCAAAATGTTGACGGTTGAAGCTCCACATGAGGACAACATTGAAGTGTGAACATTTGAATGAGAAAGCGTGCCAAAATAAAACCAATTAACATTCCAAGGTTGGACTCGGAGTATGTAACGCTTGCCTCCAGGGCTGTGAGAACTTCTACTTTAACTTCAAGTTGAATGTGCATAACTTGAAGTATGCACTAGAGCCTACCTAAGCACTTGAGCATAGGTTGAGCTATCTGGGATGACTCAAGTACTAGTAGCAGAAGCATGAGGTCGAAAGAGTTCAAGTCTTATACTAGTATCATCATCCATTATCAACGTTTCTGCAGGGGATCGAGACTGGACTTCATTTTCATACATGGGATAGGTTCTTCACGAGGCTATCAAACCATCAATGCACAAACCTCAATACACTAGTTCACCGCCGCAGTCGGTTGCAGTAATCGGTCTACATATGTCTTGCGGTGGGGATTCACATCGACCTCAGCGCCACGGTTCAGCGGTGTCCACTTGGGCTCATCCTGGAACAGGCGCATGGCCTTGACATACTTTACAGCCGGTTAGTAAGTGTGTTTTTAGTGCGCCACCAGGCAGACCACAGTCGTTCAAGCCATATTACTTACATTTTGCTCGTTAGTTGTGAAGCGATGGTAGATGCCAGCAGGCAGGATAATCATATCATCCTTGTTCAAGCAGATTCGAATCCACTCGTCTTCCTGGCCACGAACATCAAAGTATCCCTCGCCGTCGGTGATGTAACGAATTTCCTCATCTTCATGAAGATGCTCTGCAAAGAACATCTTCACCTTCTCCTCGTATACATCGCCCATGGTCTGGGGTGAAACACAGACTTGATCACGATTCTTGTAGCCGCGCTCATGCGCAATTTTGTCGACATGCTCAATGGTGGGACAGTGCTTGTACAGCACACCTAATTTGGCAAGGACTTCCTCGGAGACGGCGCGCCCAGAGTCATGGGGCTCGCGCTGGTCGCCCTGTTGGTAGCGGGGAAATTATTTAGTTATGCACGGATAATCCATTTGCGTCATCGGGGACTTTTTGCGGATGGTTGTATATGGAAGGTTTTGACGCAAGATTGGGGCATAAAACATACCGGATTGTTATCGTACCAGTAGGCTCTCATTGCGAAGTGTAGATTGAAGGAGTTTGAAATGAAAAGAGTTTACGATGGAGAAGAAAGAAGAAAAAGTGTAAGCATCGCTGAATATCATAAGCCCCGCAATTGGCTAATGGCGCAAGATGATTATGTGAGACTCCAGCCTCTTATCGGCCGTATCGATGCACGTGACAGCCAACTTTTTTTGTCTTATCGCGATACAAACTTCCTAAACGCCGAACGGCGTGTTTGGGATCTGGACATCTTGCATCTCGATATGGCGTTTCGAGCTCGACAGCTGGCTTTGTTGCGCCCACGCATTGGGGCCCGTTTGCCTATTTGCACAACTCGCGGGCTAGCAACTGTGTCCGATGGCTCACGGTATGCCTCTATCCCTCTCCTTAATCAGGTATTTCAAGACATCAGCTAATTATCTACCATTGCGTAGGCCCTACGATGTCGTTGTCATTGGAGGTGGACATGCTGGCTCAGAAGCATGTGCTGCTGCCGCTCGCTCTGGTGCGCGCACTGCACTGGTGACTCCCTCCTTATCGAACATCGGCGTGTGCTCGTGCAACCCCAGTTTCGGTGGAATCGGCAAAGGCACAATGATCCGTGAGGTAGATGCAATGGATGGTGTTGCAGGACGAATTATCGATAAAGCGGGCGTCATGTTTCGAGTGCTGAACCGCTCGAAGGGTCCTGCAGTATGGGGACCACGCGCGCAAATCGACCGCGACCTTTACCAGAAGTATATGACGGAGGAGTTGGTCGGGACGCAGAATTTGAGCATTTTGGAGGGCAAGGTGGCTGACATCGTCATTTCCAAGGATGGCGTGGAAGGAAAACCCGGTGCGCAAGGTAAGATTGTTGGTGTTCGATTGGAGTCTGGCGAGATCTTGCCTACCGGGCGGGTGGTTATCACAACAGGGACATTCCTAGGCGGCGAGATTCACATTGGCCTTGAAACCTTTCCATCCGGTCGTATGGGTGAAGCTCCCACATATGGTCTCAGCAAGTCTCTGCGCGAAGCAGGCTTCTCTCTTGGGCGCTTGAAGACCGGCACCCCACCACGATTGGATAAGAAATCAATTGATTTCTCAGGCCTGGAGGTACAACCTGGCGACTCCCCCCCACATCCATTCTCTTATTTGAATAAAACTGTCCAAGTCGGTGACGAAGGCCAGTTGACTTGTTGGATGACCCATACCAACGAGAATACACATGATATAATCCGAGCGAACCTGGATAAATCTATTCATATCCGAGAGACGGTCCGAGGACCTCGATACTGTCCATCTTTGGAATCAAAGATTATGCGTTTCAAAGACAAGACACAGCACCAAATTTGGCTCGAGCCCGAAGGCTTTGCTCCAAATGACGTGATTTATCCGAACGGAATATCAATGACCGTGCCGGCAGATGCGCAGTACGCCATGCTACGAACTGTGCGAGGCCTCGAGAATGTAAACATGCTTCAACCAGGTTATGGTGTGGAATATGATTATATCGACCCACGCAATCTTCGACCGACTTTGGAAACCAAACTTATTGGCGGCCTCTACCTAGCTGGTCAAATTAATGGTACGACCGGCTACGAGGAAGCAGCCGGACAAGGTATCGTGGCTGGTATGAATGCCGGTCTAGAGTCACAAGATAGACGCCCACTAAACCTCACCCGTTCTGACGGCTTTATTGGTATCATGATCGATGATCTCATCACCAAGGGTGTGTCTGAGCCATATCGGATGTTTACTAGTCGAAGCGAGTACCGTATCTCTACACGATCTGACAACGCCGATCTTCGCTTGACCCGTATGGCTCGTGAAGCTGGTGTCGTCTCGGAAAATCGTTGGAGCCATTTTACGGATATTGAGGCACAAATCGAAGAACTTCAGTCTCTACTCGCTAATACGAAGCTCTCGGCAACGGCATGGTCTCGAAAGGGCTTCAAGGTGCGGGCCGACACATCAATACGCTCTGCTCTTGATATTCTGTGCCTTGATGGCGCGGACATCAATGATTTGATTCCTCACATCGAATCCGCCTCGGGAACTGCTCACGCTCCGAATTCATTCGATCCAATGATCCGAACCCGCGTTGCGATCGAAGGCCGTTATGCTCCTTATCTTAGACGACAGGAGAAGATGGCCAAGCGTTTCCAGCAAGACGAGAATCTCCTTTTGCCGGCCGATCTTGATTACACGACCATTCACGGCATAAGCACCGAGGAGAGGCAGGCACTTGAACGCGTTCGGCCTATTAGTGTAGGCATGGCGAGACGTATTGAAGGCGTTACACCTGATGGCGCACTGCGTCTGCTACTGCATGTGCGGAAACACAGCGGCTTTAGCAAAGAGATAGGTAATGCTGTCAAGGATTCTACTGTGTCTGAGGTGCTGCAGTCTCATTCGCCTTAACACTGAATTATACTGAGACGTGTTTCTTGACATTTTTTTTTGATATGTTGGTATCAGCGAAGCAACATACGGCGCTTGGGAACATTACTATGTACTTGGGGGTTTGATCGGGTTTGCAGTTTTTTCTTCACTCATGTATTTTTATTCACTCCTCTTGTTTCATCTGAACAGTGGATGCACACAAGACCTTGGCGATATTCGTCGTGTACAAATTAAGCATTTGAGTCATAAACTATTGATCAGAAAACAAACTTTGAATCCTTCTTACCCTGGGCTGCTTTGGAAATGTGTGGGGATAGTACTATCACATAACCAAATTGACCTTACATGGATGTCCGTATGAATTCCATGGTTCAAACATCTAATAGCGCCATGCACCCCGTACTTCATGCTAGCCCACTTTGGTTGTTTGATGGCGCCACTCGAGTGCTTAAGCCATGGTCCTGTTCCTACCAGTAGTGCAGCTATCTACTAGGTAGTAGATGTGGATCCGAGGTCGAGTCTCAGACCATGATAGACGTGCGGTATCTACTAGTACCTACTAAGTAGGTACTAGGACTACATACATGTACTACTAGGTAGTTGGTATGTAGTAGTAGTAGACTTTATTTTTACAAAAGGCCAAGGAATACTACCTACAAACGGACAACAACATTTGAACTTACAAAAATTTAATACATACTACCTATGTAACCTTATAGTATGGCTCCTAGTAATAGTATGCGCAGATGTAAAGTGGACTATTGCTAAAATTTGATGTTAAGTACACGCTTAGTACATAGTAGCCCCAGTCAGGTAGTGCCAAGTCTTAGATGCATTCACCTCCAGCCCTAGAGCGTTGGGCAAGTGTTCTCGTTCTAATTCTTATATGTGGAGCCCACAAAACATCAAACACAATGAAGTTCGACCGCAATAAATTATCGATTATGTATTTAGCATTAAGGCTGAAACCCTCAAGTCTCAAGCCTAAAAGAAACGAATAAAGAGGAAAGAAAAAGAACAAAGTTCCAAGGTGATCAAAAACTTACTCTCCTTCCCTCCCTCCACACTGGCAAAAAAAAAAAAAAAAAAAAAAGGCCCGAAAGACCGTTTCAAAAGGCAAAAAGCAAGCCCCATGCATTAACCCAACAAAAATTTGAAGTCCACGCTCTTCCCCAGAGGCCAAACACGCGAACCGATTCCAAGCGTGCGAACCCCCATGCCGCCAGACTGGAATTTAACGCAAGGGGCGCCGATCACGCCTGGGATAGGGATCACTGGCAGTAGCACGGACAGTCGTTATCACAGCAGACCCAGTTTGCCTTTCCCAACCGCGATTTTTTGGGTCGGTTACGGTTCGTGGCTTGATTACGTGCAGGTGTTTCCAGCTTGTACATATGATATTATTGATTTCGGGTTCGCGTACGTCGATAGTAGGTTTAGACAGCCTTAGTGTGTTTGAGATGGGGCTAACATAGTATGCGGGGTGGAGAGATAGGTGCCCAACTTGAATGGGATGGATCTACGAGAAAGTGATAGATCGCACTGGAAACTTGTACATCTTATGTACATACATCTTACTCGGCTGAGATGTCATCAGATCGCCGTGGCCCAAGTCTTGGAAATGGTGCACGAAAATCAGGAAATAGAACCCGCTAGCGTCTGGTTTTTGCCACTATGAGATAAAACAACAGTAGTGAAGGTCGCTACTAAAAAAAGTAGCTCTATGGAAAAACACCAAGTCATGTAGGAGCACTTGAATACGCTAAAAAGGGAATCTCCTGAAGAAGGTTTAACAAGGTTTACAGGGATTCGTCTTATCCCTGTGGTTAGCCTCGCTTTCACATCACCAGCGCCCTTTCTTCCCAAGTTATCGGGTCGCCAATGCATCATCACATAGTGTGATGCACTTCCTATTGACCCAACCAAACTAAGTGAGTAGGCCCCTAGCCGCAGGGGCGGTTTAGCAGGTGACTAGATCGGCATGATGATGACACTGCGAACCCGTCAATCAGAAGGCGCCACTTCATTCATAGATGCAAGATAGCCGCCCATGCTGGTGCTACAGGCTAGTTCAACACATCGACACATTTTCGGGGGGTTCATGAAGACTGTACATTGATCAATTTAGAAAATTGAGATTCACATAGGCCATTCCCATAAAATAGAGATATTTAATGCACCTTTTGCATATGCGCTGTATAGGTATGTGTGGATGTGGGAAAAAACCTGAAGATGAGCATGCACATACGTACATGGACAGTACATCGATGCCTAGGTGGTAGATAGTGCATACATCACTGTGGGCATCTAAATTGCAAGCTCACGATTGGTCAATACTATCTATGGTCTTCCGTAGATGTCGATGGAATAGGATACGTGCATGCATTGCTTTACATGCTCCTCTTCTATCTGCCTTTTCCTATGTAGGATTGGCATTCTATAATGCAAACATCCATGGATCTGAACGAACTGTCACAATGAGAAGGAGGCAATATAATTATCACACTTATGCACTGGTAACTTAGTTTATAATCTCGCACTCAACCTATAGTAGTACTATCACAGATCTAAATCTACCACTGCCTCGCTCGGCAAGCCTAGAGGCCATTTAGCAGATAGAAAGCCAGGTCTAGACTTGGACAGACAAACGAGTGACTACACATCAGTCTGGACTCCCGATCGCTTTCAAAAACAGCGCGGAGGAACATGGCATGTCTCGGAGGGAAGATCTATGTATTGGCGCCAGCGTATGCATCCGTGGCAGGCGACGTAGCAAAGCACATTCCGTATTAATCGCGAGTATAGTCGGCAAGGGGCGTCAACCTGACATTTACCGACGAAAGCATCCGATTTAATTTCCTCGTACGACACGAAATTAGTACCGTGCGCAGGATGGTACGTTGCACAAGGTATGTGTTGGACACGAGTCGGTGGTTTGTGTGGCCACATGGGCGCGGGGTCGAGGGTTACAGGGGCAAACCCCCATCTGGGCCTAAAATTGAGACTGGGGACATGCATGGTACTTTGAGAGAACTGTTAGTGAGGATAATTTGATATTTGATTCGGTTTCTTTTTTCAGTTTTCCTCCGAGATGGATCCCCCAAAGTGTAATTCAGAGCTGGGTGTTTAGCTTGTCTAGCTTTAGCTAGATGTCGCTTTTCTTTTAGTCTTAGTGCTAAAGTCTACTTGCGACGTAAGTGACGGCACCCGACCCAGTGGTTCGCTCTCGGGTTCAGTATTAAGTTCACCCATTAGATCTACCAGCTATGAAAGCGGATTAGCTGGAGGTGAAAGAATCGTCAAGATGAACTTAATACGAGCTCGAGTGCCGACCGATCTATATATGGTATACATTATGATGGAGGATTCGGGGAGAATTAAATATTGGGCTATCATAGCCAGCGATCATGGTAATCATCCTGTTCTCCATTTCCCCAGTTCAAGTTGTGGATGTTCTCCTTTTTTTCCCCCCCCCCCTGTCTCCATAATTAGTGAGTTGGGTCTCCGTCGCGATGATGCGGCTCCACCAGCCCACAGAAGCCTTTGGGTGCTGTTTCTTGGAAAACCAGGTCGGACGACGTAGCTAATGGCTAGCAACTGTTTAGTAACAGCGCGCTACATGTACATCCACAAGAATGAGGAAGCGATGCCCTATGAAGCACTAGGGTCCTTCCAACAAGGAAGACGTACATCTACAGTACCCCTACTAAAACTAAGAATGGAATAATTAGACGATCGTGTTGATCCATGGTCTCAGACCTCCCGATCTCCTTTGCTGTGGGTGGATAATCACTCAGGAAGTGCCCATAAGAGGGTCAGTGCTGCATCGGGCGCTTGAAACTCGTATCTAGAATCAGTGTATGATCTACTGTCCCAAGCAAGTATGAAATGCAAACTTGAAGGAAAGACTCCAAATCCTCAGATCATGAATGTCCTTAATCATAATCAAAACACGAGGATCAGAGAAAAAATAAATAAAAAAAGGATTAGGGGGCGGGGCGTTAAGGCGCACATAGAATAGAGCAGGTTCGCACCCGACTTCCCCTGTTGACTGGATGTGCTTCAAACTGCCTCGAATTCACATGCGGCCCAGGCACCTGCATACTATCGTCGTTTGCCCCAGTGAGCCACCCGTGGCGCTATTCTGGGGCGGGAATAGGGAATAGGGAATAAAAGAATAGGGGATTAATCGAATCAATGATCAAGCTGTGATGTTTGTTTTTTTTTTCTTTCTTTCTTTCTCTTTTTTTTTTTTTTTTTTTTTTTTTGAATCAAAAACTACTTGGAATGTCATGAAAATTCTCCGGACAATCACCGAACACGAACTTTACATGACAAGGTGAACATGAGGACGCAGACACCGATGCAATTGCCTAACCAGATGAGCTCCAGAAACCTGATCTCCAAAATACCGCAACCGCGGGACTAGAGCCACAACAAGCCAGCGACAAGCAGTTAGGCCAACGATGATCACCCAGACCCTTGTACGTAGTTGGACCATTGCGGGATTTCTGGATGGGCGCTAGACCCGAAAGAAGCCCAAATCCAGGTCTGTCAACGCCACCACAGCAAATCCCGGACTAGTGAGAGGCTGGCGGATGAAGGGCAGTTAGCGTGCGTCCTTTCCATAATTTTGGGTAGTCCATCATGGTGTATTTTCAGTGGAATAATTATTTATTTTCTGTTTGAGAATGAGCCGTTCGAGGTACGTGCATTAGGCCTTGCGTGTCCCCGCTCTCCTTTCCTCTTTCTTTGATTCCTTTGGTTTATTTTCTTTTTGTCTAATTCCCATTTTTATCTCTTTGCGCATTGTTCCGCAAGTTCGCGATAGCCTCGGGCCATCCGGGTTAGCTAGTGGCGCCAATACGAAGATCGACCGCCAATGACCCACGCGTAGGATTGGACTGGAAGTAGGTCTGATTAACGGTTCCAGAGGTAGGAATGTCCTACAGTCCGTCGATTGCAGCAGAGGGTCCTGCTATCCGGTACTATGCGGAGTAGGTAGGGTAGCTACTTACATAGAGAAAGACAAAAGATTGGACAGGGAAGCCCGGCGACCATTGGTGCCTCGTAAACATAATGGAATAAGTGGCAAGGGAAAAGAGTTCCCGGAATGAAATGTCCACAATGATATAATTGATGATGGATGAAGCTCCAGACCTAGTTAGAACCAAATACTTTAGAATCGAACCAAGAAAACTAACGGGGCCTAAACCTAGGATAGACGCTCGGTCGACAAGGGACCGGGAATATTGAACAGGGATTAGAGAGGGAGGGAAAAAAAAAGTACGGGGGGCGACCTGCATTCTTCCCCTCTTTGGCCATCCCCACTTCTCATGCGTCTGTGTGGCACGGATGCCTGGCCCGGGTGTCTGGCACGGTGATGCGCCGTCCGTGGCTGTGGATTTTTTAGTGTGAGCGAATGGGAATCAAAGATCGACAGCAAATTATAAGACAGAGAGAGGGGGTTATACCAAGACCCAAAAGACGCCGGACGTTGTACAGCCTACAAGGAGATGCGGGGCCACATCTTCTTAGTACCGACCTCACAGGTAGTGGATGGCAGTAGCCACATTCATGCTACCAGGTCTTTTTTTCCCCCCTTATACTATACTGTAGAACAAGAAAAGTCAAGCGACAATTAAGAACTGCCACCTATGATGACCTGGTCATTTGGTATGATCGACTGACCATCCTCGCCCGGAATCACTTTTCTCCTCGGATCAACGCATCAAACCAAGCCACCCCAATAGGCCAACAGGTCAATGAGTCCCGGGATTAGGGAATCGCTGGTTGGTCGCGTGAAGCCGGATCGTGTGGGGAAACGAGATTGGCGCCGTCGAGTTTTCAGGAGGACTTCGTAACCGGGCGGAGCATCGTCGTGGACAATGTCCCCGCTTCCTGCGCGCTTACAGCAAGAATTGAAAAGAACGACAAACAAAGAAAAGAAAAAGAAAGCAAGTTAAGCCAAGCGTTTCCAACGAAAATGAAACGCCAATATCGTATGATTTACAAGGAAGTGACGAGAGATGATCACTGATTTGATTCCTTGGGTCTCTCTCCCAGTCCCCTCCGTCCAAGTGGGCCACAATAATTGGCAGTGATTCTCGGGCCCGAAATGATCCTGCTAAATGGTCCAGAACCGCTCGATATTACAATGCTCTTGGCGATCATCGAAGGGGACCCGAGCCAACAGAAGATCTGGGTCGGGTCAATCTACCTAATTATTGTTTTACGGGACGGCACCTAATCTGGTTGGGACAGAATAACTAGTTGACCCATACCTCCTCGTACGGAATCCACCGTGACAGATTCGTGCTTGGGTAGCCTTGGAAACCTGCAAACTTGTTTTTGTATCGTCAGTGCGATGGAAGGACCATGGCCTCGTTCGCTGTTGTGCTATGTATGGTGGCTTAGGCTGACCATTTCTCACCCAAAGCTTTAAGCGTCGGATCCTTTGGCGATGGAATTCCCTTAGCGCCTTCTGACCCCCTCTTCTTGACTAATTTTTTGGGAATTCTTTAGGTAGTTGATGTCGGTGTGATAGAGGAACACATCACACTTGAGATGGAAGGTCATCACTGACATCTGTCATGGGCGCCAATTGAGTTTCAACAAGCGTGCGCCAACTAAGATTGACTCCTGTTCACCCGGTAGCCTGGGACCTGCCACTCTCCATCATCTGAAACACGGATAACAGTCTTCCGTTGATTTGTTGATAAGTTTGATGGGGCCGAAGTAAGTGTAACACTAACCAAGAAGGAGGATTCCTCGTAGGTTCGAATTTAGAAAAGGTAGTAAGCCTTAATATTAGAGGAAGAAATTGAAGAATCAGTCAGTAATATCGAATAGGAATCCGAATCAGAATACATACATGTACATGAGAATGGAAAATACAGTGTAAATGAGGCCTATAACAAGACAAAAGAAAGTTTCGAGCCACGAGCAGAATGCCGATCTTTAATTTACATCACCTGGGGTTGATTGGATTGATTGGACCAGTGGTTTAACTGGATGGGTATAGTCCGTATCCCTTAGTGAGGGACTAAACCAGATATGATTAGGATCAAGGTACGATAGGACAGCGTAGAATCCACAGAGAATCCAACGTCCCCAAAAGCAGGAAGATCAACATGATACTATGTACGGTACACTGCCGTATGTATGTTCAAAGCTGTAATGTACATAATGTACTTCAGGCATCGGCACATCAGTATGACTTCAGAACACCCGTGCCGTACAAAGGTCCCAGTGGCTGAGATGTCAGCGTGGCAGTATGACCTGGATCTGCTGAGGATCTCCCGCGAAAGTTTTCACCAGGATCCAATGAGCCCCAGTGCATCAGGTACGGGACCCTCTTGCCCCTCTGAAACTCAAAGCCACAGAACGAGAGACTTTCTGAAGGTCCCGAGAAAGCCAATACAGAAACCTTGCGACGCGTGGAGTATGGTTCTGCACATCCATTTGAGCTGATTGGAAAATACTGGGGCAGTCCGGCGGAGATGAGCCGGGGGTTCTTGGGACCATGTAAAGAGCGCTCAGTCCTCTTGTCGAAGTGGATATTTCATATCCCTTTCGGATGTGCTGACGACACTTGGTTTTTTAAGCGCTACTCCATACAGTGATGAATAAGGATAATTATACATAATAGGTAAAATAATATTTAATGGGGGTGCTTCCCCCCCCCTTCTTTTTCTCTAAAAAAAGGGTTGAAAGGTCGAGATTTCTCGGGTCAAAGAGGGGAAAGAGGAGGTCGGAAGTCCGCTTGAATCGGTGTCCTCCGTCTGTACATCGAAGAGAGAGAGAGAGAGAGAGAGAGCACCAGTCATAACATTGGGAGATGCAGTCCAAGCGTGTGTACGGAGTAATCGGGGGACAATCGGTGGCTATGTTGTTTGGACCATGCACGCTGAGATCTCTCAGTCTCTCTGACGTGCCGTTGGGTGATCATGTCCCGCCCCAGGCTGTGGTGTCTTTGGTGTGGAGGTCCATTTTTCAATAGTTCCGGTGCACTGGCCAGTGTCCACTTGGGGGCATGCTCTGCCTCCACTTCTTTGGTGTAGGTACATTGAATTTCCCTCTTCTCTTCTTGGCCATTTCTTGGTCATCGTATGGAAGGTGGTTTTTTTTTTTTCTTATTATAAAGATAATCAGGATTTCTTACTTGGATGGGACCGTTGGGGAAAATCATTGGGGATGCAGCAATTTTCCGGATCGTCGACCGCTGATTGGGAGTTAGGCAGGATGTTCTCGATCGGACCCTGCTGACACGGACATTCAGTCTGCTGGGAAAAGCCTCGGTGAACCATGGTTGGTGGGCAAGGAAAAAGCAGGAAGTGGGGAAACCGGCGAGAGTGGCAGGCTTCATACGGGTAATGTAGAGAAAGGGCAAATGCAAGGATTTTGCCTCCTCTTTGGCTGGTCTGTCCGCGACGACAGGTGAAGCGAGCCAACCAATCAAGGGCGAGTCAGCCCGAGGTCTGTCAGAATGATACAGTATTTTGAAGAATCCAAGAGATCAGGAAACTAAAAAATAATTCAAAATAAAATAAAAATAAAAGAGCTCGCAGAGAATGGGAGTCAAGCTAAAACCGCCGACTAAAATAGGGAGGTGGCTAATGCCCGTTTTACCCAATCTGTCGGGGCAAAGATGGCTGAGTCAGACGGGAGGAATGGAGCAACGATTGACGTGGTGCCGGAGTAAAGTGACCCTCCGATCCATTCACGGGAACCCAGTGATCGGCCACGGGTCTATGATGATTACATTTCTGTGCTTGGGACGTCTAACCGCAGAGCCCTCCGCAGTCCGCATCTAATGTTCTTTGTACACACGGCGTAGTCGCTGGAGCCCCTTGGAGCAAGATATCCTTATATACTGGGTACAAAACTCAGTAGCGGCAGTTAAGTTTGTGATAGTCGATGACGAACATTTTATTCAGATTAAACTCGGTACCTGCTTGTTCTTTATTTGCTTTTTTCTTTTTCTGCTTCTGCTCCTTTTGATCCTATTTGATTTGATTTCTATTTTTGATTTGACTCCTGCTGGCCTTGTTGCTGTTTTCCTTGTCTCCCGGAGAGTATTGGATGGTGAAATCATCGGCGGTGTTTCATCTGTCAGAGCTCCGTATTTCTCCGCTCCGACTTGATACTGTAGGCCCTCGCTCCGGCTCTCTGGGCTATGATTCAACCAAATTGATTTGATAGATCCAACTTGAGTGCTCTTCAACAGTCGATCGAGAGTTCTTTTGGTCTTTCCTTTCTTGCTGTAAATGTCCACTTCCAGTTCTCACTACTGTACACTCTCTCTTTAGTTCCTTAAGTAGCCTTGAAGGTCTATACTCCTCCGCAGTCGCCCCGCAATTCGAACCCTCCGAAGCTCCAACGTGACCACGGCGATCCTTTCTGCAGTTCTCGGCCCCCTGATTGCCCTTTGCATCATCGGTCTTTACCCTATTCTATTACCTGTACATCCCTTGTCAGTTGGGGTTATCTGGGATGGACATTAATTATTTTCTATTTTCTATTTTTTTTTTTTGGGTGTTTTCCCCCCCCCCCCCCCCCCATTTTTTTTTTTTTTTTTCAATTTCCATTTTGTTTTTTTTTTTTTTTTAAAAAAAAAATAATTAAAATAAAAAGAATAAAATAATATTTAATTTTATTTCTTTTCTTCCCCCTCGAATTTCAAACTGATTTTCTTCGAAGGACACTAGAAAACCCCATAAAAACTGGAAAATCAAAATTTTTTTTTTTTTTTTAAAAAAAAAAACATAATATAATAATAATCAAATAATGATGATAATAATTCAAAAATAAAAATTAATCCACATCGACGTCTTGGACACTCTTCTTGGGTCATCATCTTCCCCTTCAAACTCCCCCCTCCACCAGGGTATATACTATACTACATATCACTCGATTACGATACATCATCCTATACCAGATATCCAACCGTGTGGATCGACTCCTGATCCCCCCTCCCTTCTCTTGCTGCCAAAACCATAAACCATTAAAGCTTGGGAATTGCCGCAGGATCCGTGGAACCACCCAAGCCAGTCTCCAGCAGATCCCCATAATCTCCAGAGAGATCGGGTGCAACCAACTGAGTTGCTCTCCTGTTTGGGTCCGTGCTGCTCTTTTTCCCTGGGCGATCCCTGGCTCATCGAGAGGAGGTGCGCGCAAGTAAAGCCGTCGTGAGGAGGGGTTAGAGTGAAAACCACTCCGCTCCCACTTCTCCAGACCCTGGTCGATCTCCTTTAGCTTATTTCTTTTTTCCTTTACAGTTCGCGGTCCTTAACTCTTTTTTTCTTATTTCCTTATTTTTCCTTATTTCTTATTTCCCTTATTTTATTTTATTTTTTTCTCATTTGACTCCAGAGAAATACTGGGGAGAGGAATTCTTATTCGGAGACCCTTCTTTTCTTGGTTTCCAACATATCTATCTCTTCCTCCTCTATTGATCCCTATCTGCTTCCCTCTTTCCCTCCCCCTCCTCCACACTTCCTCTCTCCCCCTCTCTCTCTTCCTCCCAAACCAACTCTCCTTCTCACCAACGCCATAATATATAACACCTTTTGCTCCCATTACCGCTGTTCCCCATCATGGTGAATGGGACTGCGGCAGTGTTAGAGCCCACATTTACCGGGTATGTGGCGACGACGCAAGATGCGCTCATCTTATTCGAGGCCTGTTTGACAGGCGTGCTGCATCATGTTCCTCGCCGACCCCACGATCGGGAGCGGAGCCACTTGGTGCGCAGCGGGAGCGTCTTTATCTACGAAGAGAACTCATCAGGGATCAAGCGATGGACGGATGGTGTCACTTGGAGTCCCAGTCGCATTTTGGGGAATTTCTTGGTCTATCGCGAGTTGGACAAGCCATTCCCGCCCGGAGAGAAGAAACGCGCCATGAAGAAGGCCAACCGACGACCAGCTCCACCCACTCGCCCGGGAGAGCCATACCCACGACATGACAGCAACGGTCAGAGCTACTCCCCCACCTCACCATCGGGAGCCTTTGGAGAACGACCGCACCAGTCGGAAATGGAGCGCGCATTGGTCGGGTCGCTGGTCGATTCGTATGGCTTTAAAGATTCCGGTTTGGTGAAGAAGACAATGAGTGTGACGGTCATGGGGGTTACCCACCATCTGGTGTCCTATTATAGTGTGGACGATGTGATGCGCGGGGTACTGAACCCTCCGTCGATGGTTGAGTCCCTGCGTTATATCCGCCCTCGCGTAGACCTGACCCAGAAACAAAGCTTCCGTGCGCCCATCGATGATCTCGAGTCAAATGCGATAGAGAGTGCCCACGACCCCTCCCACGCTGCACTCTACGGTTACCGCCCACAGATGATGCCCCCACCCGCCTATGGAATGCCGAATCCGTCTGCCGATTTCTACATGCACGCCAGTCCGTATACCACAACTCATGCCCCGCAGCCTGGTCCGATAGCAGGATACTCGATGGGTGGGACGATGCCAGGCCAACCAGCACCCAATCCTTATCTCCCCTCCCCCGCGGTCGCAGCCGCAATGGCGGCGCCCAAGCAAGAGGATTATCACGCATTCCGGGCGGGCCCATATGGAGGAAGCATGGACTCCATGAGCCACAGCCTGTCATCCTCCATGTCCGGTGGTATCAACACGACTATCCCTGGCTCTCTCAGCGAGCGCAACCGTTCCACATCAGACCACAGCCCGTCAGCTTATCGCAACTCTTCGATTTCCTCCCGAAGCGTCGCAACTGACGCTACTTCGCCCATGGACCCTTCCACACCAGCAACATATTCCAGGGGCAGCTTCAGCCTGTCTGGTCACCTGGATGCGAACCCTAACGCTTCTCTCGAATCACGCGGCCTCGGACCTCTCGACCCTAGTGTACCTCGCCGCGAGTCCAACTCTGTCCATCCTTCCTACTACGCCCCTGACCGTTCGCAATACTATGTGGGTGCAGCAACGCCTGTGAACCACCCCCACTATGCGGCATGGACAACCACCGCACCGGCTCAGCCCCAAATTTAAATTTTTATTTGAAAATCAAACAATTCATTCGGTGTTGGGCTGGGTTTGTGTTTATGAATGGCCTCATTTCTTTTCGTTTTGGTCTTGTGCTTTGGTTCTTTTTTCTGTTCTTTTTCAAGGTGCAAAGGATTGGTATCTTTCCCACGACAAGTCAATTCTCAAGCTTTCACGGATATTTGGGAGCGTGGGGAGTCTCAGGGCGGTTTTCTGATTGCAATTGCGACTACCTATCATGTTCTACTCGATTTTCTCTTTGCGTCTTGTTTCCAACTTTTCTGGGATGGATTATTGATTTTTGGTTTTTGCTCGGCGATAGACTTATTCTGGCTTTTGGAGCGGGCGGTTTGAAATAGCAGGTGAATCCTGAACTTGCTCGAGTTCCCTGCACGTCAATTCCATGCAAGTGTACTTCATGATGTCTGTCTATATGGCCCTTGATTACCCTGGGTGTGCCCTTATCTTTTTTTCTTTTCTTTTCTTCTTCTTCTTCTTCTTCTTCTCCTCATTATGCTCCTGTGTGGCTCTCTGATTTCCTTTCTCCGTCTGCGGTGCGTGCCTTTTTCTTGTGATTGATTCCACGTTTCAATATTTGGGAGATAATCCCCCGGCGGCGTTTTGTGTGATTCCCTGATGATGAGATGCAACAACCCCGACAACCCCAAAACGTTATTTTGGTTTTAACCTTCTATATTATTCTATTCTCCTTTCCTTCCCATGCTACTCTATTCCTTTTGGATATTCAATATCCTCAATACTATATTTCAACCCCTTCAATCTTCTCTCCTTCCTCTCGCTTAGGTGGGGGTTGTTGCCTTCTCTAGCTTCTCCACCCACCCAACATACCTTGAGCTCACCGGAAGCCTTGTGCCACCCTGCTTCGTATGGGTCTATCAGAGAGTTCTGGGTCTCGGGCCCTAGGCCCTGCTTGTGCGATGCCAAAGGATCAGTCAAGGTTTGATGAGTTCTCCACTTTAACCTTATAGTATCCTGCCAATGTTGGGTCTACCACATATCCATGACTAACTAAGTGGATATTGTGCTCCTCCAAGCTCAAGGTATTTCCTATTTTTCCCGCGCCGTACCGCTGTGAGAATTCTCGACGGGTGGATCTTTTTCGATAATAACAGCATCTTGTTTCCCATTCCTCGGGGGTTGGTTGTCGTTTCAATGGGAGGGTAGTTCGAGATAGCTATGGATTTCACTACGCTTGAAAAGGAGAATGATACCTCTTTAGGCTTTTAACTTGCTGAAGAATAATGCACGAGCTCTTCAATGTCATCTTTGATTTTGGAACGGGAAGTGCTCTCCACATATTCATATTTCCTTGTGTTATTTTATACCCAAGCGATTCTTGTAGAACCTGTCTTGACAACTTGAAGAGTACGCCAGCACTCCACTGGCAACACTTCAAGGCTCGAGGGCTTGAATAGTAGGTAGTGTAAACTACCTAGGTAACACATCATTTCAAGGAGTCCAGCGAATGCTCAGCGGCAAATATTCAAAACAACATTTGATGACTACATACTACTAGGCCCCTCAAGTGCTCTCGCCAACCTATTCAATCTAGTGATAATCTTAGCCTGAGAAGGTGATTATCTGGAGCACTTGAGTACGGTAGACAAACTTGAAGTAGTACTACCTATAGTTAGTAGGCTTATCGATACTGCTACCAACTCCACGATTGATAGGTATGTACTACTGCCCACATGTACCAGTTGACCTAGCTTAATAATTACCCCCCAAAGTTGAACCATCCTCTTTAGGTTGATGCTCACTTTACAAGACTTGAATTGAAGTCTGTTTCGGTGATAAAATAGATGGGTTTGACCCTTCGTACACCCACGCCTATTCAAAGTGCCATGTCATCGAATATTGAATGTATCCAAAGCGGAGTACTGTGCATAAAATCATTCATTCTTCGATAGCCTATTGAGCCTCAATTTAATAATCCGACACAGTCCAGGTTTCATTGAGATGAAATTGACCCACTTGGATTGCGAACAGTTTATCCGCCTCAACCCGGGAATCTAGGCAACACCATACACACCTGGGCAGCTATAATAAGACTATGAAGGACAAGAACCTTGAAGAACGGCACTTAAGCGTGTTATCATCTAGTGCTAGTTACTCAACTGGCCGAAACTAGAATTATGTATATGTTTGCTCAATTTCCTACAAATGTACCACTTGGGCAATGCCTATAACAATCATGATGATCGATCCCATCTATGATCCATACATAGTATACGTGCCGCTGTCAGTGCCCGTCAGACCAGGGGGGACCGGATTTCTGGAATTCTTCCAAGATGAATCATGGAATAACTAGTACTTGAGCCTATCAGCACTTGAGTTTGATCAAGGGGTACGTGATCAGAAGTAGCTACTCGTAGCTATTGAATGAGATCTGACGCAATTTTTGTAGGTCCATTGTTCAAGTGGTCCATGTATGCCGACGTCTCTTCCAATCAATATATGCCTGCTAGAACTTGAAGAGCCGAGGCTACAAGGTGCGATGGGGCTCTTATTCGTACAAAACAGGAAGTGATCGACATGAAATGTTCAAGCTGCTCCTCAGGTGTATTAGACATTTGGAGACCGTTGAACACTTAATCGATCACCTACTACTAAGTAGACACAAAGTAGAAGTTGGCGCATTTTTGAAACGAGATGGCTGTATGCTCTTTTGCCGAGGGATTGCCTACGATTGCTGGCAAAACTGCACTTCATATGAGAAGCCCTTTGATTAGAGATAGCAAATTCTGGCTTGTACATATTTTGAAATAAACAAGCATCCTGACTATTTCATGTCATAACAGAATAGCCTTATCAGGAACGGAATAAGTTTACCGATCGATGACTGCAGGCGAAAAAAAAAAAAAAAAAACTCTGCTGTTGATATTCGTCAAGACTCGGTTAACATACCCGGTCAGTTAAAGAGGGCAAGCAAAAAGAAAACAAGCTACTAGAAGAGCCCTACGAGCCATTTTAGGTATCTTACATTGTCGGCGATCTCGATTTTTGATGGCCCGACAATCCGCTCGAAACCCGCTATGTTGCGCGGATCTTGCAAAGATAGTACAAGCTTTGTGGGTCAACCTGCAGGCGGCGCTAAAGTCCGCTCGTAACCCGCGCGAGCAATCCCCGCTGGGCACAGAGTGATCCTACCAGAACGTCTCACAACCGGCTACCAAGATCCGAGTTGCTGTGGTTTGTTGACAAATTTAGATATGACGGTGAAGATTCACAATATCATGCAACTCGAAGGAACTCGGCACTCGTCTCGTTCGAGAGCACCGAATGCCCGTGAAATATAAAAACCCAGGAACGCCTCCCAGGAACCAGACAACTCTGGATCAAGTTATCTCACCTGAGCATCACTATCTACTAAAAACATCGATTTCGCAACACTTGATCAAGACCTACTACTACTATCCCCTAACATACATCCCGTTATGGGCTCCTGGAATGGCACGACTAACGGATCCTTCAAATCTGAGCGACGCAACTTTGTCGACGTGATTGACGATGCGGCATTGAATGAACCATCCAAGACTATCGTCTCGATTCCTCGCTCTTCGGATGCCAAAGACGGCTGGAGGGACTTGACGGCCTCTGAATACGCCAACGCTGTTAACCGCCTGACGCATTGGATTATCGGCCAGTTTGGCCACGCTAAAGACGGTGACTATCCTACGGTCGCGTACATCGGCCCTAACGATGTCCGGTATCTCGTTGTCCTGGTCGCAGCGATTAAAGCTGGATACAAGGTATGGGATTGATCGTGATTGATGACGCTGTTCAACTCAGTATCAGAATCTGACACCTGAACTCAAAATTTAGGCTCTTTTCATTTCGCCACGGAACAATACGGAAAGCCAGCTGTCCTTGTTCGAAGCAACAGATTGCCAATACCTTATTCATACAGAGGAATATGAGCAAATAGTCGCACCTTGGCTGAGCACCCGTCCGATGAAATCTAGTCAGATCAACAAGATTAGCGATGTCCTTTCCTCGGAAACTGCTCCGTCTTACCCCTACCGGAAATCGTACGCGGAGATTCGTGATGCACCAGCTTTCGTTTTGCATACAAGTGGTAGCACTGGAACGCCAAAGCCAATTGTATGCCGTCATGGAATTCTCTCCATGGCTGATGCATATCTTGAGCAACCCGACTTCGCAGGATATCGTCATGTTATCAAGGCTTTCTCGGACATGTCCAACCGAGTTTTGTGCGCAAGTATGTCTTCAATGTTGCTTCTGTTAATGAACTCTTGACCTATATTCTGACTGAAAATTTGATATAGTGCCTTTTTTTCACGCGTTTGGTATCTATATTTACATTAGTCTTTCTATCTTCTTCGGAACGCCGCTCGTACTCCCAGTCCCCGACCAAGCGGTGACACCGGATGCTATCTGCTCTTTTGTTCAAAACTCCGAAGCCGATGCGGCCATAGTACCACCATCTATCCTTGCAGAAATGAGCCATGATGAGAGCGATGTTGAAGTTTTAAAAAAGCTTGCATTCGTGAGTTGTGGTGGTGGAAGTCTAGACACAGAGGCCGGCGATCGACTTATTGAGGCGGGCGTCACAATCGCTAATCTTATTTCAACTACAGAGTAAGTGAGAATGATCCAGTACAGGCATCTTTCCATTTTCTAATTATCTGTCAGGTATGGCCTGTATCCCCTTTACTTCCAGTCGAACCGGAAGTTGTGGAACTATTTTGTCTTTAATGATGAGATTTTCGGCGCCGAATACCGCCCATACGGCGGGGGTTTATTTGAACAAGTTCTTGTTCGCCGTGAGGAAGACCCTGACTTGCAAGGAATATTTTGCACCTTCCCTGAATTGAACGAGTATCACACCAAGGATCTCTATCGACCTCATCCTACTCTCCCTCATCTCTGGCGCCACTCTGGCCGCGCAGATGATGTGATCGTCTTTTCAAATGGTGAAAAGCTGAACCCGGTCACTATTGAATCTACGATCAGCACCCATCCCGCTATCAAAAGAACAGTCGTGGTTGGCCAAGGAAGATTTCAGGCTGGTATTTTCCTTGAACCACTTGAATTCCCTAAGGATGATGCAGCAACTTTGGACCTCATCGAGAGTGTCTGGCCAATCATTGATCACGCGAATCAAGAGACCGTCGCACATGGACGAATTGCACGTCGCTTGGTTAGGCTATCAGATCCTACTAAGCCTATTCCATTTTCTGCTAAGGGGTCCCTTCAAAGGGGTGCATTTTTGAAAACCTACAAGGACGAGATCGAGTCTTTATACACTGAAGGAGGCTCCGGAGCAACGGTACTGTCCCTCGCTAGCGAAGCGGCGGTTATGCAATCTCTTCACGAAATTCTGATAATTTCTCTGGGAGTTAAGGATATTGCACCCGATACGGACTTTTTTGCCGCTGGTATCGACTCACTTGGCATCATGAACTTCGCAAAGGTCATAACAGATGGATTGCAAAATTCCGGACTGCCCAAACATCGATCTACAGTAGCATCACGGGCGATCTATGGAAACTCATCTCTACGAAAGCTCGCTCGATATGTCTTCACTCTAACATCACTGGACTCCAATACCGAAGGAACAGATGATATTGAGGCTGTAAAGAAGACATTGGAAGAGTACAGTATCGAGGAAATCAATGGCAGCATCCCAGAAAAGCCATCCCCTAATAATACGGACCAGACGATCATCATTACCGGCTCGACTGGAAGTCTTGGTTCATACCTCCTGGACTTCCTGGAGGGTAGCGACTCAGTGTCCAAGGTCGTTTGTCTGAACCGCGGTGCGGATGGAGGCCGACAGAGGCAAATAGAAGGCAACGAGGAGCGCGGTCTTAGAACAGTTTTCCCGAAGACAGAATTCCTGCAAGCAGATTTATCAAAAGAAAACTTTGGGCTGGACTCCACCCTGTATCAACGTCTTTTGTCTTCGGCAGATCGCATCATCCACAACGCCTGGCCAGTCAACTTCAATCTCTCCGTCGAGTCTTTTGGACCAAGCATTTACGGCGTTAAACGTCTAGCAGGATTCTCTTTCCATGCCAGCAAACGCGTGCCGATAATCTTCATGTCATCAATTGGCTCAGCCGATCGTTGGACGGGGCCTGGCCTAGTTCCCGAGTCTCTTCTGACAGACCTCAGTCTCTCATCAACAGGATATGGCCAATCCAAATTCATTGGTGACTTGATTCTGCAACAGGCATCTGAAAAACTCAACGTTCCAAGCGCAGTAATTCGCGTTGGACAAATTTCTGGCCCTCGAAGCGAAAAGGGAGCCTGGAATAAACAAGAATGGCTCCCCACCATCATCTCTTCATCAGTTGCCATGGGCCTGTTACCGAGTGATCTTGGTGCAAACGATACCGTCGACTGGGTTCCAGTACAAGATGTTGCCAGATCCATTCTGGAGATTTCGGGCGTTCTGGTTCAACATCCGCTCTCAGTGATATCCGGACATTTCCATATTGTCAATCCTAATGCCATAAAATGGAGCGATCTTGCTGGACATGTAAAGGATTTCTATGAGCAAAGAGGCTCTATGCTTGAACTTGTGGATATGGCAACCTGGGTCAAGGCTGTTGAGGCTAGACCTGAAGATGGAAACAAGATTCCGGCTGTGAAGCTTTTGGATACCTATCAGGCACTTGTGACTGGTGAGACTCACTTTTCTGGATTTTCCACAGAAAAGACGAGAGGCGTAAGCCCGACATTAAATCAGCTGGGTGCCGTTGATGCCAATCTGATGAAGTTGTGGTGCCGACAGTGGGCATTCTAAGTTCACAGCCCTAGGATTGTTCGAAAATGTTTGTATATAGCATACCAGGCTGCATTATTCTAGAACTTTGGAAATAGACATATTGATATGGGAATACTACAATATGTACAACTTGAATGGTGCTATAGGGGGGTTGAAGGAAGATTGTGGCCTTTTACTCTCAGCACTGGGCGCATCGAAGAATTCAGTCGGTCAAACTCCTCCTACCCAAATACCTACTAGTTCCTCGAATGGATGAAAGATTTTACAAAGTATGCACAAAGTTTGTTAGTACGGGGTGCAAGTTCCGACGAACTTGAAATGAACGGGCATCAATTGATGATACCTGGTCGGATCGAAAATAGGTAATTAATGAACTTGAAAGACCAGTGCTATGCTTTGATGCCGTCCAAAATGTTACTGTAGATGGATCTCTTTCAAGTTAACATACTAGTATCCAAACCTGTCATACATATGCATGTGAAGATGCCCTCAATTAAAAAGTAGGTATCAATATACAAAGGACCATCATGATGAGCGTGTACTCTTTCAAGTTTCATTCAAATGTTCCAAGGTTTTCTTCCAGGGCCACAAATCTTTCTTGTCATCTTCAAACATTTTGAATGCTTATATTATATATGTATGCCACGCAATAGAAAACTAGTCCTCGGGCTTAACCCCGAAAAAAGAATCTCAGATATCGGGACAAGGATAAAAATGTCTCCAATACCAGCGCCATAAAAACTCACTCTTTTCTTTACTTGAGGTAGATTCGGCAGCCTCCTTCACCATATCCATGACATCGCAGAAAGGAACATTTCTCTCCTTAGATGAATCAAGGAAAAGCCTGATGACTTTAGTTTCAAGATATCTAATCATATCGATAAATAAAAACTTTCCATGCTTGTCCCGGAGTAATGGATCGGCCCCCTTTTTTAAAAGAAGTCGAACAGCCTCTTCTCGGCGTTTTTCACACCGGGAGGCTGACTGTGCGACTAGGAATAGAGGCGTTAACGAACTTTCTGGGTGTTTCCATTCGAGGTCTGCACCATATCGCAACAGGAGATCAACTGCAGCCTCACCGACCTCAGGGCAGGGATATGCCGAGTATGTTGCGAGCGCTATGGAATTGGCAAAGCTGAATATGTTCTGGGGGCCTGAGGTATTGGGATTGAATCCAGCCTTGAGAAAAAATTCCATCGTGGCTGTATCACCTCTCTCAATGGCTCTGATTAGCGCATGGGTATGAGCACGATCCCCATTTTGAGGAATAATGCCCATGTGCTGTACCACAAGCCTGAATACCTCCCCACCTGCAACCGCAGCGTCATTAATGATTACGCTATTATTGACTGTCTTTGGGAAAAGAATATCCCTTTGAATCAAGAGACGGACGATCTCCACGGATGTATTGGAGCCACAAACAGAGATAATTCTTTGGAGTAGACTGGCAGGCTGACGGGGAAATGGATTTGCCCCTCGATCAAGAAGAAGTTTGAGCATGTCACAATGACCTCTTTCTCCTGCTTCGAATATTGGTGGATAATAGCCGTCTTGAGTTAGCCTATTTCTGACAGCACCTCTAGGATCTGCACCATAGTCTAGCAGCAACTCCACCAGTTCGATATTGCCATTCCTTATAGCAAGGCTCATACAACAACTTAGGTGGTCTTTCCACTCGTCGGCCGTAATTGAGGGCTTTTTGGAGTACCAATCAGTTTCCAATAAAGTTTTTGCCAAAGCAAAATGACCACCGGATATAGCACCAACCATGAGTGACACAACTGGGCGTAGCTTTTCCCCATTGATGATACCTTTGAGATCAATCTTTCCCAACAAGTATTCAGAGTCGTGGGGACTTTTCCCCGCTGCAAGCCCAATGGCATATAGAGGATCGCCATCATGTATGTATTCAAGGGCATGGTCGTACATATCAAATGGCGCTTCGAGCTCAACTCCTTGCTCAAAAAGAAACTTGGCAAGCGGCAAATTATTCAATCGAATGACCTCAACTAGTTTCCAGTGATAGCCGTTCTTTGGAGCCAATTGAAAGGATCCAGGCTCGAAGAAAATAGGACGCGCACCCCTCTCAATGAACATGCGAAGAATATCCAGATCATGGGCAACAGCAAGCCTCCAGGCAGATTCTGTTGAAGACCCATGTGCTCTGAGGTTCAGCGTGTGAGGATCGCATCCGTGGTCAAGCAGGAGCCTGGCCATGGAGATATTATGCGATTCTGTCGCTAAGAATAATGGTTGCTTCATATCCAATGGGATTTCTGCAAACTCCAAGTCAATGCCATAATCAATTAAGAGTTTGACAATCGACTCGTGGCCACATTTGACTGCAGTTGCCAACAGATTGACATACTTTTTCTGATTTCCCTTTGGCCAAGCGGGAGGATCTGGATCTACTCCATAGTCTAAAAATGCTTCGATAACTTTTGCATGGCCATTTTCTACTGCTCCGATGATCTGCTGCCAATTATGCCGAGAAACTGGAATGTCAATTCCAGCTGCAAGTAGCTTGCGAACAGATGCATCCTTTCCATTGATACAGGCCCATTTGAAATGATTATGCTCTGGATGTGGGATCCTTGTTTTGAAAATTGCACGGAGCTTGGGCTCGAGTTTCTCATTGGCCAAATAATGAAAAAGATGGTTTGTTTGTGAAAGGGCAGACAGATCAGTACTGTAGTTGAGATGCTGTAAGATTTCCCGCAAGAGCTCACTAGGGAGCATAGTAAGATGTGCCATGATTGAGCAGATGAAGTCGAAGACTGTCAATCTACGGAAAAAGAGTCAGTATCCCAATAGGATTCAAGAAGATAGGAGGTCCATTTCAAAATTTTGCACCCACCGTGGCACAATAGTGACATGACCCACACTATTCTATAATACCCAAGATACTCGACCTGTCTCATGTTTTTGGTCAAAGAGGTACCTAAATCATTGTAAAGTTAACGCGTTGTCACCATGGAATACAATGCTATGGAATTCCTATCCCGTGGAAATAACATTGACATTGGTTACGTAAGACTTATCGGCTGTACCTAAGTAGAGCTCTATAGAATACCGATCTCGGAACAGCTGAAGTAAACGGTCTCAACAACACGCTGAAATTATGTACCTCATCCGTCACTCAAAATAGTTTATATTCTGCGCGCTAAAAACCAAAAGGGACAGTAACATTCCTTCTATGAGACCCCAAGATTAGGACGAAAGCTTGGTCGAAGGATGCACATGACCAAGTAGAGTCAGTATGGTAATCACTCTTAGCTTGGCCTCTGGGCCTGTTGATGCGAAGCATATTTCCTATACTTTGCGGTAGAAATTACTTTTACCTGCTTCCCATATCCCAAGAGGACACATGGTAATGCCGCCAAGGAGAATGCAATGACTCCGATGAGAATAAATGTGTTCTGAATACCCATTCCCGCAAGCCAATCGGTGAAGGCAAATCGAAAGACCACCACCAAGCCATTTCTTACAAAGACAACGGCAATCAATGCGTCACCAAGTATCTAATACTTACGGTCAGCGCTAAGCTTATGCTTGGGATCATAGGTATTACTCCAAGGCTCAAGTGTTATACATACATCAGGATAACAATCGGTCAAGTGGGTTAATGCAGCATCGGCGGTAACAATAAACCCAAAACAAAAGATGGCTTGGCAAATTGAGAGAATAACCCAGTGGAAGCCCTGTTCTATCAGTGAGTCACATGGGTAATTGAGCGTTGAATTTGATGGTGTAGTTACTCTGCCGAGGCCGATTCCAAAGACCAGTAGACCAGTACAGCTCAGGAAGGAAGCTGGAAAAATCGGCCAGAACCGCATCTCTGGCTCGAACTGAGATTCCTCCATTTCGCCTGGCAAGATACACGATGAACTAGTCATTAAACGTGGGCATAGTCAGTGTTGCAATGATAGCACCAATGAAACCCCCTAGGTGGAATATTCCGATTGCCGCAGCGCCAGAGTTGTATGGGGGATAGATTAAGAAACATTGAATAGGACCCCGCTGAGCCATTGGCGGAAACCCAGGCAAGGAGACAACTATAGGTGAGAGCTGTGAATGCGACTACTAGGAAAGTAACGAGAACGATTAGGGGTTGGTAGAAATGTTAAAGGATTGGCTGGTCAGTTTTGGTCAAAAGGCGAGCCTCTGACGAAGAGACTTTTTATTGGGTTGTGAATTTATTGAAATCTTTCGTGAAGGTTGCTGCTCAATGGTCTTTTCATCAAGCCTCTGAGAACTTGAAGTTTCTGTGGCCTCGGTGCCTTCCAACAAGTTTGGGGAACTCCGAGTGTCCATTTATCGTAGGTATATACCTAGACTCCTCAAAGAAACACAAAACGAGAATTAGATTGAAACCGATGCATATAGCAATTAACCTCCACATCCATCGCCAGCCCATTGACTTCAACTACACCTGGGCATATCCTACCGCAATTGGCCCGCCGGTGGAACCAAGGCTTTGCATGAAGATGAAGATACCATTCATCCGGGTATGCTGATGGACGAAGAACAGATCCACGATCGTTATAATTACTAGCACCTCGCTAATGGAGCCTGCCAATCCAGCGAGCAAGCTTACAGTGATCAGTTCGCCCGCATGGTGAAAGTTGGCCCACCATATAGCACAGACAAGCTATAAGACAACGCTGATGAGATAAACAGGACGACGGCCATACTTATGCACAAGGGGGATAAACAAAAGTGCTCCGGCTGCTAAGCCTACGAAGTTGGTACCACTGGCTCGGTTCAAAGCTGCATAGTCTAGTCCCAGTTCTGAGATGTACCAACGGTAGCAAAGGCTGTTGACATCAATCAGAACAATGTTGAACAGTACATAGTAACAGGTCAAGCCAAAGTTGACCGTTTTCTTAAGAGTAGACCGGTTCCATGTCTTGTTAGCTGAACGTATACAAAACCCCTTCTAAATAGCTGGGGGCCCTTTACCGAGGGGTCATCTGGATCGCTTGACGGAGTGGGTCTAGAAACAAATTCAGCGGTTGACATCTGCCCTATAGTACAACAATGAGATTAGCTTCAAGTTATGGATCCGAATGTAATAAAGCAATAATAGCGTACTATCTTGCAACAGGACGGTGCCTGGAGGGAACTCTTCTGAAACATGATTTGACATGGTGAGCAAAGGAGTTAATTAATGGAATTCATTCAATACTCCTCTTATCCTAGGGGAGTTGCAAGCTTTTAAACTGGTTACAGCCTCGCTATCTATAGCAGCAGTTAGTACCTCTTCGCGCTTTTGTTATCTTCAAGTTGGAAGCCGTGAACATCGACAATCGTGAATAGTACGCGTTGATACGAAACGGAGACTCAACCCACCAATGAAATCTCAAAATGATCCGGCAAATCTGAGATGTAGACCCACATATACCGTACCATACACTCATAGATATACCTACCTACTGGAGTTGGTGTGCTAGTTTCACTAATAACAAAATTTCGCGCGATAGATATTTTATAAGTATGTCCAGTTGAAATTCTCGTATCTATTTCATGGTCTTACCTTTCGATTGGGAATTGAAGCCTATAGCGACGCAATGAGGCATATCATCCCGCCGCCGTGTTCTGCCATTCTGAAGCTAGAAGGCAAAGGCCCCAGGGATAGGTAGCGCTGATAGCATAATTGTCTGAAAAATGCATGATCTGCCACTTTTTGCTAGAGAGGGATACTGAGCTCGGGGTGTTTCTCAAAGATACTAAAAAGATATTGAGCAGATCCGCGATCCCGCTCTGCCCAAATACAAGACAGCAACATGCGTAAATTGGAGACGAAGGGATAAAATGCTGCACCTCGAATACCTTGAATTAAGTCCAGTATTCTTTGCCGCCCGTCCGTATCATGTGTTTCCGCACCTGCGACTAGCAACACTAAAGTCATATTGGGAGGATAGTATCCCACGGCATCAAGGCATGTGGCCATGATATGAACGATAGACGTGGAAAGTTCTTCTGCCTTTGAATCATTCTCCCCAAATGCAAATTCAATGCGGTGTAGTATTAAAAGAGCAGCAATGCGATGCAGGCTTGCCTGTGCTATAAGTAACATCATCTCATTTTCGCAAAATGACTCGAACGTAGACTGTGAAATATGCGGGGCCCATTCTCTCAGTTTCTTTTCAAGACTGTGAAAATGGCAAGACTCAGGTAAATCTTTCATATTTCCAGCTCTTTTTGCGGTGGCCAGCAAACAGACCCGATAAAGCAATGGAAGCAATGGGCCGCAAAGACCAGCATGCTGATCGACGAGATAGAGGTCTTTAACCTGGTATTGAATGATGGGTGTTTGAGCTCGGAATAATGATTGCGTGGTATCCAGAAATATTAGACATAATAATTCCCGGTTATCGACCTCATTCAGTTGTCCAGTGTAATAAAAAGGGCGAATGAGAGACAGTGTATACCGACAAATGGTGCTAGCCGACGCCCCGGATATTAAACGGTGAAAAGTCACGAGACTCATACCCAAAGCTAGGAAGCTGCCCATATGTTCCTTCGTCGTTATTTGTGCATTCCTCAAAGTTTCTAAAGCAGATGCACAATTTGACCAATCAATATCACTGCATGGGGGTTGACTAGCCATGCAACGAAGAAAAACCCGAGTGACAGCAGCGTATGGATGTAAGAGAAGAATCGGTGCTTCTTGAAGACGTCTCCGAATAGTCTGAGACATCTTCATACCTAGGAGTGGCCCGAAAGAAAAGAAGCCACATATTTCATATGACCTATATTGCGACCATTGGAAAACAGAGTTCTCTAAAAGCATATTATTAGGGGTTATTAATTCCCCGAGGATACCACATTCTTTATCTGTGAGCTCATATGTTGGACTTGGTAAAGAAATGTTATCTGATGAATTGGGCCTCCCTAGGCCGGGCTCCGGTCCTCCGCTCAGGCTAGAGATAGATGTCGAGGAGGCATTCGTTTCGACTTTGCGCCTGGGTCCTCGTTTGCGCGACTGTCGGGAGTATGTACAATGGTGCTGCAACCGGTAACAGCGGTAACACTCTGTTCCTATACCCGGTAGACAGCGAGACTTGACAGTGTGGCATCTGTCACAGGCCTTGTCTCTCGGCATTATTCGTTGTGAGCGATCTTTGTGAGGGGAAGTGCTCGGCAAGTGTGGAGAACGAAATCGTGCGGAGTGCTCTGTGGATCTGGTCAATGGCTTTCAGCCCGACCGGCCTCATATTGTGGCTGCATTTTGCAGAAAGTCCGCTCATCTTGTCCATACAAAATAAAAATCCTAATTGGCATATCATCATAATCTTTAAATAGACTCGAAAAACAAATAATAAATGAAAAACCAACGAAAACTAAGCGGCGTTCATCAGTCTCAAAAGTTGAATCAAGCGTCCGGATCCATGTGGATATTTGATCGGGGCGAATCAGAAGGGAAAGCGAGCCGGTGAAATTTGACGTGGAGATGAACCTTGTGTTTGATTTCGAGTGATATATCCACTAGATCAGCCATTTAAAATGCCACTCTAGTCTGTCGTCTGTGTTTCAGTTACTTATCCTTTCAACTTCCTGTCGACACGCCAACTTCCCCCGCCGTGAGTACCCCACTCGCAGCCGAGGCATCCTATCGGTTTGCCACATTCTTCCGCGACATTGCGCAATGTAGTATCCAAAAATTTGGGTGTTCGGAGGTCCCGCAGTACGAGTAGAAAATGATCTATATAATGCGTCTACCTCTATCAAGAACATTTTGATCCCTAGATCAATTTGTCAATCCATAATCTCGGATATTTCGCAAATTTGGTAATTGAAGCAGAATGAGCAGCATAGACCAACAACAATCAACTTCCTGGGAGAAGCAAGCCGCAAAGAAGCGACAAGAATGTGTTGCAAAGATACCCTCAGAATGGAAAGTGTCAGAACAATTTATGGCCAGATTCAACGTCCCATTATCAGATCACAAGAATGATTTTATTCGAACCAAGGCTATTCATGAAGCTGGCATATTGACCCCGCGTGAGTTGGAGATTACTGAAAATTACACGGTGCCAAATCTTTTGTCTGCGTTGAGTAATGGTAGTCTCACATCGGCCGAAGTCACTTTGGCTTACTGCAAGCGCGCCGCTGTCGCTCACCAGTTGGCAAGTACCATGAGCTTTTCCCGCCAGTAGATGTTATATGCTAATCAACCTAACAATAGGTCTCTTGTTTGACTGAAATTATGTTTGCAGAGGCTCAAGAACGAGCTCGCCATCTAGACGACTTACGAGTGCAAGGGAAATTAGCAGGTCCCCTCCACGGTCTTCCTATAAGCATCAAGGACAATTTTCATTACAAGGGAACAGATGCGACCATTGGCATGGCATCTTTCTTGAATGATGTTTCGACCAAGAATTCGCCTTTGGTAGACATTCTTCTTGAACTCGGGGCGGTATTATATGTCAAAACAAACGTGCCGCAAACAATGATGGTGCCTCCTCCCCATGATCCTCACTACTATAAATCGATTTCTTAACATTTCATCAGACATCAGATTCTCATAATAATATTTTTGGACGCACTTTGAACCCGTGGAATACCACACTAGGACCCGGTGGTTCGAGCGGCGGCGAGGGCTCTTTGATTGCCCTCCGAGGATCCCCTCTTGGTATAGGAACGGACATTGCAGGCAAGTCAACAATTGAAATGCTAGTGTGACTTATCCACACTCGTCCCCTTTTCTGACAATATACCAGGCTCTGTCCGAATTCCTGCTCACTGCTGTGGAACATATGGGTTTAGACCCAGTGCTTCTAGAATCCCAAATGGTGGCATGCGAGTGTGCACTACCCCTGGGATTCGCTTCCTGCTTTCATGCATCGGTCCACTTTCACTGGATTTGAACGGCATCGAAACGTTTTTCAAATCGGTCTTCAGCGCTTGTCCCGCTCGGTTTGACTCCACCATTCTCGATATTCCATGGAGAGATGTCTCGCAGAAGAAATTCTTGAGAATCGGCGTAGTTCCTGAATCGTTTTTGTTCCCGCTCCACCCTCCTATTCGAAGAGTTTTGACCGAAGCAATTCGCTCGCTCGAAGCACAGGGCCACCAGATCATTCACCTCGAGGAAAAAGACACACGTGTTCTTGAGGCAAATGAAATAGCCTGGGGTATCTTCAGCCTTGATCAACAGTCCAGAAAACTTATTGAATCCGCAGGTGAACCTTTCGTACCCGCGATTCATGAGATTGGAAAACAGGCCGAGAAATTACGGCAAATAATCAAGCGAACCCTGCCTGACCTTGATAACCTTGAACGGCTGGATAAACTAGCATTCCTCAATGTACGGCGAGCTGAGCTACGGGAATCCTATCGAAACCTGTGGTTGCAAAATGGCCTTGACGTGTGCATTGCTCCACCAGCACAAAATACAGCGCTTCCGCACGACTTATTCGGCCTAGCCCCCTACACCACCTTTCTAAATTGCTTAGATGTAAGTCTTCAATCGCCAAATTACTTAAACTAAACTAATATATTATTCTTATAGTACCCGTCATGCATTCTTCCTTTTGGCGAAGTCGGTGACCAAGATGCTGGACAAGAATTGGTGTTGAAGGAAGGCCAAATGGCCTCTAATTGTGAGCTTCTATCTCTTGAAATGTATTGGAGACTTACCTAACATTTTAATGATACAGACGATTTTGAGCAGCTCAAAGGCACCCCGTGTTCCATTCAAGTCTTTACTACCACTATGAGAGACGAGGAATGCTTGCAGATGGCAAAGCAAATTGACCAGTGCCTGAGGAGTACCAACCAAAGTTCATTTAAGAGGGCGTCCAATATTTAGATCGTCTTGTTTTGTATTTAAATGTTCAAATGTTGTCGCTCAACAATTCAAGTGAAACCTAATGGGAACATGAATTGCGTGCCATTGTATGATCAACGATACAACTTTATTTTTATAGTAGCTATACTATAGTACTACTACCTACTACCTAGTGAAGCGGGGTACGCTCTTCGGCAGTACGGACTAGCCGTACAGGTCGATATGGAGAAGAAGACCACCCACAACCAACATATATAATATGCCTATGGTCGGGAACGGCTGGGAGAGCTCATGTATGAACGCGTGTGAGTTGTGTTGTATATTTTTCTGTCTAGCTATGTGCTGCCTTTTTAAACTACCATTTCACCGCCAAATCCGGCAGAATATGTAGAGGACGACCTTCCCCACTACACTAGGTAGTATTTCCTGAACGCACAACTTGAACATGCAGTTCACGTGCCATACTCGTTTGCTAGGCTAAGGGATTGCGAATTGGAAAGCCGACCGGGAACATTGACAAAAAGCGAGTACTGGGATAAATTAAAATAACCTTGGAAACTTGTTTCCATCCCTGCTACCTTGGAATTATTGCATAAGCCATACTGTAACCGTAGTGGATCAGACACAGCCTGATTGGGCTTAGCGCATGTGGCTTTCTTTAGCCGCTATTGTGGAGCGCTTAAGAGGAAAAGAAAGCTGGAACCCAATTTCCAATGGAGCTATGGCTCTCGTGAGAGTAGGAGTCCTTGGCTACCAGCAGTTCATTCGGGAGAGATGTAAACTTTGAAAAGTATACAGCTAGTGTCCCTCAACCTGCCCGTTATGAAGCCTCCACTAGCCTGCAAAAACTGCAGAGCCCGCAAGAAGAAATGCGACCGAGCATATCCGACATGCTCCTACTGCCTAAGGTCCGGTCTGCCTTGCCCTCCAGACACTCTCCATTCACAACCCTAATGTACAGAACAGAACCCACGATCGCTGTGAATACCGAATCGAACGCAATACCAGTCACTCACCAAGGCCGACAATATCACTAGCACCCCCAGAAAATGACGGGGCGAATACCCAACGAGTTCGGTTCAACGCGGCAATGTTCCTCGGGTATCCAAATCATAATTTAGCCAGGCCTACTGGACTGCAAAGCATGGCTGTCGGGGCTGATGTGATGGATTACATATACAACGCCAGCAAAGATGATCGGCAAAGATGGATTACGGATTTTATCAGAATCGTTGACCCTTGGATGCCCTTCATACCACTTAAAGAACTCCGCACCAGGCTATTAGACGAAAGTAGGCTTTTAAAAGGAGAAGACGCACTGTTACTTGCATGCATCAAGTTGAATACCGAGCCTTTATCCGGAGACCAACCAGTGAACAAGCACTATCTCGCTATCAAGTCAACGTTCGTTAGTTCAGAAATTTACGGCACATTGTCTATTAGACTGTTACAGGCCTCATTGTTGCTGCTTCTTTACGAGCATGGGCATGGAATATATCCTTCTGCATATACCACGCTAGGGAGCTGTGTGCGGTACTTAGGGGCCCTAGATATAGGGACGGGTTCAAATTTGGACGGCTATTCTAGTGACTGGATGGAAGGTGAACAACGGAGGCGATTATGGTGGTTTATATATGTCATGGAACGGTACGGCGCTAATGAGATACTATCATGTTCATTCAAATATTGTCTCGATCACAATCATGCTGACTTCAAAAACCGGTCATAGCATCATGGGCCTGGGATGCCCACATCGTCCACTCTTATTGAAAGAACCTGACGAAAATCAGATTCTTCCCTCAGACGATATCTCATGGCAACAAGAAGTAAATCTCCTTTTTGGTCCCTTCAAGCTTTGAAAAATTATATTAATAACAGCTTGTACTACTAGCACCCTTCTCCTCACGCCCGCCTGATGCTTTTATCGCCCGCAACATCTAATATGGGAACCTTCCGTCTTCTTGTGCATGCGGCGTACCTAGTTGGACGTGTCATTCAATTAGTATCTGACCATCATGCCGGACATTATCTGATAACAACGAGACGGATGCAGTTGTACTCCACAATGAATGCACTGGCAAATGTGCTGGAGCTTGAACGACAGACAACGATTGTTTCGGTTAGTGTTGCCCGCAGCACTCTAAATAGGTGAGCACTCAACAGCATCAAATGGCGCTTATCTTCTAATTATCTTCTAATAAAAAAAAGTGCGGTGTTCGTATTGTACTCCTTCGGGAAGCCAGGAATTGGCGAATTTGGTGATATCTACAACTCGAATCACCCTATCAGCAGGTCCGCCCATACTTGCTTGAAGTTGACAAAAATTTACATCAGTGGGGATCTGACAAGTGCACAAAGTGCGTCTCCATTTCTTTTGTCTTGGGGGTTCCATGCCTACAGATACTTCTATAATCGATATAATCTCGATGGGCACCAGGAGACCTTTGAATCGCTTGAAATCATGAGAAAGGGAATGGAAGCTCTGGGGAATAAATGGAAATTGGCCGGTAGGTGATTACTTTCTGGAGTAATATGAAATTAATTTGTTGCTGATCATTGAACGACACTTGGGCAGAGGTATATGCAGTTCTTTTAAGTGGCAGCCAAACGACAGCTTGAAAGTTTAGTTATTTGAGAGAAACAAATTTGACATTTTGCTGCATATATCGCTATTCTGAAACCAACTATAGACATTCTATCAACAGATTTATGAAGCCACATATAATTCCCCCCGGGGTATTTAACGCCTTTACAAGAACGCCGGTAATTAAAAGCGTGCATTCTCTCTCACGGAAGCAAGAAGATTATGAGTGAGAGGCACATTAGCAAGCATCATGACACGATCCTGACCCTCATGTCCGAGATGATCCCTACGTGGCTGAGGCTGAGGTTGGCGAGGTGGGCTTTTACTCCCTTCCTCCTCCTCGTGGACCTTTCCCCGAACCATGCGAGCACGAGTGTTGTCATCCATTCGGCACCGTGCAAGCCAACCCTTCGCCTCATTGAGATCATCGTCAAGCGTAAAAGCAGTGAAGCCAGAATGAGAACTGGAACTTCGTCTTTCTGGCGAGTGATCGGCAAATGGTTGTGAATCTGCAAAAGGCGGATTGGCGTAGCGTGTCTGTGTGGGGAAATGTTCAACTGGATGCTGAGATGAACTGCCATTGTCGATGAAAAGTCTCACGTTTAAGGTATGCGTAGTTCCCGACGGACCGACAGCATTGGCTCCCGTGGTATTGTTGCTATTAGATGGATTTGGCGCGTTCATCGTTGAAGCAACCTGACCTCCTGTCTGCAACTGGCGAAGCTGAGACATAAGAAGATTACCGGTGATGTTATCGCCGAAGGAGAAACCTTCGTTCTCCAGTTCCGTTACCGGGTTCAAAGGGTTATATTGACCAGTATTGCCATATTGACCATTTCCGTATTGGCCATTCCCATACTGGCCATTGTTGCCGTACTGGCCTGGGTAGCCTGGAGGCATGTTATTTTGCGGCATCTGAGGTTCTGGTGGAATTTCGACCTTTTGATGCCATTAGCACACTGTGTGGTTCTATTAAATTACCCTGAACTATAATCCATGCTAGGCTTCATTGACTCACTCATCTTGCCATATTACAACGAAATTGATTGGGGCCATGTTCTTACCTGTCGAGTAAATTTCCTTCCCGGCATCGCAATATACTCGTCAAATGAGCTTTCAAGGGCCGCGAAGTTGAATCGTGGGCTTGCATCAGCAGGTTTGAATCTCTGTCCAATTTCTTTATTGAAGTCGACACCTCGACGCGCCAAAGGCTGAAAAGCAGAAAGAGAAAGCATCCAGTTAGGATAGTTCCCATACCATGTCGTAAGAATGGGTTCAATATCAAGTGTCAGGTTAATTTCGCTATCAGACTTCGGCTTCTCAATAAGCATAACAAACGTGAACTCTCGAGGTAGCCCAGATCGTTGAAGGTTGTTCTCCTCAAGTGACCAGACGATCTCGCCTGCTTCGACATCATACTCGGGCCCGCATGGACTCTTGAGCGTGCGGGAAGAGCCTTGAATATGCATCATTTCGTAGCGACGAAACTGCTTGTTGACACTACCTGATGGAATTATGCTAGCACTGACTGGGGTTTCCGAAATACCAAGGGAGCCTGCTAAGCTGAATGTCCATTGCATGGTCTCGGGCGAGACCGTCCCAAAAATGAGATGGGGCGCATGCATCAGAAATCGTGGGTTTCTGGATGGATGTCCTGTGGGGAAACTTCTGGATCCAGGAAGCTTCGGTTCCGTACAGACAGCTGCTCGAATGGTCGCGGATTTGAAGCGATGGTTTGAGGTTTGGGAAGAATGGAACACGAAGCTCACGCCTAAGAAGTCAACATGCTCGCAGTCGGTGTCCGATACTGCCGGACTGGAGTAGAATCCATGCTGAAGTCTCTGAACATGTGCTGTGATATATGCACCGCCGGGTAGCTTCCGCTCGTATATACAGGGTCGGTTCACGAGAAGACGAGGATTTGACATATTCGGATCGATGATCTTCTTCTGACGTCGTCCCCCCTTGGGTATGCCCGGGATGGGCAGGTTCGAAGGTGGAGAAGCATCTGGTATATTCGGCGCGAGGGTATCTTTTGGGGTCTTTGAAGCGGCCATAATTTGTAGGTACCGATCGCGAGAGGCAACGATACAACACCGTTGTCCCAAATATAGGCCACCGTTTATTCTCCATCGGGATTTGGGAACCTTTGATCGGATGGAAAAAATGCTCTAAATTCACGGCGACATATACTTGGGTGATTATATGTAAGATCAAAGCTATGAAATGCTTTAGTTCGATCTTGGTTCCCGGGGTTGTCTATGATGTCTGTTATCAGGCGGCCGCGGCTGTCATGTGTGTAGATCAGTATCAGGTGAGGCTCGTAGTGTGGACAGCCGTAATGACTCAAGCAACTCTTGGCAGACTTTATGACGAGGAAAATATTTATATTACCTTCCAGTCATTAGAGAAAAAAGAAAATGGGTTAGTGTTGAAAGAATGATTAGTCTGGGACAAAGACGCGGATTCCAAATCTTGATTTGCGGTCGACTTTCTAGTAGTAACAGTTCGGGCAGGTCAAAGCTTTGGTAGTTGCAGATGATTTCGAATGTTCCAGAGTAATCTTTACGGGTAGACAGTTGAGCACTGTGAGTAGTGATAAAGTCATCTACTGAAAAATGTATATGATTTTCTTTTGTTTGCGGTGTACACTTACGCGTCGCGCTGCAGCCTGGCGAGCGACACAGCACTGGAGGCAATAGAGGCAACATGATACAGCTCCAAGAGATCATTCATGTGCAGCAGAATTAGCCTGAGTATTCAACCGCTTTAAGTCCCCCATAAAAATGCTGCAGACAAAGAAATCGAGAGTAGATACATTCCTGTTTACTCGTCCGGGGTAACTGACGATCTCCATGGCTACAGCTTAAGAGGCTCAATTTACCGGTCGTCTACTGGCGACTCAGCTATACCATGACGTTTGAAAGCCAAAAATTCCCATTAGAAAACAGATCGAAAGCGAAACGTACCGATCGGAGGCGCTGATCTTGATCTGGAACGCAACGGGGAAGTTCCAACGTTCCAAAGATTGCATGGCAGCAGATGCCGATCAGCTGGGGTCGGAATAGCGGAAGAACAATACTCCGCTATATCCACTCTGGAAATCCGCGTTGACGAACCTCATCAGCATCCGGGGCCTCGGTTTGGCGAGAAGTGCATTACCTACGATCCCAGATCTCTCAATCTGCTCGATAAGGTGTTCTCTAATTAAGCGCCTGCATCGGGGTAATTTCTTCGCAAAGTCGCCTGCATTATACCTTCAACCTCGACGTTTATTTTGATCGTGTGATACAGCGCTCGATATTTGCATCACGTTCTTTTTCTGAGTATCTCGCCTTGGGCTGGCTTATTCTCGTCTCTTTGGGAATCTTTAGCAATCAGCCTAGGACATGTTTCAAGAACTGGCCTGATCCTCTTCAAATTATCATCGTTTTCGCTCCCGACCAGTTCTCCTCATCCTCGTCTTTCCACGTGATCGACTTGCCATATTATTTGATTCGTCTCTCATTTGTATATCTTTTCTATCTTTTTGTGGTCGCATTAAAAATATGCTTGCCAGCAGAAGAACAGCCCAAAGGCTACCACTCCTAGGAGCTAACCCGAACGCTTGGCTCTGCGCCGCCTCTTCCCGCTCGCATGGGGTCCACGTCTTTCAAGAAACTAGGATGCGCTCGCAATGCATGTCCACGTTGACAAAAGCGCATGTGTTGACCCAACCACCAACGAGGTATGATGATATGGACTCGTATGCTCTTTGATTTTGGTCTGACTTGATGTCAGGCATCTTCAATCACGAGTTTGCTCAGCCCCAGGATCTAGGATATCCACCCAAAGATCGTTGAAAAGATGGACATCATCAAAGACTCCAGATGACCCAAACAAATCGGAGCCCAAGGACTCGAAGCCTGAAGTGTCAGCATTCGTATTCCCCCGCAGACTGCTGACATCTGGATAGCTAATATCTCATGTAGCTCCAAAACAACTGCAGCTGCCAAGCGCCTGTTGTCCAAGCTTCCCATAAGCAAAACACGTGAGAATATTTATACCATCCCAAACTTTCTCACCTTTACTAGACTTTTGGCTGCACCGGCGGTGGGATATCTGCTCGTTCATAACTACCACGGTGCTGCATTGTCGCTTTTCGCTTATGCCGGTATTACCGACATGGTTGATGGCTGGATCGCCAGGAAGTATCAGTTACAAACCGTTGTTGGCACCATCATCGACCCCATGGCTGACAAGCTGCTGATGACGATCGGCGTCGCATGTTTGGCGGTCAATGGGTCTCTTCCTGGTATGTACTCGCCCCAGACTTATGTGTTGCATTTGATCCTGACCCTTGGTGCAGTATGGCTTGCCGTTATCATCATAGGGCGCGATATTGGACTTGCCATTTCGGCTATCTACTATCGATGGATTTCCTTGCCTCCGCCCAAAACAATGGCTCGCTACTGGGACTTTTCTCTTCCATCAGCTGAGGTGAAGCCCACTCAAGTCTCGAAGATCAACACCGCCCTTCAGTTGGTTTTAGTTGGTAGTGCGATCGGGCTTCCTGTGCTGCCAGAGGCTTTCGTTAGCGCTTGGCATCTGCAGGATGCCATGACAATATTCCAGTAAGTTGAAACCATAATTGAGATTTTAAGAGCGAAACATCCTGTGGTGTGATTCGCATTCTTGCATACTCGTGGGACTGTGGCAAGCAGGCGGCCAGTATGGCCCACTATGTGGGAGGTCCCAATACATACGACCACAGGGTGTGGAGAACAGGGCTTCCCGTCCGCTCAGCCGTACTTAAGCCACACGCCGGTCAGTTAGTAGTATGGTGGGTGACCACATGCGAATCCTGACTGTTGTATGTTTTTGTTTTTGCTATTTTCTTTCTTATGTTCTTTATTTTTTTTTCTCTCTCTTATGGTTCCCAGCTTTGCTTTTCGCTCGGCGCTTCCTACTATCTTTAACATTCAGCTGACTTTATTGCTAGATATCTCGTTGCGACAACAACGATCTGGTCCGGTCTCGGTTATGTTTTCGGCAAGGATGCAGTCCGAATTTTGAAGGACCAAAAATGAGTCGCTCCAGCCATGCCGTGGTCCTTTCACAAATGTACACATATATGTAGCAATATAGATGCATGATACTTGAAAATAATACAAGAAGTGCGGCCGCGCTTACGCGGCCTGAGTCCTGAGTCATGACTCTTTTTCGGACTTCGACTGGAATTTAAGGAGTCTACATAGCAGATTAAGATCACCAGTTGAATAAGAAGTCCTAATTATTCTATTATATCGTATACTAAGATATTCCAATCCTATCAATCCAATTAAATTTTGGCGGCGTACTCTTCATACTTCCCCGTCCTGTATTTCCTCGGATCTAAATATTATAATCCCGGTTCAATCTGGTCCAATCTAATGTTACTCGTCAACGTGACTTAAGGGGAACACAGCAGCACCCTCTCTTTTGCATCGCCGCCCTCAGCGATCAAAACAGAGAAAAAGAAGGGCAGTCTTGAGAATAAACATAAAAGGCAAACGCAAAGAAACAGGCCCAGGGTACGTAGAACCAGGATAGAGGTAGACGATTATAGCCTTTCAGTCAGTCAAAAACGACGGGCGAGATGGAAAAAGAAAAAAAAAAAAAAAAAAAAAAAAGAAAAAGAAAAAAGAAAAGAAGGGAAAGAATTATCAATACCCCATAGACGCATTCCTTCACTCCGGGAGAGGCGGTGATGTCGACATCGCCATCGCTTACCATTTATTCGAGGATCTCTATAGCTTCACGAATGAGCCTAGCGACGGCTTCAACCTTGGCGTTGACTGAACGCATTGCATCAAATGGTCACAAGCCGAACTATGACTCGAGCAGTAACTGGTGAAGTCGACAAGACACAAGTCTACACGCGCGAATGTCGCCAATAAAGACTAGTTCTTAATGAGGAGCAAACATTTGAAGGGTCGTCGATGGCACATGTGCACGACCTGTAGTAATCACCCGTAAGATAATTTCGCCAGGTGTTTCGAGGACCTTTGGTATCGTGACAGCTCACTTCGTCGACAAGTTTTGAACTGCCCGTTCCAGCACTAAGCAGCTAACTGTACGGGAGTTTGAGGGGTTTGATTAATCATCTGAGGACTGTTTCACGACCATTTTGTTTTATAACATGGTTTACAATATTTATTCAATCTCAACAGTTTTGAATTGGGGATTTAAAATGAAGGTTCTAGAGAGAGATACTTTTCCTGGTGGGCTCGCCACTAGCATACTAGTACATGCGCATGCGTATGCGTTGTAATAATGCGGTGAAGAGGATACTGTTAAGCCCTCGGATTCCAAGGTTGATAGATTGATGCGAATTGCAGTGCTATTGCGAAGCGGGGTACTGCATGTGGACTAAGTAAAACAATGTAAACAAACGGAATTGAGCGGTGACATGAGACGAGTCATTTAGATGGTTTGCAGGTGTTTGGTAAACCTTGGAATCTACTAGGCGTTTGTTTGTGACTTGATCCTCGTTTCAGGATATATGCCCGCTGTAGTCAGGAAGAGGATCCTACTACATGCACACCGCACATAAGTACAGACATGTGATGTATCGAAACACGGAGGCTAAAGCAGCCCGATCTTCCAGGGAGATCCTAGTCGATTGTGCGTGGTGGGCCCCGATGATGGCTACGAACCACGCGAACGGTTCGGCAGATTCGCTGGGCCCAGAATTATTTGGAGGAAAGAATCTAACCCAACGTGGCATACAGTCGAAGCCACCTTGCCAAGGGGATCCGGACTCCGCTTTGGCATGATTGGTCAGCGTGCTTAAAAATCCAACGATGGGAGCAACATACAAAGATTTTTATTACATGAGATCGGGCAATTCTTTTTTGCACGCCAGTCTCAAAGCCGAGTGACCACCCCGTGCTGGAGCAAACCAATGCCGTAAACCCGCAGTCGGGCCGGAAAGATCTGATTGCAACTGGATATCATTGGGTCGACCGCGCCCGGGTATGATTCAAGGCCGCCAAAGTGGGGCCCTTCATGAGCCCAATGCATTATTCAAGCTCAGGATTTTTCTTTCTTTTTCTTTCTGCAGCTGCGGAATATAAATTCCAGCCTTTCCAAAGACCCACTTGCTTGTCAACCGTTCGCTACCTCGGTTGCATGTAGGAATTCGATATTCCGGGCCTTAGCTGCATTTCCAAGGTTCAGATCCAATCATAATGCTTGATTATACTGGGTGATCGGTTAAATGCCGGTCTATCTCCGTTTAAGCAGACAGACAAGGCGAGAAAATAAAACGATAATTCGATTTTTCATTGCTTGTGGCTTCGGGCGGGCCCAACCGCCCACATAATGAATCAACTTGAGTCATCACTGGATCCACCACAGCTCCTTATCGCCGTTCTCAACCGATATATGAGGAACTTGATTGGCAGATGGGTACGAATGTGACAAATGGGTCCGGATTTAAGGGACTTTGGTTGCATAAGCAAGAAAAAAAAATGGTGAACGCATAACTTTCCTTTTTATAGAGACCATGAGAACGTGCTCTTGATTGCGCCCGGACCTTTTTTCTACTTTTCCAACTTACTCTCCACTCTTTTTTTCTATGTTATTTCCTTTCTTTCTCTGGACGAAGACTCCTGTACATACCCCTTCATCATCCTAATACATTTAAAATACCCGCAATTGAGCTTCGCTAGTAGATTCTCGACTCCGGCGAAGATGGAGTCCGACCATCAACCGCTGGAGGCGCAACGTCATCACTCAGAGCAAACCAGCTATCAAACCACGACAACGACAAACTCTCACAACATTTCCGAATCCAACTTCCAGTCTTCTGAACAACATACCAGCAATGAGGAATCTAATAACCACAACGCTCTGGAAGCCTACGCCACCGAGCCCGCCACAGAACCCATTGTCTCGAGCGCTTCTTCTACCGCCACATCTCATGCAACAAATGAGGGCCGCTGGGGTGAATTACAGGCTGGAGAGCCTGTCTCCCGCCAGGGAGCAATTGAAGATTTGGAAGAAATGCGCCGCGAATTGACTCGCCTCAGCTTGCACCGTACTCGCTCGACTACTGCCAAGAGCATCAACCGATTAAAATCCCGCGCCAGCCAACGCCATGACGAGGAGAAGGGCTTGGACGACGAAGCCGATGTCGAAAAGGACGGCGAATTTGACCTCGGAGAATTCCTTGTTGGCGGACACCTAGAACGTCGCACCACTGCGGGTGACCCTGCCAAGAAGGTGGGTGTTGTTTTCAAGAACCTCACCGTAATGGGCGTACAAACCGGTGCATCTTTCGTTCGTACCCTGCCCCACGCTGTTGTGGGCACTTTTGGCCCCGATTTGTACAATGTCATCTGCCGCTTCGTTCCACAGCTGCGATTTGGCAAGAAACCGCCGATCCGCGAATTGATTAGCGATTTCAATGGCACTGTGCGAGAGGGTGAGATGATGCTTGTCTTGGGTCGTCCTGGTGCAGGATGTACCACTTTTCTCAAGGCCGTTGCTAATGACCGAGAGGCGTTTGCTGGCGTCAATGGCGAGGTTAGCTATGGTGGTCTTTCGGCTGAGGACCAGAACCGCCAATTCCGTGGCGAAGTTAATTATAATCCTGAAGACGATCAGCATTTCCCTACGCTTACTGTCTGGCAAACTTTGAAATTCTCTCTTATCAACAAAACTCGCAAGCACGACCGTGATAGTATTCCTATCATCATCGATGCACTATTGAAGATGTTTGGTATCAGTCACACAAAGAATACTCAGGTCGGTAATGAGTACGTCCGTGGCGTGTCTGGTGGTGAAAGAAAGCGTGTTTCTATCGCAGAGACCCTCGCCACGAAATCGACTGTTGTCTGTTGGGACAATTCCACTCGTGGTCTTGACGCCAGTACTGCTTTGGACTATGCTAAGTCGCTTCGTATCATGACTGATGTCAGCAAGCGTACTACTCTGGTGACTCTTTACCAAGCTGGAGAAAGTATCTATGAGCTCATGGACAAGGTGATGGTAATCGACAATGGTCGCATGCTATACCAAGGCCCCGCGAATGAAGCGCGCAAGTACTTTATCAACCTGGGATTCCACTGCCCTGAACAATCGACAACTGCTGATTTCCTAACCTCCCTGTGCGATCCAAACGCTCGCCAATTCCAGGTCGGCGCTGAGGCATCCACCCCGAAGACTGCGGAGGAGCTTGAACAGGTTTTCAAGAACAGCACCGCCTATAAGCGCATTTTGGAGGACGTGAGCAGCTATGAAAAGCGCCTAGAAGATACTCAGCAGGAGGATACCCGTCGTTTCCAAAGCAGTGTTGCCCAATCCAAGAGTAAAACTGTATCCAAAAAGTCACCCTATACTGTCTCTCTGGTCCGACAGGTTGCTGCTTGTGTCAAGCGAGAGTTTTGGCTCCTCTGGGGTGACAAAACGTCTCTCTACACCAAGTACTTCATTATTGTCTCCAACGGTCTTATCGTCTCCTCTCTCTTCTACGGTGAATCACTGGATACTAGCGGTGCTTTCGCCCGTGGTGGGGCTCTATTCTTCTCTATCCTGTTCCTTGGCTGGTTGCAGTTGACCGAGCTCATGCCCGCTGTTTCGGGTAGAGGCATTGTTGCTCGACACAAAGATTACGCCTTCTATCGTCCGTCTGCCGTTTCAATCGCCCGTGTGGTTGTTGACTTCCCCGCTATCTTCTGCATGGTTGTTCCATTCTCTATCATCGTCTATTTCATGACTGGTCTAGATGTGACTGCTTCCAAATTCTTTATCTACTTCCTGTTTGTTTATACTACCACCTTCTGTATCACCTCGATGTACCGCATGTTCGCAGCACTGTCACCGACCATTGATGATGCTGTCCGCTTTGCTGGTATTGCACTGAATCTTTTGATCATCTTCGTCGGTTATGTGATTCCGAAACAATCGCTTATTGGCAGTTCGATTTGGTTTGGATGGCTGTTCTACGTCAATCCTATCTCGTACAGCTACGAGTCTGTCTTGACTAATGAATTTGCCAACCGCCAGATGGAATGTGCAGCCGATCAACTTGTTCCTAATGGACCCGGGGCTAGAGCTGGATATCAGGGATGTGCCTTGACTGGCACTTCTGTGGATCAGACATCTGTTCCCGGCTCGCAATACCTGGAAGCGAACTTCCAGTTCACTCGTCACCATCTATGGCGTAACTTTGGTGTCGTCATTGCCTTCACTGTTCTCTATATTTTGGTAACAGTCTGGGCTGCCGAGTTCCTCTCCTTCGTCGGCGGTGGCGGCGGTGCCCTCGTCTTCAAGAAATCCAAGCGCTCTAAAAAAGTTGCTTCTACTAGATCTAGCTCCGCAAACGATGAAGAGAAGATTGCAAAGACAAGTGATGATGCTGCAGTTGCTCGTGGGGATGGGTCCTCTTCATCCTCTGGCGATGCTGGCTTTAACCGACTGTCTTCCAGCGAGCGATGTTTCACTTGGTCCAACGTCGAATATACAGTCCCATACGGCAATGGAACTCGAAAGCTTCTGAACAACGTCAATGGATATGCTAAACCCGGTGTTATGATTGCTCTCATGGGTGCTTCTGGCGCTGGAAAAACAACGTTGCTCAACACCTTGGCTCAGCGACAGAAAATGGGCGTTGTCAAGGGTGATATGCTTGTTGATGGCCACCCGCTTGGTGCCGACTTCCAACGTGGTACTGGATTCTGTGAGCAAATGGATCTCCATGACAATACCTCCACTATCCGTGAGGCGTTTGAATTCTCCGCTATTCTTCGTCAAGACCGCGCCATCCCTCGCCAGGAGAAGATCGAGTATGTCGACCGTATCATTGACCTTCTGGAGCTTGAAGACATTCAGGATGCCATAATTGGCTCTCTAAATGTCGAGCAAAAGAAGCGTGTCACCATTGGTGTCGAACTTGCCGCCAAGCCCAGTCTTCTTCTATTCCTGGATGAGCCTACTAGTGGTCTTGACAGCCAAGCTGCTTTCTCCATTGTACGATTCCTGAAGAAACTCTCCCAAGCAGGCCAAGCCATTGTTTGCACCATTCATCAACCCTCTTCGATGCTGATTCAGCAATTCGATATGATTCTCGCTCTCAACCCCGGTGGTAACACTTTCTATTTTGGCCCTGTTGGCAAGGAAGGCTCCGCTGTCATCAAATACTTTGCCGACCGGGGATTCGTCTGCCCACCCTCTAAGAACGTCGCCGAGTTCATTTTGGAAACCGCTGCTAAAGCAACCAGCCGCAATGGCAAGAATATTGACTGGAATGAAGAATGGCGAAACTCCGATCAAAACCGTGAAATGCTTCAGGAGATTGAAAGAATCAGAACTGAACGCAGCAAGCTCCCCATCGAAGAATCTGGCGGCACCAACTATGAATTCGCCGCACCAACGATGGTTCAAACTGAAATGCTTACCAAGCGACTCTTCCTCCAGTACTGGCGTGACCCATCTTACTACTATGGAAAGCTTTTTGTCAGCGTGATCATCGGTATCTTCAACGGTTTCACCTTCTGGATGTTACCCAATACTGTCGCTAGCATGCAGGACCGCATGTTCTCTGCTTTCCTCATTATTCTTATTCCTCCTATCGTCTTGAACTCCGTTGTGCCCAAGTTCTACATCAATCGCGCTCTTTGGGAAGCCCGTGAATACCCGTCCCGTATCTATGGCTGGTTCGCTTTCTGCACCGCCAACGTCGTCTGTGAAATCCCGGCCGCCATTGTGACAGGTCTCGTCTACTGGCTCCTCTGGTACTACCCCGTTGGCCTGCCTACCGATTCCTCCAGCGCAGGATATGTGTTCCTGATGTCGATGCTGTTCTTCCTCTTCCAAGCTTCTTGGGGTCAATGGATTTGCGCCTTCGCTCCGTCCTTCACCGTCATCTCCAATGTTCTGCCCTTCTTCTTCGTCATGGTCAACTTGTTCAACGGTATCGTTCGTCCATATTCGCAATATCCCGTATTTTGGAAGTACTGGATGTACTACGTCAACCCAACAACCTGGTGGCTGCGTGGTGTTCTCTCCGCCACTCTCCCATCGGTCCAAGTCACTTGTGCTGAGGCAGAGACCACCAAATTCAACCCACCACCTGGTATGACTTGTGGCGAATATGCTGGAAATTACGTCAACAACATCGCTGGCATGGGGTACCTCGTCGATAGCAGCCTTACCTCTGACTGCCAGTACTGCCAGTACAAAAACGGAACCGAATACATGCAACAGCTAAACGTTCATGACGGAGACAAATGGCGTTGCTTTGGTATTTTCCTCGCCTTCGTCATCATCAATTGGCTGCTGGTATACTTCTTCATCTATACAGTTCGAGTCCGTGGCTGGAGTTTCGGGCTTGGATATGTTTTTGGATTGGCCGGCATGCTCATCGAGGGTGTTAAGGGAATGTTCAAGGGGAAGGAGGAGAAGACTCAGCAGTAGACTTGCGGTTTCTCCCTCCTTGTTGACTCCCGAGGTCAACCTCTTGATTTTGAATCACAATCTTCAAGTTCTAGTATCTGATGTTTAATACATATGCATTTATAAGGAGCGTTTGTGTACCGTGCCACGAGACATGAAGCATGTTCTGGCACGTCTTGGCTTTACTATTTCCTAATTTCCCTTTCCTTGCCATTCCTTCAATTTTCCTTTCCTCCAATCCTTTCCTTCCCCCCTCCCTTTTTTTCCATTCTTCCTTCCCTTTTTCTTATACTTTTCATTATATTTCTATTGTGGATATACAATCTTCTAAATTGGCCTGGTGTGTTATGAGCATGCATTAGCTTCGCACTAAAAAAGTACATAGATTTTCAAAATGGAAAAGTTAACTCCAAGACATTGTTGACCCTACTAGATACATGTATTGTCGGAGATTAGGTTTAACACGAAAAGGCTCATCAATGGGAAAGAGCTCATCCTGTCGAATTGAATCACCTTAAGTAGAATCCCTTCTCAAGCACGCATTCGGGACATATCAAGAAACGCGTGGTAGCAATCATCAGAAATGTCTTGATAAGATAGAGGTTCCATAGATGACAAATCCTCTGGGTAAACGTTCAAGATACGATCATTTACTCTTTGCCCATGAAGAACCAAGGCGGCCGGCTCTGGCTAAGTGTAGCTGCCGGAATTTTCATAGGCACTGGAATGGTGCTCCGATAGATATCCTCTGGAAGGTTGGACGCTTCCGATTTAGGAGTCGATGTTTTCGCGTCTAATTGAGCTGTTCCCTCTGAAAAGGAGCTTCCAGATTTCTGACTAGAGTGGATACTAGAGTCTGTGGGCGTAATCACTGGGACTAATACGCCGCATTCCCAGTTCCGACAGTTAAGCTTCGGCTTATTTTCGGTGCGTTCTTTGACCAGACGACCCCTGTTTTTATATCAGTCAGATACCATAGACAAAGAAGTATGATATAGCTGGCACTGGAGAGTCATGTCGTTGATCACAGCTTACCATGCACTTTCGGACAAGTTCGCACTTCCTATGTAAGCCCATCCCTTGCATTCCCGGTTATTTTGCAGAATTATGGGCTCAGACGGCCAAACATAAGCGAGCTTTAATATATTAGTTTGGAAAAAAAAAAAAAAAAGAAAAAAAGTGATCGAGATTCGAGGCGCACTTCTATTTTCATACCTTGTTGTGCATTAGGACATTTTTCTCGCTCACACAGTCTCTGAGCACATGCCTAGGGAACTTAGCTCCATTCCACCATTTCGACTGGAAGCACACGGTTCCAGCGGTCTCCTCGGGGCGTGGATGCGCGCGGCGTGCAGTATCATCAGAAGGGAAATAGACGCGAAAACGATCTCGCCATTCGTTGCTTGCTTTCATCATGAGTTTTTTCTGGGGGTCATTTGATTGTGCTGCAGATGACTTGTTGTAGCGTATTGCGTAATCAGTCAAACCATCATCCCCTGTGGTTTTGTATTAGCGCTTGTATAGACACAGAATTGCCTGGCGATTACCTTTGCAGGATAGATACATCGCACGAAGGAATTCATCGTGGAGGGACCCGATAGATGATGCCTTATACTATTTGAGCTTCGTATCCTCTAGAATTTTGCTTTGGTTTACATACCACATAATCAACATTAATCGGTGAAAATGATCGCAAACCTAGATGACTGACAGCACGGCCTAAGCCACAATACCCTGTCCGTCTCCATGACTCCTGTGAATCAGGTCCGCTGGTTCCACCACTATTGGACGGTTAGATAATAACATTTATTGACGTGAAAACAGAGGAATAGTCCAAGAGTACATGGAATAATTTACTGACATTGTGTGGATGAACGCGTAGGGTGCAGTCTCGGTAAAATCAAACCTGTCCATTTTGGCGATGACGTTCTCATTTAGAGTGCTCGCTCTCAGGAAATGAACAAGCTCTTCATAGAAGAATGTCTTTGAATTCGGGGTATTGCGACTCTTCTTCAATGGTAGATCAATCAGGAAAACGGTCTGCCCTTGCTATTAGCGCAAATGAATATGGGAAGCACAATATCGCACTGACATTCTCCATCAACTTGTTCTCTCCCCAGTCTGTAAGTGTGAGGTTGGCTGTAGGCACGGCAATACGCAAATAGTCAGGATGGAACAAGAGCATTAATTTTGAATGCATGATGTTGACTTGACCAGGCATGGGAGGGAAGCATAAGCGGAGGTTCGTCATGTCTTTGGTCTCTTCAGTCATTTGATCCCTCTAGAACCAAGATGAATAAGTTTTTATACGTCCAGCTTCAATGGGTACTTTGAATTTTTTTTCTTCTCTTACCATAGCCTTTTCTTTAGCGCTCATGATTAGAATGAATCTTGTCCTCCAGGTGTCACATTTTGTGAAAAGCCAATCCATATCCCACAGAAACGAACTCAAAACCGCAAGCTCCAAATCATCCCTCTGGATAACTTCTTCAATCGTAATTTCATTTTCGCCACGCTCTGTATTTAGAACATGGGTTTTTCGGACAGCTCCTTGGGGCCACTGTATTCCCGGTAGTGCACTTGGTCTCGCCGATGATCCTGAGTGGCTAGGTTGAGTATGTCGAGATGCGGTGTTAGAGTCACGCGTGTGAGAAGCCGCGTTTGAGTTAGAATTCACTTTGATGGCTTTAGATGGAGACTGTTCCGGCGATGACACAGAATTCTCAGCCTTGCGCTTTTCCAGGCGAGCGCGGCGCTCTGCTTCCATCTGTTTTCTATCCAAGCCTAGCATCCCCAGAGGAGGGTTGGCCTGCTCAGCTTCGATGGTAACAGTCTCTTTACTCTCTTCAAGTGAAGTATTGCCTTCACACTGATCTTGTAATGACATGGCGATTGCTTGTCTGAGCTCCTCGTCGTCATTTTGCACCTCTTGCTCGGCTTCATCATCCGTGTCAGAGCCAATAATGGCATTTGACTTGGGAAATACTCGCTCAACGTCTGACTCGTTATCTGAGTCATTGGTGAGGTCCACGACATCACCTAAAAGTTGTCGGGATGAGGGTTCGGAGTTGCCTTTCATATCCCTCAGAGAGGCTTCAATGGCCTCCCGTAGGAAAGGGTCATCCATATTGTCATCATCCATATTCTCGATTTTTGTTCCAGACTGTCCCTGAAAAAGCTATGACACGTGATATGATGATGATGATGCGAAAGGGATGAAATCAAGGATAGATGGATGTCCAGGCGATAGCGATAGTAACCAGTGGTAAGAGGATGAGGTGCGGATGTTGGCACGTGGTCTTACCCTTGTGCGAGTCAACAATCCTCACGACTTCCAACAATTCGGCTCAATCATGCAAGACACCGGTGGTACAAAGAGCCACGAGAAAACGCGATGCTCTGGGATTCTTTCCCGCACTAGTGATGCATGTTGTTGACTTGATCGACGAGGCGGCCTAATTGAGAAGGTGGGTCGTCACGTGATGAACATGCATCTGCAAGAACTCGCTTTTGAAACTGATGAATGTTGTACGTTTTGCCATTCAATTTAGTTTCTTCATATCATGTAAAAATGGGGAAATATTTCCAGTGAATTGAAGTCTTTATTCTTCATGTTTCTATATATTATATCAATTTTTCTTTCTTTCTTTCTTTTTTTTTTTCGTTTTTCTTTTTCTTTTTTTTTCTTTTTCGTGGGCCGGGGATTGCAAGAGCAGCATTTGGTAACCCTTCAAGTTAGCACTAGCACTTCAGTACCTGCTACCTACTATACTATGTGTATAGGCACAGGTATTTGATCAGTATAAACCTTGAAATAGTTCAAATTTCACATAGTTACTTATGCCCAGGTCCATGATGACAGCAATCATTCAATATTAATGACTACCTAGTAGTATCCGGGATATATGTTCGAAAAAACTAACCTCCTTGAGGCTAAATGGTTACACATGTATCATTTGTATAACATTCCAAGGTTTTAGGGTCTAATTTACAAACCGTGATCATTGGTTGCTCAACTTTATTAATAAAATCCGGGGTAGCCGTCCTAGTTTAAGCTTTGAATGATTTTGGTTTGCGTGTGACCAGTGGGCGAAGGCAGTCTTGATGTCATCGCAGAAAACCCCACAACCTTAAATATCGCCATGATCATCAGGGAACTTGAAGATATCTGGATCATTTGAATATTGAATCAATTTATTAGGAGAAATCATTTGTAACCAAGACTACATATCTTTTGCAATGTTCAGTTACCGTCCAACACCTCGTCTGTTTCAACAGGTAGATGGTGTCCTTTTCAGCGCTGAAAATACATAGGTTCTCGGATTAATAGTGTGATAGCCGTGGCGACCGTTCAAGATACAATTGCGAAGACTAGGCTTATTAGAATTCAATTCACACAAGCTCTTGAGACATGTGAGCTTTACTGGATCTCGCCTCGTCGACCGTCTGATTGAATAACAATCCAAGTTTGACATTCCGGTTCCTAACGGCCATGTTGTGACGAGCCCCGAAGAAGCACAGACAGTAGTTTCAAGCATTCGTGAGTCCTCAATAGCGATAGAAATTGATCTCATGAACTGGGATAGGTCGAGATCACCCCTTCTGAACGCTGACTGGGCCCTAGATGCACCGTCGGTCTTGAAGGCCCAGGTCCTAGCGGGCGGCCGGGGCAAGGGCAAGTATGATAGCGATGGAAAGGGAGGCGTCAGAATTGTCACCTCGTGAGTTCATTCCTATCATCATTCCCTTGTCCCATACCTGTGCTCAACGAGCCACAGTCCCAGTGAAGCTTTTGAGAGCGCCACGAACATGCTCGGCTACCATCTAACAACAAAGCAAACCCCACCCGAAGGACTGCTAGTAAAGAAGCTCTATGTTTACAAGGCAGTTGATGTCGCACAAGAGTATTATGTCGCCTTGACGTTTGATCGCGATCGCTCAATGCCCGTCCTCCTCATATCAGACGAGGGGGGTGTTCACATCGAGAGTGCAATGAATAAGTTGCAGAAATATTGGTTCCACATGCCGCATGGCATAGGGCCCGAAATAACAGCATACATTCAAGCTCAATTGGGATTCTCGGATTCAGAGATGGCAAGCATGTCCCACATTCTCCACCAAATGGTAGAGCTCTTCGAGCAAAAGGATGCTACCCTTCTTGAACTAAATCCGCTCGTGCGAACCCCAGAAGGGGATTTTATTTGTCTTGATGCCAAGTTCACCTTCGACAATTCCGCCAGGTTTCGTCAGCAAGGGCTTTTCAGCCTCGAAGAACGATCTCCAGAGGAGGAATTGGAGTACGAGGCATCCAAATTGGGGCTATCCTACGTCAGACTCAACGGCAGTATTGGAAACATAGTGAATGGCGCTGGTCTCGCCATGGCGACTAATGACTTGATCAGTTTGCATGGTGGACAGTGCGGCAATTTCTTGGATGTGGGTGGAGGCGCAACCAGCGAGTCACTTGCTCATGCCTTCAAGATACTTCAGAATGACCAGCAGATCAAGGGCATATTGATCAACATATACGGTGGGATTGTTCGCTGTGACATGATTGCGGAGTCCATTATCGCGGCCGCGTCCCAGATGGGTGGCTTTAAGATTCCTGTCGTTGTACGCTTGCAAGGGACCAACTGTGACAAAGGATTGAAATTGGTAAGAACTGATAAATCTCAGGGCGCGAAATGTGTTACTGAATATGTTTCAGATTGAGAATTCAAAGCTGGAAAACATTATGGTCGAAGCCGATTTCGAGGGGGCTGCGCAGACAATCGTTGAACTAACTAGTAAGAAGGGTAGTTGAGGCACTCACTGTAAGACGACATGAATTTAGGCCCAACGAGATTGGGCGGTCATATTCCATTGAAAAGAGTCCACCTTATTGTACAAAGCGGAAATAAACATCAGATAGGCCAAGGTCTTGACTATAGAATCTGGAGTAGCAATGCCCCAGACCTATGCTGGTGTCATGATCAATCCCTGCTTGATCTTGTCCATCGCCGACTGTGGCAGCAAATCCTTACCATCGAAAGAAGCATTTTTCCACTGAGCTGGCGTCTAAGTGGTAATGTCATATTCGTCACCCCCAAGACCACTAGGCACCTTGCCATATAAATTCTTGTGCGTTCTCAGCTCAGTGGACCACTGCCAAGGGTCATTATCATTAGCATTAGGAGCAGGTAGGATAACCTCCTCGGCCTCCGGTTGCAGTTCGAAGATCACATTATGAATGCCTCTCGGTGACTTCAGTACAATGTGATATTTGTTTGCGTAGGCAAGAATCATGGTACTAATATTGGTTTCGTCATAGGCAAGCGGGTCCTCTTCACGATTGTCATTGCGAAGTTGGAAGTAAAGCCCCATAATCGTACCCAGATTCTTGATGTCAGAGTCTGATTTCAACTGGCCCTCTCGCTCAAGGGTAGCGAGCATGGTGAGGAACATCTTAGCGATTTCTTGGAGCTGGTCACCATCTTCGAGCCTGCAAATTATTTAGCAATAGACTATTTAAAAGCTTTTCCACTTCCAAAAGATAACACGAACATCATCAAACTTTCAGTATATCCAGTATTTGCCCAGATGTGGAGTGTTTCACAAGCCACCCACTGCTCTTTCCAGTTGTTCTTAGCTTCATCGAAATCCGGCATCAAATTTTGGAGGATCTCAACTACTCCGTAGGTGGCATGGTCACTCCATCCATGGATGTATGCATGCCAAACATATCTGGATCGCAAAGGCTCGCCATGATTCGTAACGAGAGGGATTTGTGGAAAGCAGCCTTGGTGGCGAACCAAGGATGGTTAGGATATTTCTCCTACTCTTTCATACAAGGGCACTTCACTCTGCATTCCCACTAAAATCCAGTCTATATTCAGTACACATTCATGAAACGGAGAGTAATTCACAAACAGACCTCCTTGGAATTAACTTCGTCGGTGTTGAAAACGGCGCTTGCAAATGCAAACCTACGAGTAAAACTCTTCAGGGTTCTATGTCTGAAACTTGTACTGGTTTTCTGCATTGGCTGAGTCAGAAACCTTTGCCCAACGAGGATTTCGAGGGATGCTCAGCTCATCCTGAGAGAGGGCTGGTTTTTCATCCTTTGGGGGCGGTAGCTGATTCGGTAGAAGTGTTATGGTATGCAAGTACTAGTGTGACAATTGAAAGGCTGATGCCAGTTCAAAAGTTGTTATTAAACGATGGCATCTTTATTACTAACTGACTTTACAAGTCGAGACTATTACTGCGTAGTACCAATCCTTGTCAAGGATTTTGGAGTCAATATGCTCTGACCTGCTCCTCGGACCACTGCCAGTATTTCGCTGTTAGCTTCGGGTCCCATAGATCATTCCTGATTTTGATCACCCTGCCCCAAGGTGCAACTTTCCAAGGTTAGCGAACCTCCTCATATGCATTGTTTTGACTCAGTCTTACCGAATGAGGCATTTTGTTTTTCAGATATCTCAGCACTCAGGCCAGCGTAAAGCTCTGTATATGCACCATATAAGGGATCGAAAAGTATCAAGTTCTAGGATCCAGAATTAGCTTTCAAAGTACTGGTGATTCCCAACATTGAAATCTCACAGTCAGTGCTGCGGCAGGCCTGGACATGTGTCTTTGGAGGCCGCTTTTCAAATTACCCGGGTTCAAGGACTGATTATTGGTAGCAAATTAGTCTCCTTTTGCACATTTCCATGACGTCGAGTAATGACGCACCAAGCTCAAAATACCCTCCCCGGAGGTCTGCCGAGCAAATTCCACACAATGGAGTACATTACCAGCCTTGCTGCGGCAATATTTGGTCATTGCGCTTTCACTTTTGCTGTAGTCCATGTTGTTGAAATTGATTGGTGGGTTTGGTGCGAGCATTGCTGCTGAAGACGAAACCCAGATCACACGAACGCTGTTCTTAGCAGCTGTAATAGCAGTCCTTTTCAGAATATCATGCAGATATTTAACAAAAAGAAAATGACCAAGGTTATTTGTTCCAAGCTGGAGTTCGTATCCTTGTGCTGTTGTGCTACCCTGAGGCGGAGTCATGACCTGATTGAAAAACAGTCAGAATCTAAAGTCGGAGTATTGACAATAAGTATCATTCAAAGGCACGTACGCCAGCATTGAGCCACAAAACATCAAGGCGGGATTCACTGGCAAGGAACTCTTGCGCTGAAGCTTTGATTGTCGTCAAGTCGGAGAGATCTAATTGTAGAAAGGCAAGTTTTCCGACTGAGTTCGGTTGCGCAGTCCTGATTTCTGCTATGGTATCCATGGCCTTCTTTTGAGACCTAGCAGCAACATACACTGTTGCATTGTGCTTGTATAGAATTTTCGCAAGCTCGGCACCGACTCCAGAGTTGGCACCTGTGACAAGAAAAACCTATAATTTTCACGTTAGAATCTACTCAATCACGACCACTGAAGGTATCCAATACCTTGCCACTTTGGTCAGGTAGATTTTTGTCCGTGAGTGTAGGTGCTGGAGGGCAAAATGCTCTGTAGTATTCCATCTTGAGCCAGTAGAATTCTGATGGAAGGTAAGACTAAATAAGATTGAAGAATTGAAGGACAAGAGATCAATGGATTGACTAGAATCTTGGATGCAAATTAATGCGCGGAAATATGCGAGTTTAAATAGATTTCCAATAATTATTAGATACAATACTAGAGCCAGAGAATCTCCCTATGACTTGATTTTCCCATGCAATTGATCTAAACCTTCTTCTCTGCAATGGGTTATGGAGTCATGATGGTTTGAGATCGCCACAAAACTTCTCAATCCGGTTAGTCTATGTCATCGTGCGGCCATTTATGGTTAGGCTGGAATGGCACACTGACATGTGATTGGCTTATCGCTTAAATCCGAGCTCCGCGATCCACGTAGTCATCGTTGGGAGACGATATAGAGCCACGGACATCCCTAGATAGTGGTAACGTATAATGATTTCTTGGGAAGGGTTTGGCATAGCCACAAGGTTAAAATCGGCGAAGCTTCTTGAACGTCGTATTCGTGGGCATTAGCGGGGGTAAAAATTAATTGTCAGGTTCTAGGTTTAGGAGTGCATGATTGAAATTCTTCGCCGGGTTAGATTTGCCGGGTTGGATTTGCCAGGCTTTATTTTAATACTAGAGAACATGAATAATGGCGGAGCGAAATTGCAGATGATTATATCTATTGGGCCTGTCCCGCATGTGCAAAACCTTGGAGTTGATAATCAAAACTTTGGAAAGTCAAGCAGGGAGAATTCCAAGGTTCGACTAACTGTAAACGGGGAAATGCGACGTTCTTTTTTAGGGAAGAGGTAGTCATGAACTTCAAGTTGAAAGTGGAATAGATTGTGGATAACCACTAGGAATATATTCTTCAAATATCAATCATATGTGTACTCAATAGGCAATCTGCCGGTGATAGAACTTTTGAACATTTGAAGGTCGTCGGCATGGAATGGGAACTTACAGTCTAGGGTGGTTTGAAGCGACACCATTGCCTAAGGGAGAAGGTAGCCATGCCAAAGGCAAATTCGAGCAAATAATTTCGAGGTCAAGTTCTCATTTGGGTGCCTATGCAGTAGGTACATGGTGCTTGAAAGTTCAAAATTCTCACCCAATCACTTCTTGACCAAGACCCAATGAACCGCGACATCCCGGGAAACTCCATCAGTCACTTCTGAATCCTCAACAATCTCGTCAATTTCAACCTCAAAACCGGTATCAGCCAGAATCTGAATCAATTTTTCTCTCCCCCAACTACTCCAATAAACCGCTCCTCTTGTAGCTCCGAGCCAAGATTGATCAGAGGAACCTGCAAAGTTCGCTTCGGGGAAGTTCGCCAGAAGTCGCCCCCCAGGCTTAAGCCAACCAAAGATGCGACGGAGAATCACAGTTTGTTCGTCGCGTGGTATATGCGAGATTGAATACATCGCCAACACGGCATCGAACTTCTCAGGATGAAATTGCAAGTCCATCATGTCCCCGTTAATGAAGTCCACCGATGGAGGAAGTAGTTCTTTTGCCAAGGCAATTTGTGTATCGGAAATGTCATTTGCGGTGATTTTGAAGTGATAACGTGAAGCTAACATTTGAGTTACGGGCACGCCGGCACCACAACCTAATTCAAGGATACTTCTTTCGCTAGCACTGTCTGTAGAACCGTGATCGATGGACCGAAGCATGGTATTAACGTAAGAAAGACGTGTTGCATGTGAATGTTCTGTCCATTTCAGATAAAATGGAGCAATGTCATCATACGCTTTCTTCATGCTATCTTTGATATTATGGCTGTCAATAGATTCGGACATGTTGGAACTGTGCTTGATGGATCTGCCCGTGGTTCAAATACTTAAGTTGTAAATGAAAAGGCCGAGGTAGTAAATATCAGATATTCTAGAACGATAGGATTCTATACATATGGAATTGTGAGAAAAACCCATTTCTCCAGATGTCGTATTATAGCTGAGCACCAATTGGGAATAGCCTCGTATATTGTGACTCATCGGATGATCTACGCCCCGACCTACAGATGCATAAGTAATATCTGACGCTGGGGTTAAGCGGGGTAAACTAATATGTACTAAACAAGCAAATTTGCTTTCCAAGGTTCCTGTTGGAAGCCGTTCTTACGAGGAGTAAGGCGCTAGGAAACGATGGATATTCGCTATGAGGAGGGAAAGACTATCTACATCGAAAAAAATGTTGATGCCACCACTATTTGGAAGAAATAGTGGAGCCTCGGGAGCCCGGCCGTTCTGCTAGTGTGGACCGCTCGCCGAGCTCCGTAGGGCGCGCATAATAGTTCCAACTTTGGAAGATTGTTTCAGCTTAACGGGGCAGGCTAGACATCAAAAATACACGAGAAAAGCAATGAAAAGAAAAAGGAAAATCATAACATCCCTGTGTATACTTTGCACATCAGTAAACATAAACAACCTCAAGCTGCAAGTCCCCCACATAGCTGTTATCAGCAGCCTTCCGACCACAGCCTAGAAGGTTGAGATGGAAAAGCTGCTGTCCCTTTCCACGGCCACTTACGGGAACAAACTTCTTGGAATGTGTATCCCGCAGCATCTTGAGGTGATCGCCTGTGAAATGAGTAGCTAGGAATGGAGTTGCCTCTTGCCAAGGGAGATCCAATCCACCAGAAATGGTCGATTCATCCACATAGGCAGATCGCTTGACATCGTAGCCGTAATAGGCTGCATTGGCCATACGGCTGCCAAAAACACTTCCATCGAGCTACATAAACAGAGTGTTTCACAGTCAGTTTTGGGGAATTTCAATCCTCTTCGAAAACTGGATACTCAAGTTATAACTCACCGATTTTACACGAAGGATGAGGTCGCGTGGAGTACCAGGGTGGTGCTCATCACCACAACCAGGGAAGCGATAGTCAATATCACATTGTATCTTGCCATTAAATGCGAGGGCATGAACAACAATGCACCGGCAACCATTTCGAAAGACATGTTGTTCTACAAAGATCTTCGGATTCTCAAATTGCTCGTCGGACTTTGAAATGAATACTGTCATCCTCACGTATTTCTGCATGTCACTGACAGCAGTTGGATTTAGCACGGAAGTATCATCTAAATTGCAATCAGTAACAGTTTATCAGATGGCGAATGAAAAGAGTGCCCGACCTGTGAAGAAGACTTTCCTGAACTGGCACCCAAGAACCTCGTTGTGCTCCACGGATTTGTCCTGTCCGCTGGTGAAGATGGTAAGTGGAGCTGGATAGGTCTCATGGCCAAATTGCTTCACCATTTTCTCAATCGGACCACTGCTAGCGGGTGTTCCCTCAATGAAGCTCGGTTTGGAAGGCCGTGAGGACAATGGTCCAGAGAAAGAGTATGAGCCAGAAGATTTTCGGGCTGCCGAGCGCTTGGTACCCTCAACGGGATTGCCGTCAAGGCCGAGCTCATGTACAGTCGCAGGAAAGGGGGAAACCATTTTGAGTTGACAGAATAAAATTTTGCTTTCGGGGTCAAGTGATTGGATAAAAGTGATATTCTAAAATCCAAGGTGAGCTTGAACTTATAGAACGAGAAAGATGGGTAGGATTCTACTACCTAGTACATATTATCCATGTACACTCGACTGGAGCGGAGATAGACATACCTAAATAATGAAATCGATCTTCCTCACTTTGCATATAAATAGAAACCTGAGAGAATACCAAGTAGTAGCAATATGTAGCAATTTTAGAAGCTGATCATCGTTCATCTCGGGGGCTGCGACAAAATCTGCATTAGCGGTTATGTCTTGGAAAGCCTCGATAACCAACCATCTATGATAGGTTCCTCCTTAAGTCTCGCTGCTCAACGCGCCATGGATACAGGGGAATTGTTTTGATGAATCATGATCAGTTCCGGAGCAGGGATTATAATCCTTCTATGCACAGCCTTGATTTATGGAACTAGATGTAACCGATTATGACAAATTACTTCGCGTCGGAAAATATCCAAAAGAATCCCCAGGCCAGAAATTGAGATTAAATCGATAACCGCTACAAGCGAACCGTAATAACGAGCTAGCATAGGACATGTGAATGATGGAAGCGATGCATATTGTTTGCCGTGAGGCTATAATTAGAGCCTTAATGACAGGGGTGGTTGGGTTCTCTCCTAGACCGGCGGCTAGACAGTACTTTTGTTCCCCCCTCCACGAACGGTGCAACATAGCCCTTGTATCGTTCTTCCATCTGAACAATAAAAGAAACCAAATACAAATGTATGATCATAAATTCCTGGTTGAAGGGTCGTGGTAAGCACAGTTGACGTTTCTAGGCTACTCACGGGCGTGCCAGCCAGGCCTCAACTTCACAGCCAAAAAGCCTTGGCTTCCACTTCCGCGCTTATAATTGGCTATGTAGAGTGTTTCTCGCAAGCTTAGAGTAGTATAATGTGATAAACTCCAAACACTGCATGACGTCGTACCCCCCGGGACACTTTTCTTCAATCTAGAATTATCAGATCGAAATGGAGCGGCTAGTGATAGGCCAAAGGACATTGTTCACTGGAGTACCCCTATTCCCGGTACATCTCGAAAATATGTTCTAAAGAGAGAAAAGAAAAGGTTTCATGAAACCAGCAACCCTAACGCGTGGAAGGTTGTCTCGTGGCGCACTGCCTTGGGCAGTAGGCAGGGGGGTGTTCTTCCCTGTCAGTGATGGAGGGTGACACTACAGCCAATCCTCCGAGGGAACTTCAAGTTCATCTCTGTGCCGAAAGCAGGAGCCAGTGACTGGTCCCAAAATGAAGGAGTGTAACCTCAATTATGTGATATTACCTTTTTTTATTCCATCCTCGGGTTACGCATAATCTCATGCAGGTACGACGATGTAGGAATGAAAACCGTGACGTGAGCTATTGAAGAGTTGATCAAACTGCGTTCACTTCAAGGTTATTCGCAGCGTTCTTTGCTTACACAAGGTGATAAGGCACTCCTTCAAGTTGACGGACCCTGGTTCTATGCCTTGCAAAACGATATCCTAATGTGGTTGCATGAAGGTCGACACCAAGGCATGCCTCTCAGGTTGTTTGTGAGTTGGAGATATCCAAGGTTCCTATAGATAACCCTGCACTTACTGGAACGATAAATTGCTTGGAATCAAGAGGATAGACATTGGAATTTGATATTCTGCGGAAAGGCTTTAATGGACTAAAAGGGTTACAGGAGGGCTATCTGAGGTATATGCAGGTGAATGCTTCAAGCGAAGAACCTTAAAACTGATCATGATTTCAAAGCTGCATATGATATTCCCAATCGATATACGTACCTGACGATCCAATGTGTAACGTCTGTTACGTGCATCTTTCCAGGCTTCTGTGCTTATCATTCAAAGCTTTAAAGTCGCGAATGATAGATAAATGCATGTGGTTATATTCAGAGATACGCAATGGGCTATGTAAGTTCGAAAAGGGGGAAAAGAAATGCAGTACACAAGAATGCGCTCTGGCTATAATGTTTGAAAATGGTGTTGAATACCAAGACAGACCAAGGAATTGTTCTCAAATTACCTTGAACGGTCTAGGTCAAAAGTAGACTTACTTAGCATTGACAGCGTCGTGTCCATCGTAGGGAATACCAAATCTATGCAAAAGGTTGGACGCGGCGGTTTCACCCGTCTTAAACGCACCATGTACACAGCCATTGGCCACCATCGTGCAATGCTCACCTGCAAACTGCAAGGGGCTTCCCTTGTGGTTTTCTAGGGCATCAATCAGCAGATCAGGGTCATCTCCAACCTTGTCTGCGGAGTAGGAGCCGTAACCCGCCAGGGGATCCTGAGTCCAGTGTGTAGTTTCAACACTGATCAGGCGAGGCAGAGCTTTGTACGGCTCACTTCGGAGGAGTTTGAAGAGAGGTTCGAAGAACTGGTAAATCTGTTTCGAGTCCTTCATTGCTTCAATGCGTTGAGTCAAGGGCTCGGCGACCTGCACACAGAGCTCCTTGCCACCAGTCATGATCCACAAGTTGATGGTAACGGTGGCGTAATTAAGAATATTGTCTTTTTCCTTGACGTTCATGCTATTGGTGGACTCGACCGATGATCCAGACGTAGATTCCATGTCTTCTTCGGGTGGGGAGGGGTAGAAAATGAACTGGTCGTTATCTTTTGCCCAGAAGACATCGGTGAATTCGAAAAAGACTTTGCCCAGTGCTCCGTAGCTAAATTTGGACATGCCCTCTTGGATATCACTCGGCAAGGGCGGGTTGAAGTTAATGAGATTGTGATGGTAGACACCCAACGGGCAGGTCATCACCACGGCATCAGCCTCCATGGATGCCACGATTCCAGTTTCCGCATTCTTGTACCGGATACACATGGGGTGGTCTCCTTGTTCGCTCCAGGCGACATCCTCGACAAGATGGTTGAGTTTAATGATGTTGGGATCCTCGCGTAAAGGTTGGGCGGTCCAGTTGACAATCCGATCGTATCCGCCCTTCATGTACAGGTTACGCTCGGTGATAAAATAAGACAGATGTTTCGAAGAGGCCTCTTTGGTACTTGTTCCGAGCCACAATTCCACCTCGCGCACGGCCTGCGGCGCCCAGTGTCGTTCATCCTCGGTGATCAGCTGGTGCTCGAGGACAAATTCCTTCACGAATTCATCGACGGGGCGGTCCTCGGCATCCGGATGTGTTTCGTAGTACCACTCGCAGTAGTCGGCGAATTCGTCGGCCACTTTCTTTGCTTTAAATTGGGAACCGGCGCGACCTTCTCGGGTAAAGTAAAGGGGGGCGCCGTCATCGTAATAATAGGGAATGGCGAGTCTCGGGATCAGTTTCACCAGTTCGTTCTGGGAGGTTTCGTGCATCCACGCCGCACCTACCGACCGTTAGCGAAAAAAATGACCACCTCCACCGACCGAAATCAGGAACAAAAGATCACCACTTAACACAAATGAGAAGAAAAAAAGGTTCCCTTTCCCATTCAGCTTGTAATCTTGGAGCTCGTACCAATATCTCGAACATGATCTCCGTTCCTGCTGGTCAGGATTCTTCCACCAATGCGATCGCGGCCTTCTAGCACGACGACTTCACAGCCATGACGCTGCAAAACTGCCGCTGCTCGCAGACCTGAAATTCCAGCTCCCACCACAATCACCTTCTTGGACTCCGACCTTGCTGTGCGTGGTGCCTCGTCGGGCGCGGACTCGATCAGAGTCGCGGCCTGGAGGCGCGCAGCCAGGTCGGAGCCACAATTACTTGGTTTTATGTGACTACTGCCCGGAAGGGAGGAGGAGAGATGAAAAGCTTGGGCCATTCTGAGTTGACAAGTGGACATTCGGTTGCAAAAGCAACGACAAATATAGATATAGAAGAGGTCGACCTTGCGAAGTGTCGATGCGCAGATAGAAAAAAAAAAGGTTGATAGAAAGAGAAAAAATGATTGGGTGAGATGAGGGGCTAAATAGAGGGGGAGACCAGTTGGTGGCGAGGAGGGTCTTGGAGCCGTTCAGATCCAATCAGTGGAGCATGGGATTTGGTGTACATAGTGTACATAAGAAAATTAGAATAAAATTTAAAAAAAAAATTAGATTAAAATAGGATTCAAGAAAAATAAAATTCGGAAAAGGCAAAGATAGGAAATCGGAGTCAGCAAACACCCAAAAAAAAAAAAAAAATCAAAATCAAAATCAAAATCAAAATCAATCTCGGCTGGATCCACGCGGCACTCGCATCCACCGCGGCCTTCCTGGCCGCTCACTGGCCATCGCGGCCTCCCATGATGCTTAGCCTGCCCTTAGCTGGGCCAGATTCTTGGAATCAACCCAGGGCATATCCACTTTTTTTTTCTTTTCTACCGCGTTATTTGGTATGACGAGACAAGCAAAAGTCCCGATAAAACCGATAACAAGCAGCCGCTAATCTTTCGCCGCCCCCCCCTCTCTTGAAACGGTCAAGCAGATTTTTTTTCCCATCAGCATATCTCCCCCGCATGAGCACGTCTTAACCGTGCTATTTATCTTTTAAGCAGGTCCTTGCGGAACTGGCAGAAGCTTTGGCTTCTGTCCTTATCTTTTTGCAAGCGCTGGGTAATTATAGACCGTGGAACTGGAATTAATCCCTTGTTCGCGAAATCAACGCGGAACGCTTGCCCCCAAGAAATCCGATGAACGACAACACCGTTGGAATAAATTCACCAACATGGCCGTCTTCGGACATAAACGGTCCAATCGACCGTTCGAACCCAAACATCATGGAACGGGAAGAAGAACATCCATTGAATGGAACTGAAATCATCTTCCCCGCCCAAAACGGGGAGATCACGTTGATTCCGACGCCAACCAATTCGCCCGATGATCCACTGAACTGGAGCACGTGGCGCAGATACTGGCATGCATTCTTGATCCTGCTGATCGTCGCCTTCACGGCCGCCACGTCCAACGATGCAGGCACCGCGGGCAATGGCATGAATGCCCAACTGGGGGTGTCGTGGGATGCGATCAATGTTGCGGCCGGAGTCCTGTTCGTGGGCATTGGATACTGTACTCTGCTGTTGAGTCCGGCCCCCTTTTTATACGGCCGTCGAATCTCTTATTTACTATGTCTACTATTTTCGATGATTGGGTCTATCTGGTTTGCCCGCGTCCAGGGCACCGAGGATAATATTTGGAACCAGTTGTTTGTCGGTGCATCTGAGTCTTGTGCGGAAGCCCTCGCCCAGCAATCTTTGTCCGATATCTTCTTCCAGCATCACCGTGGTCTGGTGTTGGGTTTCTATATCTTGGCGACTAGTATTGGTACATTTATGGGCCCCCTAGTTGCAGGGTTTATCACCGATGACGATAACCTGGGCTGGAGATGGGTTGGCTGGCTGGCAGTCATTATCTCTGGCGCGATGTTCATTTTATTCTATTTTGGACTAGAAGAGACATACTTTGATCGCAAAAGCGTCGTCCAGGGACTAGACGTGCGTTCCCCAGAGACACAGCGCTCCAGTGCGCATCGTTCGGAGGAAAAGTCGGAGGGTCAAGTGAAGACCGGACCCGTCCTCGTTAACTCCTCGTCCCTGACGGACGAGGAAAGCGGACAGAAAAAAGGCAAGACTTATTGGCAGCGCATCGCCTTGATTACTCCCGCGCCCACTCTGATCGGCACTGGCTTCAAACAGTATTTCCTCCGCATGTGGCATACCCTGCGCATCTTCTCTTTCCCTGCAGTGATTTACTCAGGCCTGCAGTGGGGTGCCCAGGATGCCTGGCTGACCTTCTATCTCACCGTCGAAGAAGATAACTACTATGAGGCCCCGTGGTTCTACACCGACGCCGCAGTAGGCATTATGAACGTGCCTACTTTGATCGGCGCATGTATTGGCTGTATTTACGGTGGTTGGTTTTCTGATTTCTTCGTCACGTGGATGGCCAAGCGAAACAAGGGTGTCTTTGAGGCAGAGCAGCGTCTCTGGCTCCTGTTCCCCGTGGCGTTCATTGGACCCGCTGGCCTTATGCTATTTGGTATTGGCTCCGATAAAGGGTGGAACTGGCCATTACCATATTTGGGTCTGGGATTCATTGGCTTTGGCTGGGGCTGCGCAGGTGATCTCAGCATGGCCTATCTCCAGGATGCCTATCCGGACATGGTTCTGGAGGGCATGGTCGGAGTATCCGTCATCAATAATACGATCGGATGTATTTTCACCTTCTCCGCGCAGTACTGGCTGGACGCACAGACCTTGTCTCAGGTCTTTATCGCTCTCGGTGTTCTCAGCTGGGGCTCGCTCATGACTACTGCACCTATGATTTACTGGGGAAAGAAGTGCCGTAGGCTAACCCAGAAGCGTTACGAGAACTTTCTCCGTCTTCGCGATGGTCATCTTTAGGGAAATGTGGGATCGCGCAGGATCGCTTTGAGCTCGTTTTGCCGTTAAGCGATCGGCACGATTTTAATTTCGCTTCCTTATCGCGCATATTGTAAACAAGCAGAACCTTCTAAGGTTGCTGAGTTTGTTATCGTCTTGTTATTACCGCATTGTTCAATATCGTTGATATGCATTGCACCTTGCATCTTCTCTATCCGTTTGTCTTCTTTTCTTGATTGGATTCTTTTCCAAATACCCATTTATCTTGCCTTTCTGTCTTGCATTTTGAAATTATTTACCCAATTGCAGCGTCATACTCCGTACACGTACCTGAAACTCCAAATCCCCAACTAGAACCAGCTATCAGCTGACAGGTCCAAGCTTATCGGTCGTAATATCCACTTCTAGTTAGTAACCCGATTATCTATCAGTAAACCAAACTTAGAGCCTCGGGATGAAAAGCATATTGCTCAGAATGGAACAAGCCCACGCTAACCCTCTTCCCGAAGGCTTGAATCTTATCTCCCATCTCATCAACCCCGCGTTCTCTGGGTTCTCTCGCTTGCACATTACAATTCAGGCGTAGTTCACCCCCCAGGATCCTTACCATCGGTCTCAACGTGCATGCCTTATCTTTCCAGTCTCATTTATTGATATTGACTTTAAAGTGGGCCAGAATGAAACACTTGCATATGCATGCCGAAATGACATAAGGCTGATGCCTAGGCAGAACTCTTTCCAATATATCGTCGAATCCATGAATCATATGCTAATTACTTTCCTGATGCTCCCTTTTCTGGTTCCCATATGCACTGCAACATCTTACATACGCATCATGCAGAAGACTCTTCCTTCTCCTCGCCCTCCAGTAGGCTTTCTTGCTCCTCTATTGAAACAAGACTTCAATCAATCCTCTACCGGCACTTTGAAATGGAAAGAGCCTAAATAGATGATACCGCATTAGCGCCAGAAAATCAAATCCAAATTGACACTAAGGATGGACTTACCTTCTGCAGAAAAGAACCCCCGGGCCCGATCTCCGCGCGCAAGGAGGCTTGGGAGTGGAGGCCCGAGGAGCTTTATCACTTCGGCTAGATGGGTGCATGTGGCGCTCCTATAATTCTCTAATGATGGGAGACTAGGGAAGTCTCTTCGAATATGTCCCATATCTAGATAAGAATAATTGAAAGTCTTTTGAGCCAATGCCGTACCCTCTCACGCACGCGGGTGCTCTCACGGGTGGACATGCGTGTTTGGGATCTTACCACGCATCCTATGTTCCAGATGTCTGGTTGGACGTCTTCTGTATGCAGCTTTTCGCCACTGACGGCAGAGCTGAAATCGCAAATAACAAGAAGACCAATCGACTGAGGATATAATAAATAGGGAACATTGGAAGTTTACATATCATAATATATGGGTGGCTGATGAGGCTGTGATTTTCAAAATTTCATGATTTAAAAGCTTTTTTAACAATCAATTGATGATTTGGCGAAAGTAGGATCCCAACTTGAGGGAATTATTTAAGAATATCAACCACAAATCATGTTCAAATCAGCGTTGGAAAATAAAAGACACATGTTGGCTTTCACGACAGATCGTTGGGGCTTTTAATGACCACCCTTGCTGGATATGAAAGGTTCTGATTTCTTCGGAATGATCTCTAGCATAAGTGTGTAAGTTATTGATCGACTCGGAACTCCTGAGCACCAATGTGATAGAGCATCTGGCTAACTGGAAGCAACGAACAAGGACAAAGTCAAGTTCTTCGAGGGATAAAAATTCCAATGCTGAGACACAAAATATATGGTCCACCATCGCTGTGCGTTTGGCAAGGAACCGTTCCATTCTGGCATGGACCACCTGATCATAACCAGTCTTAGGAGTGTGAGAATCCAGTGATGTTTTTGAAATATCAACACCGATGAGATGGCTTATTTCATTGCGCGTATCGATCTGAAGTGACAATCCCACGCTCCCTGTTCCGCATCCAAGATCAATAACCGTGCCCTTGAAAGGTGCGATCACTGCATTATCTTCAATTTCGTATACACGACTGGCTTTTGCCGGTGAAGTATCAAAAAAATGCTGCAATATCAGCAGAAAGTGTCTCTCTCACACCGGGATTTTCCAGGAAGTAATTTGTGATGTAGGTGTTGACAATCGCTCGATATGAGCCCGGCAACTTATATTGGACATCTGTATCTTCCAGTTGGGATCCAGTCAGATAGAAGAATACTGGAAGGGGATTAACCTCGATCACGTATGCTCGTCCATCTTGCCTAATCCGCACATCAACATCGCAGCCCATGTAATTCGTGTACATTTTCTTAGTCGTGAAAGCTTCGACTGCCGTGTCTTGCAAATGTTTCCACAAAACAGGATCATCATCTTCCTTTATCAATTCATAGCCAGACTCAGCATCAAATTTCAGTTCCAATGTAAGAAGAATACGGGCCGAATCTCCGACTTGTTTATACTTGGCGCGTTGTGGTATGAGTGCCCAGGTGGAACTGGAGTCTGGCCCATAGCTATAACGACGACAAAGTATTCTTCTCCAGAGATAAACTCTTGAACGACAATATCGGTGCTATATCGCCCTTCTTGTTCCCGAACATCTGCATACTGACTGGGGTCTAAGTGACCTTGTGCCTGGGCTCGCTGAAACCGAACCGGGCGCATCAGCTTGTTAAGTCTCTGGATACATCGTTGTAGCTCCGATTCATCGCGGCACAAGGAGTGTTGATCAACGAACATACTCCCGTAGCTTGAAGCAGGCTTGACAAATAATGGAAAGTTCTGAGTCCCTGGTACGAGAGGACTACCCGCAGCCTTTGCCTGAGCAAAGAAGTCCCATTTTGATTGTGCACTTTCGGAGCTCTGAACACCTGTGAACGGGAGATCAAGAGATTCGAAATATCGAATAGCATCCACACCTGCTAAGGAATCGTCATGTGTTCCCCACATGAAGTTCAAATAGAAGTCGTACCCTTCTTTGACAGCCTCGTCTATCTGTTGTTTTGATGTGATTTTATGAATTGTTTTGTGCGTCACTGCATGCTGCGATGTAAATACACCCGGGTTCATACATAATTCCTGTGCCTCCCACAATATTAGCAACGGAATCTCGCATCGCGTCTCGATGGGTGCTGATTCGCGGCGCTTCACACACAAAGCTCACATCGCAATGCGTGATAGTTCCCCGTGCCTCAACCACGAGCTTTGCAGCATGTCGTAAAAATTCATCTGACGAGTCCCCTTTCCAGTTTGGATCCTTGTCGGAAAAATGACTACCGATGTCATTGGAAGCGATCGTACCCAAGAATGCATTTGTAAGAGCGTGTAGGCCCACATCGGCGTCGGAATACCCAAGCAGTGATGCTTTGTGGGGTATGACTACGCCACAAAGTGTTATTGTGTCCCCTGGCACTAAGCGGTGCGTATCATAGCCGTGACCGACTCGAACATCGGGTACTGTCATGGGATTTAAAATTGTAGATGTTGTATTCGACCGAGCTGAGTTCTTAGCTTTTTCGAAATCTTCGGCGTATGTTAATTTGATGTTACTGGATTCGCCAGGGACCACTCGAGTAGGAATGCCGAGGTTCTCGAATAGGGATGCATCATCGGTATAGTTTAACCCTGAGACCGCGGCCTCTTCGTGAGCAGCAAGTATAGTGCGCAGCTCAAATGCCTGAGGTGTTTGTACTCGAACGAGACCCTCTCGAAACACGGTTGCTGTGATGAAGCCATTGGAGTCTGTCTTCTTGAGGGTATCGGAGACTGCAACTCCCGGGATCACACCGACTGAAGGCTCTTTCTTTATTGCGTCCAGACCTGTGTTGAGTGAATTTTGTGATGCGAATGGCCGCGCGGCATCATGGATGAAAATATGTGAAGGGGGATGTTCAATTGTAGAGAGTAAACGAAGGCCTTCAAGGACTGATGCCCCCCTCTCGACACCACCAGTCGTACTGAAGATGTTGTTGTCCGGTCAATGGATGCTTCTAGCAAAGACTGATCATCGGCATGATGAACAATCACAATCGGACAAGCGGAATGCCATGACCTAAACAGCCTTAGGGTATGATTGATCACTGTGTCTCCCGCGATCCGGCGATATGCTTTCTGGCAACCTCGACCAGCTCGAGTCCCTCTGCCAGCAGCTGGAATTACAATGCCAACCGTAGGCTTCTCTTTCTTTTCGTGCATGACGGATTTTGAGGGGAATGCTTTCAAGACGTGGGGAAGCCAAAGCCAAAGCCTGCCGTGTTTGTGTGTCCCAACGCAGGACTGAGATGATGCGATCTGCCCCTCCACGATCTGCAGGTTCGTCACGATCGGCGCGATCCGTGACAATCCCTCGATTCTGGATCAGCTTGAGTCGCGTGCGATAATTCCTCTTTGCCTTTCTATTCTTCGATTTTCCAGACCCCACTCAGCCTAACATCCCAGCAACTCTCACATCTCAAAGCTCCCCAACAAGCTATGTCAGCCCCATCGCCGCTGACTATCACCTTACAAGTCCCAGCAAAAATCAATCCTCAAGTCTGCGTTGGACCTCCTCGACAGGATGGCTACCATGATATTACATTGGCATACCAAGCAATTTCAATTAATGACACACTCGCGATTTCCAAAGACTCCAATGGCCCCACCATAAATGTTACCGGCATGGACAGCGACCGAGTGCCACAAGATCAACGAAACCTAGTTATAAGAGCCGCGACTCTCCTTGGTACTTACGTGGGGAGACAACCACGTTTACATTTTGAGCTGGCGAAGACAATTCCATCAGAGGCGGGTCTTGGGGGTGGAAGTGCAGACGCAGCAGCCTCTCTGGTTGGCTGTAACATACTATGGGAATCCAAGCTTGATGCGGATGAATTAATGTCTTTGGGGGCTCAAATTGGCGAGGATGTACCATTCTTCATAATTGGGATGATGGCAATAGGCCTCGGTCATAAACAACCTCTGGTAAGGTTGGAGACATCAGATTACACTTGGTGCTGGGTCCTAGCAATTCCCCATCGGGGCTTATCGACAAAAGAAGTTTTTCAAGAGTTTGACAAAGCCTCAAACAGCGACCAAGAATATCTCGTCAGAAGGAAATCTTGCCTGGGTACTGCCTGGGGAACCACCGCACCCGAGCTCTTGCTACTCGCTCTCCAAAACGATTTGGAAACTCCTTCCATCAAAATGTTGCCTGATATTTCCATTGCACTGCAGGTTGGGCAGTCTGCTGGGTCGCAGGCAGCTATGATATGTGGCTCGGGGTCGACGTGTGCCTTTCTTGCCAGAGATGAAATTCACGCAACGCACTTGAAGGAAAGAATGCAGAAAGAAAAGATATTCAGGGAAGTCGTTGTAGCTTGTGGGCCTGTTGAAGGAGTGAGAGTTTTGTAAATATAACACGGTTTCTCGATTACTAGTAGATTATGATGAGGCTAAATTTCCAAGGTTACCTATGTCGCTTCACTGCAATTCCATGATGTCGCGAGCGAAAATATGTATACTGGGAAAGATCCATTCCGACAAATGAGAATGATAATGATGAGGTTTAAAACATCTGCTTGTCATATCATTCATGAGACTAGGCTATGCAAGTATTACTGAATCATCATTTGCTTCGATCAAGCGAGAAACGCAGCGAGCTTAGCCTTGTCTAATATCTCGCCCTCAATTAATTTCCCTGTCACTGAAACCTTCCCCTCCACAGACTCCACTCGGACAAGAGCCGGAATGTTTTGAATGTTCCAAGTGGTGCGATACACATTCTTGGGATCTTTCCACCTACGGAGCATGTCAATATCGGCGAGAGAGGATTTCTTTGAGTGTAGATCAGATGGTGACTTACTCGGTTTTCTCGCCCACCGAGACGATGGCTACTGTTGGCGCATTCTCTCCGGAAAAAGCTGTCTCAATATGAGGGATGGCAGCTCGGACATCGGGGCACCATGGTTGTTTGGTGGTGGCATCGTTTCCAGAGTAGAAAGCCACGTAAAGCTTCGCGTTGGGACCTTCGGGTAACTCAAGCAGCCCTGCGTTGGCTGGCAGGGTGAAATCCCTGATGATTGGCATTTTTCTCTTTCTTTCTTTCTTTCTTTCTTTTGTTCTTTTTCCCTCGATGTTGACTTCGAGAGTGATAACAACCCGATGAAAGGAAATCTGGACAGGGAAGAGGGTCTCGGAGACTTTCGAAGTGCGGCGTGTTGAACTTGAATAGTTTTCGTGGCTTTGCATGCATCGGCCCCGCCCGCCGAGCAACCAATCAAGGTGTAGAACGGGCCATGATGCGATAACCGAGGAGGTATGAGTGCTTTATTGTTCAAGGATCTTCATATACGAAGCAATCGCCGATTGAACCAGTCGGCGATACAACAAGAAGAAGAGTGTCATGTTCATTTCAACTGTATATCTTATCTGGATATGCTGACGGAACACTGACATCTCTGACATGTACAAACCTTTGCGAATCGTGATATCAGTTAAATACTACCTAGTATGACACGCAGTGTCCAGTCGGAAACTCCGAGTCATGCGGCTAATCAAAAAATCAGAGTATTCAAATGTTCTGCCTGTTAGTACAAGAAGTTAGGCAGCACACAAGGCCAATGCAGTTACGGAATAATGTAGAAGAATGACATACATCGATGTTGCAAGCCAACTTCATAGTCGAATATAAAAGCACCTCGTCGGCTCCGACTCCAATGAAAATCCTCTTGGCGAGTAAAGACTTCCACCACCCCACAGGAGGTTCAAGTGGATGGCTATACTCATCTATTTCTCCACAACTGAATCTTTGCTGTGTATTCAACTGCAGACCTTGAGCTGAGAGAGAATTCTGGTCGGCATTGGTTCAAAGACTCTCCCAGTGGATTCCGAGGTCTACCCACGGTGATAAGAGAAGAACCCCAAGGAGACCTCCATCAAGAGAAAATTGGGGTATGGAGCTATTTGGATGAGGATGAACGAGATGCGAAATCACAGCAAGTGCAAGGTAAGCACCAGCTGAGCCTCCTTGAATAACTATGTTCAAATTTTGGATGGTCGTTTACATAGCCTTTCTATGACGTATTGCCCTGGCCACTTTTAGCAGGGTGCTAGAACATAAATGAGAATATGAACCCAGAATTTCTTTCGAGTGCGCCGACTAATTCGAAGTGCGGAGGGAACGCAGGTACACAGTATGCACCCCAGGTAGGTAAACTATCACTTTCTCCGCTTTTGGATTAGTGGACCTAGCCGGAACACTCTAGTGGTATCATCGAGCTGCAAAATGCGAGGTGCTAACTCCCGAGTGTGCATAAAGGCTTCATAAGCATCATCTGCAGCTTCAGGTGGGAATAGATATCTTCAATGTTGACATTGGAAAATTACAGATGATGGCTACAACCTCCTAAGCAGGACACCGTGGCCGAGTGAATGGCCCGGTGAGATTTCGACATACTGGATTTGCTCTATCAATTGATCGCAGCATGGCGGAAGAATTTGCGTGTGCTCGAAATGACTACATGCTTGTACAAAGTAGCACCCCCAGCAGAGCATCAAAAAGGCGCCGTAATGGCAGCCAATATATCAGCTGCAACTTTAGAGGTTTCAGTCAAGTGGGAAACATTGAATGAACTGAAAGAGTCTACGAGGCAAATATTTAACTACTCACTGACTCTGGAAATTGTCAAAGCTATCCCTAGTAACAAGGAGCCATAACAGTTGGCTGCTTGTTCAAGAACACCAATTGACAATACTCAAGCAATACCCAAAGAAATGATTGAGAGGGGAGGCCAAGAAAGGGATGGGGCTCTGGGAAGACTGCAGTGGAGGAAGTCCATCCTAGACATCTTGTGATGCCACCAGACCCTGATCTACTAGAAAGTATCGGTCAGAGAGTGTCGGGGAGGAACGATCTACAAGTCAGCCCTGGAGGCGGGCATCAAAGTTACGAGCGAGGCAACCTTGAACATCCCGAGGTCTACGCGCATATTAATTTATGCTTGAAGCCTCTTGCCGTGAGGCGGCCTTTATAGTTTCCAAAGTTGTGCTCTGCAAAGCCGAAACGAAACAGCAGAGCCTTGGGATTTGAAGTACATAATCAAATTTCCTTCGACACATCTCACGAACCATTCTAGACCGAACTAGGATCCTCTGAAGGCCCCACACTTAACCACAAAAACACTTGGTGCTCACATGTGCACCTAATCTCAGTTCATTTCGGTTTGTATTTTTTGAGTAGAAATGGCGAGGACATTTCAATAATTATTTATAAAATAGATGACTCTTCTTGAATATATGCTTTGGTTTTTTTTTTTTTTTTTTTTTTTTTTTTTTTGTTCACGATTGTCGCAAACGAGGGCGATCGTTGAGCTCCGCCGACTCGGTGGTGTCAAAATACCACGCCTAGTGCAATGATTCCGCCGGCTCGGCGGAAAAAATGGCCCTTGCTCGACTCATCGACAAATAAGTTTTTTTGCTATAAAAACCACGATGTCTCTTCAGAATCTGAATTCTAATTATTTATATCAGAATACATGTGACAAAACCCCCCACCAAACGATTCCATGCATACCGAACAACAGCCGCCAGAAAGAGACCGCTCGGAATCCTCTGAGAGTTCGTCTTCAGTGGTTGAAAAGCTCGACAGAAATGCTTTAAACTCGATTGAACGTCATAAAGTGAAAGTGGAGACCAATGCACCTTCAGGGACTGGAAGTGATGAGACATTGCCTAGCGATGGTAGCCCTGGAAAGTTCGGTCTACTCATGATTGTCATAGCTTTGGCAATGAGCATGTTTCTGGTATGACCTAGTCGTGTCCAATTCTGCTCTTGTTGAAAAATAACGTTAACATTCAAGCAAACCAGGTGTCTTTGGATATGGTGATTACCTTCCGCTATCCGTTTTGCGACCTGTGGAATGACGGCAAGATTCATGAAAGAAGGCTAATATGCAGTGTCACCTTAGACGATCGTCGCGACGGCAATTCCAAAAATTACGGATGAGTTTGGAGGTATTCAAGACGAAGGATGGTATGGATCGGCATTTTTTATAACACTGGGAAGCTTCCAGGCTGCCTGGGGGAAGGGGTACAAGTACTTTCCCTTGAAGATTGGGTTCCTGACATCCATCTTTCTTTTCGAGGTCGGAAGCCTCATTTGCGGTGAGCTTGAAGTGTCTTTAAAGATTTCGTATGTTATGGGCTAATTGATGTTTTTGCTCTGTAGGTGTCGCACCTACTAGCACTGCGCTGATAATCGGACGGGCTATCACGGGCCTTGGAGGCGCTGGAATTTCCTCGGGCGCATTCACTATTATCGCTTTATCCGCCCCACCGAAACAAAGACCTGCGTACATCGGAATTCTAGGTGCCTCCTATGGAATCGCTGCTGCTGTTGGGCCGCTGATTGGGGGTGCCTTTACGTCCGAGGCCACATGGCGTTGGTGCTTCTATATCAACCTTCCAATTGGAGGCGTGGCTGGGGGCATCATTCTGCTCTGGTACCATGCGCCTCCTCCCTCGCCATTTCTGGATGTATCAATCAAAGAGAAAATTTTGCAATTGGACTTACCAGGAAGCTTCCTGCTTGTTTCCGCCATGGTATGTTACGTTCTCGCTTTGCAGTGGGGCGGAATATCGCTGCCGTGGAGCGATAGTCAGGTCATTGGGACATTGGTTGGCTTTGGTTTACTATTGATCGCCTATGGTATTGTGCAGTGGGCGCAAAAGGAGCGCGCAGCAATGCTAGGGCGTCTTTTTCACCGAAATGTATGGATCACCATGCTATACATCGACCTAGTAGCAGGATCGTTCTTTGTCCTGGTTTACTACTTGCCCATTTATTTCCAAGTCGTGTCCGGTGTTTCCGCAGCACAGAGTGGCATCAGAAACCTCCCTTTGATTCTTGCCCAGAGTGTCTCAACTGTGTTATCTGGTATTACACTGACCAAGTCTGGATACCCTATGCCGTTCCTTCTTTTCGGAGCAGTGCTAACAGCAGTTGGGTCGGGATTGCTATACACTCTCGATATTCACACGGGATCTGGAAAGTGGATTGGATACCAGATTCTTGCTGGTGTAGGTATAGGATGGTGCTTCCAGGTCCCTGTAGTGACTGCGCAAGCTTCGGTTGAGCCGGAGGATTTGCCGTCTGTGACAGCTATGGTTCTGAGTATGTTTTCTTGCGTTTTGTGTCATTCTTTGAAGATGTGAATATTGTCACTAACAAAAAATTCTAGCTGTTCAAACTCTGGGGGGGTCGGTTTTTGTCTCGGCTGGGCAGTCAGCAATGGTGAATGTTCTTCTGAAGAAACTGAGTGGGGAAACGTCTACCGTGAATGGTGTCAAAGTAGCAATGACAGGCGCTACTGAATTACGCGACGTCTTTTCGTCGGACCAAATGGCTTTTATCCTGACAGCATACATGGAAGGCTTGCGTGCCACATTCCTTGTCGCTGTTGTTGCATCCAGCATTGCCGCCGTGGTTTGTATGGGAGCCCGGTGGGTCAAGCTTTCGGGAGAAGCTACCGCTACTGTAGCTGCTTAATCACAATTTTCATCATTATGTATGAATAGTTTGTCTAGATGGCATTGCCTTGTCCTTGTTAGATCTTCTTGGATTTGAATACCCTTCGAGTGCACCTGAGTAAGGTCTTCCACACGGGATCGAAAAAGTCATAGAAGAACATTAGAAAAAGCATTTTTCTTCTTTAATCACTCAGTAATATTTCTTTTTTGGTTCATATTTTCCTTGAAGCTCCATTAGTTTTATCATCTCACAGCCACGGGGTATGTGGCGCGTGTAACCAGTCAGTTCCAACTCATGACCCATCCCTCGTGGAAACAAATAACCTGCCGGTTGTGGAGTGTAAATCTCAACATTTGAACCGATGGATAGTGCACCTTAATCCAAACTTTCACATGACAAGTGCTATTCACCAATAGTAAAGGCGATATCGAAAGATCTATGAGGTAGGCACTATCTAGAGATGCACCCAAATATACCCTCTCGCCGTAGATAACAACTTGAATCCGTCAAACGGGGCTTCTAGAAATCTGGGACCGAAGCTAATTCAAATAGTGCATAGTGAATCATTGCTCCAGTCATATGTAATCATCTCTGTCCGGATTCTCATTTCAGTAATACTTTACATATGTATCATCAATCGCACTCTCTTGACAATAAATGTCACATCCTAGTATTTTTTATCACATTTCCTTTACGAGGCGTTTGAAGGGGATATGTAATGCGAAAACAGATTTGGGTCATCTCCCGCAATGTAGTATTGCAGAATACGGATAATATCCACAAGGCTCCATTTGTATATCCACCTGGTAATATTAATTCAGGGGCGAAGGATGTTGAAATTGTAGGGTTGCATTCTTCATCCTGTGCGGGGTCACTTGAGCCATAGCGAGGATCCCAGAAGGGACTAGCTGGACTCAATGCTCAAGCGCCAGTCCCTGCCCAGCATAGAGTTCATATGTACTGACCAGATACCTTATCGGATGATTTTATCAAGCCCTATCCATCCAGACACAAAAACAGCCCCGGGGGGAAATTAAATCAAATTTCGATGTCTGCGATTCATGAATATCTGGTTTCCACACGTGTTCTCATCACATTTATAGGCGCTCCATTACAGCCACATAACCAAAAAAGGGTTGCATTCCCATGGCCTTCTTAGACAAAAAGGGGGAAGCCGAACGGGGAGGTGTATTGCTTCGGTCAAATCAAAGGGGAAGGAGAACGCCTCGACATAATATGCTGTGAAGAGCATCGAGTTTCGAGGGGATAGCCAACCGCTGATACAATCACCAATGGAGTAACACGTGGAAGGCAAACTAGAAAGAACATCTTACTATCCCTGGCACCTGGTCAGTCATTGCTACTACTAGTACGAGTCTCCTTGAAGTGATGTTTCCCCATGTAGCCAGGTCACCGTATCTCGATTTCCAGATATAATTCACCACTACTGTGCCCTGCAAGTAGCACTCATGGGCTTGAATTTTCGATTCAAATGTTAGGATGAGCAACGCATATAGCATCACTAACTAGCCCTGAAACCATCCAACTTGATGATTTGTAGTCCGTTCAAGTTTCAATAAATTGGTTTTATTCACGAGTAGATCTCCAAATACTGCACACCATTCTAGCGTTGCACTTTGACATTCATGTGGCGCTCAAGGTGGTTTTTAGCGACATCTGGAACTCCGTTCTCTTTTCTAAAATATGAGATAATAAAGAGACTAGCGAATTTAATGTCATTTGATTTTTGTTTCATAATTTTAAATGGCCTTCCATTTGTATGAGGGCTGCCGTATCAGCTGTTAAAGGACTCATTTTGTGGCTTGTATAGATTCAAATGAGCTGCACGAGACGAGATACCGTTACCATCGCATATCACTACTACGTGAGCAATTAGGGTCTACGTTACTTGAACTATACATCCTGATGACCAGTTTTATGAGAATGACACATTTCTCATTATCAGCGCAAGCGCGTTATCTATATAAGATGGCTGGTCTATCACAGACTAGGAGCATAACTACCACCATAACTAACAGCCCCCCAAAGTGCTCGCATGCTCACTCTCGTCCCTCATATTTGCAACATCTGAATCTAATTTATTTATACCAACTTGAAGATTAAGAGAACATTTACTCTTTCTCGACCCTGAGTATCAGCTAGTATTCATGATGGCTTTCTTACCATTTATCTTGGGCTCAATTCTGGCGCTGCACATGGTTTCATTTGTTTCTGCTGGATATAATCCTACGTCCTCCTCAAACATTGCAATATATTGGGGTAAATAGCATGATTCGCCCATAACATGAGATTTGGAGTTAATATTTTCCAAATGCTAGGACAGAACTCATACGGCCAGGGCACCGGCTCGCTTGCTCAGCATAATCTTGCGTATTATTGCTCCAGTACTATTACCCCAGATATATCATGTCATCTACTTTGCCACGCAACTTGAAGGATATCCGCTGACCCAAGAAACTCCGTTTCACTCCAGATACTGAAATTGATGTGAGTAGCGACTATTAATGTGTTGATATACGTAACTGAGCCTATTACTCACACATGCACTAGATCATTCCCCTTGCGTTTATGAACGGTATTACCCCTGCTATTACCAATTTTGCAAACGCTGGAGATAATTGCACGACCTTTGCCGACAACATAAATGTTTTAAACTGTCCTCAGATTGCGTAGGTTATTCGGGTAGTAATCCATTGTGGCATTAGCTAATTTCCAATCAGGAATGACATTGAAACTTGCCAGAAAACGTATGGAAAGACTATCATCCTGTCACTTGGAGGTGCCACCTATACCCAAGGGGGGTGGTCATCCACATCCGCTGCTCAAAGTGCCGCACAGACTGTCTGGGAGATGTTTGGCCCAGTGACTGGTACTAGTGTGGACCGTCCGTTTGGCGACGCTGTTGTCGATGGTTTTGATTTTGATTTCGAATCAACTGTCAGTAATCTGCCAGCGTTTGGCGCTGAGCTCCGCCAGTTAATGAATGCTGCTACTGATAAGAAATATTATCTGTCTGCTGCGCCCCAGTGTGTCTTCCCGGACGCGGCAGATGGCACAACACTCAATGCTGTTGCTTTTGATTTTGTCATGGTGCAATTTTACAACAACTGGTGTGAGACATCTAACTTTCAAGTAGGGGCGACTACACAGAATGCCTTCAATTTCGGCGTATGGGATGCTTGGGCGAAGAGTAGTCCAAATCCCAACGTGAAGGTTTTCTTAGGTATCCCAGCAAACAGTGGTGCTGCCGGTGCTGGCTACACTAGTGGATCGCAGCTCCAGTCTGCCATATCTTACTCTAAGCAATATAATAGTTTTGGTGGTGTCATGATGTGGGACATGTCGCAACTTTATGCCAATAGTGGTTTTCTTGCCGAAGTTGTCAACGACCTCGCTGCCCCCACCTCCGCAACCCCAACATCTTCAACATCCACTACACTGGTCACAACAACGGCAACCAAAACGACTAGCTCCGGCTCGACTTCCACGGGCAGTCTTGTTGCTCAATGGGGTCAATGTGGTGGTGAGGGGTATACCGGATCTACCCAGTGCCAGTCTCCATATACCTGCGTTGCCGGTGGCGCGTGGTGGTCATCTTGCCAATGAAGGGAATCTTTAATAAGCATACAGGTTTAAACAATCTTTCGAGCATAGGTCATTCAACAATGTTCTTAAACTGAATGAGATTCAGTTTCAAATGTTGTGCTGACTACTGCCTGGTACTATTACCTACTCGTAATAGTACCAGCTCAACGTCCTTCTTGTAAATACTTTATTTGAACCAATGCGCAAATAAACTTCATTGTTGTTGAGCCTGAGTATCTTTGAATGGGTTGTCTCGTTTAGTACCAAATGAGTCCTGATTTACCTGTAATACTTCAAAATCGACATCTAGATAAAATTGTACTACTTGTAGTACTAGTGGTAATTTGAACCTTTGAACAAGCTTGAAAGGCTGTTCCGACCATGATGAGTTCAAAAGGTTCTTATCTGCATGCGCCAACTTGAACCTTAGAACCTCGGAGCTCAAATGCTAATCAATTGTGCATCAGATTGCCCGAGAAGAACACTTTTGAACGTTTCAGACTTTTAAGCCACTCCGAGTCCAACTTGAAAAATGCTGATAATGACAGCTCCTCTCAAACGGACTCGAAATTCATTCCAATCAATAGAAGTTTCAAGTTTACGGGATTTTCCGAACCTCCAGATTAACACCGTTGCAAGGAATCCTCTGGAGTGTCGAGTTATGCCGAGCGCAGGATGGATCGGACCATGAGACACTAGTATCGAGTTCCTAAATCTCCAAAAAAACTTCTGAGTGGCATGAAAATTCGAGAGACGCACCCAGCATTACATTTATTGAGGAATAATCACACTGGAAAGCCATTCAAAGATACCTTTTTCTGGATTGATGTTAATTATTGGGGGCGATGATGGGCCCCAGAGCCACAGCCACTCACAGTGGCCCTTTCACAGGCGGTCAGGATACCCAAGGATGCAAGATCGCGTGCCCATTTCCAACAAAGACACCCATAACACTCTTGAGTTGCTCTACTGCACTAAGCTGATGTATCAAAAGCATCCGTGTAGATCGAATGGAGCTGACTCCTGAGTCTACACCATGAGGGCATCACACCAAGGAACAACCCTTGCCGCAGAACAACAGCCGCCTCGGAAGAAAATCAGGAAGGGGACTCGGAGCTGCTGGGAATGTAAGTCGCTTATCTAAAAACCACGGGATGAAGTAACTGGGCATTAAAAAAAAGATCTCTATAAACTAACTACTTGTAGGTAAACACCGCAAAGTCCGCTGTCATTTTCTCTCCGATGCCGACAACAGCTGCCGCGAATGTTTGGCCAGGGGCATTCAATGTCGCAGTCAAGATTTACCAGAACCTGAAAATGTGCGAGAATCAGAGCGCGCTTCAGTAAATGATCGCCTCGGTCGCGTTGAATATCTTCTGGAACGCGTGTTGCAGCGATTAGACGCCGGGCATGATGTAGAACATGAAATTCTACGTTCAGTGAGCGTCGCGGATGATTCTTCTGATGCCGGGGCAGGCACCACGCCTGCGAATGAGAATGCCCCCATCTTATCTCTTTTTAATAATGGAGTGGTATGTTCAGAATTTCTCTGGAGATTGCAACATGTATAAAAATGATAGTCATTGATATTCAAGATAGCTGGGTTTTCAACGAGAAGATGCCTCTATGGCAAATACCGCAAATTCTGGCATGCTTGCCCCAAACAGGGAGAGACTTTGCAGTCAACTTCTTAATCTGATACCATCGAGAAACACGTTGCAAAAACTTGAAGGAGCCACAAGCTCCTGGTGGCTGCTGCGGGTACAGTGCTTCGGCGACTACGAGAAATCGCTTCTCCCACACACGGAAATGGCACTCTCGAAGAAGAGTCCAGTCAAAATAGCCAAAGCAGCACTATGGGTAGCTATCGCGCTTCAGCAACTCCCGCGGACGTTTGATATAAGCTTGTTAGAGCTTCGGTGTCATCCATCAAAACTGATCGCAGAATGCGTCAATACGGTTACGCAATCTATCAGCTATGATGAGGCTCGAGTAAGCAGTCTGGACGGATTGGAATGCTTGGTTCTGCAGGGAATTTTTTATAACAATGATGGGAAACTAAGAAGTGCGTGGTTATCCTACCGACGCGCTCTCAGTGTGGCCCAGATTATTGGATTTCATCGATTCCCACCGGACACAAAAAACGATTCAGAATCTGTCAAGCGGGGAAAGCAAATCTGGCATCACATCATCTATGCAGATAGATATCTTTCCTTGATGCTCGGCATGTGGCATGGTATAACTGACGTATCATTGGCTTCTCGGGGAGAGGTAGCTGAGATCTCAAAACCATCTCTCATGCATCAGTTGTGCCGCATAGCTGGATTAATTATTGAAAGAAATCAAACATTTCAAACTGTCACCCCTGCAATGATTCAGATGACACAAAGCATTGACTCGGAGCTCAAATCAATGGATGTCCCATTTGTGATCGAGTCTTCTGCCATTTCATCAGAGAAATCAACGGACCGTGTGAGACACTACAGTCAACTCATGACCCATCTATGGTATTATCAACTTCTTGCATGGCTTCACCTGCCACTTCTTCTCGAGGCTCATAGCCAGGGACGCTATGAGTATAGCATACAAAGTTGCCTTGAGGCTTCGAGATACATGATTACTTCTTATAATTCGATTCGCCGACTTACTGCCAACAGCTTTTGCTGCAAATCGCTTGATTTTCAGGCATTCACAGCTGCGGTTACCTTAATGATCAATGTAATCGGTTCTGGTATACCCCATCAGAGCTCCGTTGATTGGCCTTCCATTGAAAATGTTATGAAAAGCTTAGAAATATTGGCAGAAGGCCAGCCACCTGACAAGGTAGCAACCCGTGGGCTCGGTGTTTTACGCACATTGGAAAATGTCGCGATGGGCACTATGCCAATGAATTCGACCAACTCAAAAGAAACGACAAGCCGTACCTCCCAGTCTAGTCGTATGAAAGTTGAAATCCCGTACTTTGGTACTATTTGCCTAGACTGCCATTTGCAAAGAGGATCCGTTACAGATTTGCAACCACATTTGGTACATGAAGAACCTGCAAACAATTGTACAATGCCAAGTTTTGGAATAATGCCCGACACAACCGCGGTACATTATCAGCTAGCAGATCTGGGACCCTGGCTGGGAACTAGTAGCATCGATTTAGACTCTGCGGATATGTGGACTACAAATACCGAGATGTCAACTCTGCTCCCTTTCTTTACCAATACAGAAGACAGTTGGAATCTAGGACTCTAAATTGCGAGGGGGGTTTGAACTGGCCAAAGGGGAAATGTACATGCTATGTAGTCATGTTTGAATTATGCAGTTTTGGTCTAGAGACCACTGGGCAAACGCGCTTTTGTGGACACAATATTTAAATTGCCATACATTTGTAGACTCGTGTGCGTTGCTCCTCGGCTGCATGAGAAACTACAGGTGCCCCATGCACATACATGTGTCTGTGCATAAATAGCTCAATCATGTCCAGGGCTACATGGTGTGCTTTCAAGCAGGAGAACCGATATCTTCAATGTCGTTTCTATTCTTATAAAACCGCGTAGCAAATCTTTTGGTCCTTCCGATTAGATTTACTCGCTCTTTGGTGTTTCTGTGGAGCGTCGGACTCGTTCGTGTGATCAGGATCGGTGAGTCGTCTAAAGCTGAACTTCCTCCCTCTTTTTTCAAAGGGTCGTTTTGTGCTTGAATCATAGAAGATGGTAAACTTCGCATTGAACTGCGAGACGAAGGTGGGTCCGATGTTTTATCTTGTTCGCTGTTTGATTTCCTCAAACTTGCAGTTGGTTGACTGATGCTTCTCTGTAGCTCAGTAGTCGTTCCGAGAGTCTATAGACGTATGTTTAGATATAAAATCACAAGCAAGTTTTGATATCTTAATCTCACATTTGTGACTGAAGAGAGATTTCCCTGCGCACCATGGATAGTGCTGTCAAGCTTTAAGTCTTCTTCAAGTTCCATGTTTACGGGGTCACTCATTTTGGCGGGTCAAGTGCACATCTGTGAAATGCAATTTTTCGTCGATCTCGCAAAAGTTTTGCCAATACAGATAAACTGAAGTATCAAACGAATTTGCCATAAATTTTCATATGATCATATTGGATCAATTGTGCATGTGGAGTATTCAAGTTGACGCGAAGCGTTCCAAGGTTCTCCAGAGATACCTAGGAAGTTTAAAGCAATTCTTAAGACATCTGAAGGGAAACTACTTAAATATGTAGTATGAACTGGCAAAAGAAGGCAAGGTCGTGTTTTGATGTCTGAACAGTGTCAGAAAAAGGATCATGATTACTGTACCGCGCCAATCAAATTGACTCATGCCCAGCGATCGGGCTGAGATATCGAGGTCCTACATCTTGAAATTTTTTTAGTGGCATTAGGAATGTCAGAGGCCCCAGGAATGCTGGGTAAGACCTCCCTTGCAAGCCGAGCTCTAAATTGGTCATTGTCGCCTTGATCAGTCAGAAATATTTCTTCTTTCAAAACTCAAGAATTGACGTCGTAATAACGAATTTTGCAAAAAAAAAAAAAAAAATCGTTGGCAGTTTTGAAGTATCATGTTTGTAAATTCAACCTGCCCCGAACCTTCGCATAACGAAGCCATAGAGTCACATTCCGAGAATCAAGAATGTATTATGCAGACATTCAAGCAGTCTATACTATTTTGGGCAAATAATACTGTCAAATGCTCGAGGCTGGCTTACCTATGGAATCTGAATGCACATTTGTACATTCTAAAATCGATGGCCAGACTAAGCCTTCAGACATTGAATCCTACAACCACCTGCACAAATATTCTTGACAAAAATACCTGGTAGTCTTGATTTCTTTCTGTCGATGTATATCCCATTCAACTGCCAAAATCCCAATCGAATATTATCAGTAGTAGTAGTAGTAGAACTAGGTAAGCATTTGAAAATTGATATCATGTGTGTTGCCAGTGTGTGCCCAGGTGAGATCGGGACCTCGGAGGTGACCACGTTCACCATGTTCCAAACACATGCATTCAAAAGCTTGAACTCACAACTTTATGTTTCCAGGTTTATGCTACAAAAGGGCCTTCAAATTTTAAATTCACCCATGTGCATTTACTTCAACATACACCGTGCACGTGTGTCTATTGGTCAAATTAATTTGCATCTCGCTCTTTATGTCCAATTTTGACTACCAGAATTTCTCCATAATTTTTTTTCCTGCCCTTCTTTCAAGGTTCTAAACCCTTGGCATGATTTATGTCAACTAGTCACTATTATCGTTTGGATTGTCCACCATATAATTTCAATTTTTATGGGTAGGTGCATCATGATATACGTACTAAAATGCTAAAATGATGGATTCAAATTTGTTTGTCACCATATCAAAGTGCTCTCTTGGTCACAGTGGCGAATACGCTTTTTCGTAACGCTAGTAACATGTACTACACATCTACATGGAGTATTATAGGACTAACATTGCAATGAATGTGAGACATGACTATGGACCGAGGAGCCGCGAGGACGTAGCGAAGAATGGATTGAACTTGACTATGAATAGGGAACAAGTGAGTCGTAGGACTGAGTTTGGTAAAGACAGTTGAAAGCGTCAAGAGTATTGGTGGACTTGACTTTGAAATTTAGGCGAAAACGGTACGGAAATGAGTCTACAGGTACTAGCTAGTATTTGATTTGTCAGGCTTACATATGGGCACTAAGGGGGCACCTCGCGAAGGGTGCTGCTTATTTATGCTTATGCATTCAGTCCATTTCGTCTACTTCAATGTGATTGATTCGCTTACAAACCTGTCGGGGACAGTAAGTGCCGGTCTTCCGTCGCCAAACAATTCCTTGTGCTGATTGGTCATCCCGGATAGTATGACCTGACCTGGTGGGGGTATTGCGATCCCCTGCAAAGTGTCATTGGTGCAGAACTTGTCAATACTTCGGGTGATAATGGAAATTAGCGCAAAGATAGACATCGTGAATTCTGAAATCCCAATATTTGATGGTTTGAAATTTTGACAGATTGGTGCTAGGAAAAATACTCCGGAACTACTAAATATGGGATTAACCCACTTCCTGATTCTGGCCATTTTAATCTATCTCTCTACGATTAACCCACTCTATCACATTGACTACCGAGAAGTCAAAATGGGCTCATTAACTGGTGTCCAATTCAAGAACCCCGCTACTGCAACTCTTCTGGAGCTAGTGAAGGGACGTCGCACATACTATGGCTTGAAGGCCGAGAGCCCCATCTCTGACGACGCTATTGAGCGTATTGTTCAGGACTCGGTTCTGCATGTTCCCAGTTCTTTCAACACACAGACATCACGTGTTGTACTATTGTTGAAAGAGGAGCATCAAAAGGTGTGGGACATTGCCATCAGTGCGATGGAGGGCCTTGTCGCTGCCGGTGTCTTACCAAAGGAGGCATTTGAAGCCTCAACAAAGCCCAAGCTAAATTCTTTCCGTGCAGCTTATGGAACCGTACGTGTATACCCGCTTCTATTGGTGTAGAGCGATATAATGTCTTTATGAAGTTCGATACTATGAATGGCTGACACGATGCTCAGGTTTTGTTCTTTGTTGATTATGAGTCCCTTGCTCCCATCAAAGAGAAATTTGCTCTTTATGCAGACAAGTTTGATCCTTTCGCAATCGAGTCAAATGCGATGTCGCAGTATCTCGGTGAGTCTAATAACATAAATACTGCTCGGCATCAAAAAGCTTGCACTCCAATCAGCTTTCTAACTTCTAGTAGTCTGGCTTGCTCTGGAGTCCGAAGGATTCGGTGCCAACCTTCAACATTATAGCCCCTTGATTGACGAGGGCGTTGCCAAGACCTGGGGCTTGCCAGCATCGTGGAAACTGGATGCTCAGCTAGTTTTCGGTGTACCGACATCTGAACCGGGAGAGAAAGCTTTCGAGTCGATTGAGAAGCGATTTAAGGTCTTTGGTAAGTCGGTTCAAGGTTGATATGATGCATATGAGCAATAGAATTGGGAGGGGGGTCGTTGCCGTGTATATTTTCCATTCCAAAGTTGTCCCGATTGATAGCGTAACAGGAATCCAAATCCCAACGAGATAAGGTTAACATATAGAGCTTCTGAATGCTTAGTGAACTTTCTATCCTATCTCAAAAATGTGATAATTTCACTAGATAGAGATTAGGAGGTCCATTAGCTTACGGCGAGCGCGAAAGATTAATAAATCAGTTCCGAGGCCACAAAATAAGCTGAAGATAATGGAAAAGAGAAAGAATGAAACTTTGCATCTGGCCCCAAGACATGGAAATTTGAGGTGCGCCAGAGAAAGGAGAGGAAAGAGTCAAAGAGCGAAAGAACGAAAGAAAATGAAGACGCGAGAGGACTCATTTAGCTGCCGACTGCCACTGGCGCACATGCATGACATAGGTACTACATAGCAGTATCTACTCCTAGGTAGTAGTAATAAGATACTATACTGCCAGTCTTGGCGAGGAAAAATTGTCTTCAATTGCACATCTGGTTTCAAACAGAAGGATGAGCAGCCACCTGGGCAACAATGTACATTGCATGTGCAAACCACAATTGGGAAACAATATACTATACTATTTAATTAGTATATACCTAGTAGTACTCAATTTTATGGTTCAAATGCTGGATTTGCCTCTTTCAATGTTTGTTTTACATAGTATAGAAGTATGGAGGTAATCGGTTGTTTTATTCAGTAGTTGAGACTAGGTACATGTATTGGTACACACGTGTCTTGAGGTCTTTACGTTCCTTTCTCGATAATTTAGAACAAAAAAATAAAGAGCTAGTTTATTGATCATCCATTTTTAATTTGTGCACGATTCATCAAATTAGTTGTAAAATGGGTTATCAAATGGCTATTAGCAACAAACCAAAGATGATTACTTTAGGAAACGATACCAGGCATTTATCCCCAAGGGCAAGATCATTGAATTATATTGGAGATTTTGAATCAAGGAAGTGAGACCACAAGCTTTTTGGCTGAAACTCCTTTCTGATTAAGTTCCAGAGCTTCGTTGATCTTTTCCAGTCCTCTGCCGACGATTTGTGGTTCTGGGGCTGGAATCAATTGCCTCGTGGCAAGTGCAGGACCTAAAAAGTCCCTATATATGCGAGAAACACAGTTTTCAGGCTGCGTAGTATTGTTCATCATGATGAATTTCACCTCGATCCCTGTTGTCAATTTCTTGAGAGCATTTCTACCCATCATCCCCACCATGCCACTCATCATTCTGTATGAGCCCAAGAAACCCTTTATGCTATCCGCACTAATGCTACCTCCACCCGCCAGCGCAATGAACCTTCTTGTTGGTAGCCCGGGCATCTGGCTCAAACGTTCTGCCATGACAGATGCACAAACCTTATCAGCATCGGCACCAACTGTGTACGCACCACACAATTCGTACCCTTCAAGTGCGCGGAACAAATCTGAAACCAAATCTGCACTATGATAGTCAAAAACATCGGTGGCTCCTAACATCTTGACCATTTCAAAGTTTTTAGGCGAGCACGTCGAGAATACTGCATACCCGGCTGAGACAGCAAGTTGCACAGCAGAAGCACCGACACTTGAAGCGCCACCCGTAACAATGACAGCACGTGGGTGTTTGCTCCCAGGTGGTGGATTTTGCGGCGCAGGAACCTTCGGCATATCAAGACCTAGGTAGTCTTCATGGAAAAGACCGTAACTCGCCGTCGTTATGCCAAGGCCTAGGACAGATGCCTGTTCGGTCGTGATCGTATCCGGAACACCAACAACCATGTTCTCCCTCAAGACGACATATAATTGGAACGCCCCCTCTGCAGGGTTGTTTGTTTCCTTGCCAATTGAACAAGCATTACCAGCGACTCTGTCTCCTACCTTGAAGCGTGTGACATTAGACCCAACTTCAATAACTGTGCCAGCCACGTCAACACCGAGGATCATGGGGTATTTAAGATGGGAAGCGAATAGGCTTCCACGGTATTGTAGAACCCAATCGAAAGGATTAATCGCAACTGCTCCTGCCTTCACAGTGACTTGACCTGGACCGGGTGATGTGTAAGGGGCGTCTGAAATCTCGAGGGGCGCAGTGTTTTTGGCGACAATCCAGGCCGCTTGGTTTTGAGGAGCCATGGTAGTAGGTGAAAGCTTAACAAGTATATGATAGAAGCCCCAAAGAATCACAGGATGGTTTTTTTTTTTTCGTTTGTTTATGGCTTGTGTGTGCGCAAAAGCGATATCGTGGAAGAAGTGGAGATAAATAAGTTGTTCAATGTTGTCTATACGCAGGACGCCATCAGGAATTCGGGCCAAATAAAGGCCGGAACCCCGGACATGGTACCTAAATCGAACGCCACTATGTCTGTATGGATTTTCGGTGGCCAGGGCTTTGGTTGCAGCACTCGAGGATCTCCTATTTCACTATGGGTAGACTAAAATGTGTGTCTTCAAGGTGATTGGCCCACCTGTTTGTTAATCATGACTATGTACAGTATCAAGATTCTGTCCCTATACTGACACCTGAGGCATCATAGGCCAGCTTCACGTTGCATGGCTTTGCATCACTCACTAGAACCAGCGCCGCAGCCACGGCAGTAGAAACATACAGAAACGAAAATAGGTGGAAAACATCAGGGCTCAACTTCCACTGAGTAACGATCGTAATTCCGCCATCCTGTCCTCCGCGCGTTCCTGGCGCAGCTACGGTATTACATGAAATCCAACGGAAATCAAATCCAACGGATACCAACTCCAATGGATCTCAATTCGCATTCCGACTCAAGCCTCGGCATCGATGCTAAACTGGTTAGGGTAAGCCATGGAGAGTGAGAAGGATCTTACAGTTTCTATCGCATAACGACCAGCGTTCAAATGCACGGCTCACGAGCGCAAAGGCAAGTGGGGCTGATCATCTAATGAGGACTTTAGCCTATGGTGATTTACTAGTTAGTAGTGGGTGAGGTCATTGCATGCCGGGCTATCCATACCGCATGATATGCATCCTAGCACGCTTATTAGTTCATAATACCCTCAGTATTGTACGTACAGTACTTAGGTGCCCGACAAATACGGTGGGAAGCTGGCGGCGGAACAGAGATGAATAGGAGCAGATCATACCCTTATTCGGTCGTGACTGAGTCAGACGCCTAGCACGCGAGCCTTGTCTCGCATTTATTACGTGTCGCCTTCATGAAGTCCATTGACCAGAATCTCAAACCCGGCGGCATTCAAATCAAAAGACCAAAGGCCTCGTCTCCAACCTTTCGACTTTCTTTTCTTTTTTTTTTTTTTTCTTCAAGGTCGAGGACCTAAGAAGTACGCAGTTCCAAGAATAATATCTCCATTCCACATACCCCACACATTGGAAAGTAGATCCTTTCCCCCCGAAATATAACGAACGGCCTTCAAGTTCTGAATATGTTGAAAGTCGCTGCCTCGGGACTTCTAGGGCCCGTTGTTGCCCTGAATGCCTGGACATTAGCTATGGAAGTTTGGATGTACGCAGTCAATATCCCGGTGTTTCAGAAGATCAAGCCAGACAGCACTACGACGAAGAGTCAGTTGGATGCGCAGACACCTGCGTACGCGCGATGGAAAAGAGACAATTATAATCACCTGATGGAGCAACCCACACAATTCTATGCGATTGCCCTCACGTTAGCCATGATTCGCGAGGGGCAGGACGAAAGCTTAGATGTGTTACTTGCTTGGATGTATACCGGCACTCGTGTTCTACACTCGCTAGTGCATGTGACCAGTAATCCACTGATGGTCAGATTCAGTCTGTTCGCATTCTCCTCCTCTTTGCTAGCGATCATGGTTGGTCGAGCTGCGATCTTGCTATATTAGACATTTGAGTGTGTATCAGTGGTTGGCCTATGTGTAAGTTTTCAATCTCGTCAAACTGGATACCGGTGCTAATAAATTGTGTCAGTTTCTTTGGTCATCCCTCAAAGGTTTATCATAAATTGAGTGGCATTTTCAGTGTTTTCAAAGATGCAAGAGAACAATATCTTGATATTCCGACACAGCGGGTCGGTCGCTCAAGTCAACGTCACCCTATACTAGTACCCGATTCAAGTTGCACATCAGAATTCATATACGTCAAAACATCTCAACTCGGCATATCCGCACACAGAAAACAAAAATCGACGCGCATGTAGCTTTTCTTTTTTTCCTTTTTTTTGTTTCGTTGTTATTCTCCTTTTTCACGGCAATGCTTTTTTCGAGTCCCTGAGCTATGTTAGTATCCCGATCGAATGTGGCGCTCAATCCTTGGAATTTGAAACCCCTAGTGTTTCATCAGTGACTGAAGCTACTCCCAACCTTGCATAGTCCAATAGAAATTCCGAGGTAGAGCACACCCTTTTACTAAAATTTTGAACATTTGTGAATGTCCAACATACGGACAGAGCGAGCTCAAGTGCTTGAAATGAGATTTTGTTGAATACACGATTAAGCTGCAATGAATTGACATCTCAAGGTTTTTCTTTTCATGGAAACATTTGAATTTCCGAATTTCCAACGATGTCTTGCGGTCACTTACTTTTCTACTAATCACTCTAGTACTTGAGCAAAAGAAAATGCCTTCGAAAACAACAATGAAAGTTTTGTATATGAATTTTCAAGTGACAAGAATTTGGGTATGATGATATAGTAAACAACAAATTTTGGCAATTGGGATCAAATGAACAAGATGTAAAAACTCGAATGAGGAAGGTTCATGACAGAATAGATCGATTAAGATTCAACTGCTCATCATTTCAAATGTTGAAGGGGAAACAAATAGGGTATCACGAAAGTAAGAAGGGACACATTAATAAATTTTGAAAAAGTAAAGTTCACGACAGAGTGCAGAGACAGGATTCATTATGTAAAACCGTTGGCATATTCATTTCTCAAGATACTTGAGTGGTGAGATATTGGCCCTTTAATAAGCAGGCTCATGAGTGACAGTGATCGTGGTTTGCTGATACACCTGATCGACAGTGGTGAGTTCAACATCTTGTTGATTAATGATGGCTTCAGATGAGCTACTGCCACCCCGAGCAGCACAAACAGTGGTATATGGACCCTTGTCATCGGCATCAGATTTGTTGGAATATATATTGCCGTAACCTTGATATTTCTTGTCACGGGATGCATGTGCCTCCTTGGATCGTGTCTCCGACTCTAATACAACACTCTTTCGTGTGAGGGTGTACTGAAGCACATCGCAGAATCCGGAGAGTGTCATCAGTGCTCCCGCAACACAAAAATAGGTCACACTTGGCGTTTTCCCACTAACTGATGCCATCCGCCCAGCAGACAATGGTAAAGTCAGAGTAATATATACGATGGGATATAGCACCATGTAAGAAACGACGCGGTTCAGGCGCTTTAGACTTTCCGTGTAACTTGCTCCCAGAATTTTAGATTGGGCGATTTTGCGTCGAAGCTGCACAAACATAATGGCGTATAATAAAACGCTCAAGAACTGGACAAGAAAGATCCAGAAATAGTGTGTCCAAAGCCGAAGGGTGGGGTGTTGCGTGGTCATCCAGCACTATTGAGGCAAATTGTCAGCATTATAAAAGGAGGTTTGTGAAGAGTTTGAACGTACCCATGCCACAGACGGCATCCAAACATGTCTCCCGTGAATGGCAATTGGAATGATGACCAGAATTACTCCGAAAACCCAGAGACCAACGACAATTGAAACAAAAATGCGGTGACTGAGCTGACGACCCAAACTGACATGCATGAATGTATGTAATGCAATTGCCAGGACGAACATTCCACTCATTGGGTCACCAATCTGAAGCCAGATACCTTGTAAAAAGCATGCTGGATCCTCGGCATGGATTGAGTTGCTGCTGATCCACCGAAGACTGACGATAAAGGCAATAGACTGAATGAAGTCGGCCAGTGCTAGGTTATACATCAACACGACATATTGATTGTAGCCAATGTATCGCCTGTAATATTTCTTCCAAAAAACAAATCGGTAGGTGAAAAAGCACAAAAGAGAAAACGTGGAAAGTAGGGAAATTAATGCTAATGCCGCGATGGCAGTTAAGCCACGGCGTTGGAGGGCAGGCAAGGGATCGATAATCCAAGAGCCGGCCGCCGAGTTAGGCGAATTGGCAGCCACAGATTTAGCCGAGTCATCGGCGCGTCGTTGCAATGTGAACCTCTCATTGGGCGAGTCTTCTGGGAGGAGCCATTGCACTGCCAAACTTGACATCAAGGTCGTCATGGCGGCTAACTTTTGAGTGAACCTCTCTCAACCAGAATATCGATCGGTTGAACAGACTGGAAGAACCGGTTCCATAGAACGGCCGGCGAGCTTTATTAAGAAAACATTTGCTTCACATTGTGTCGGAATTCCCCTCCACTACAAACGGGGGGTAGCCCCTGAGCGCTGTCTGTCTAGGCCACAGCCCCACACTTTTGTGTTCGAAGATAATGGTAAAACCATGGAGACAAGGATTACACGCGGGAAGTCTAACGCGAGTGTCTGGTCTAGTGGTCATCAAGGCCCACTGCCGAACTCTTTTTACCGGTGTTTTCACCTCCGCGGCCCCTCTTGTATGGGTATGTGGACTCATGCTAGCCATTAGTTTGAAGAAACTGCTCAAAACTTCGAGAATCCCATGTGGGAATGAGGAGAAATCAGCCAGACACATAGCTGCCGCGCACCATTGCGGTGTACAGAGTATTCGGTTCACATATCCGACCGTAACTCCGTATGGCGAACCGAATTGCCAACTGCTCCCTACCCTAAGACAATAAAAATTCGGATTGAAATGATGACTCCCGTTCAAGGACAATGAAGGGTAGATTCAATTTGCCTTTTAGAAAACCCCTAGTCAAGGTCATCAAAGGAGTGTTAAATTTCAAACAATCAAATACCGGCAGATTGGTTCAATCTTCGGGTGGCAAGGAAGGTTCTGCTCGGAGAGATCTTTTGGGCGATCACAAAGGCTTATCCAATAGTTGAGCCGTTTCAATGGGTGGGGTGTCATTAAAATTAACAATCCCATTCTGAAGGATACTATAGGCGGACCAGTGGCGATAGATCAGGGACATTTTCTTCCATTTGAGTCTAGCGGAGTGGGTCTGAGTTTGCCCTGCCAAGTCAACTTCCACAGGGCAAGTTTGCTACGAGAGTTCAAAAGTACCTAAATTTCAGACAATGGTTTCTTGACTCAACTGTAAAGTTCACTAGTCCAGTCCCAACATGTGTATGAATATAGATTCCGAATAACCACCAGGCAAAGCTCGATATCAGTTGGTTCTAAGGTTTTACATCTGGGTACAGCAAGTGGTTCGGCAGGATGCTGCTTATCTCCACTGCTAATCTCTACCCGCTACTATTAAAGTGGACCAACCTCTCGCTGCAGAGCGTCTTTGTGAGAAGCCGTGAGCCGCTAGGAGTCCAACTCGTACAAGTAACTGCCGAGTGCACTTGACCTTAGGGCCAATACAAGCTCAGTTCATTTCCCATTTTTGATGCCGAATTTTTTGGTCTCTAGCCGCTTCTTGTCCTCCAGATTCACTTGACTCGACAGCCAAAATTGACACTCATATCTGCACCCAGAAAAACTATAGCAAGATTGAGTCTGAAGCGGGGCAGATGAAGTCAATGTGTGCTGCACGCAAATAGCAAGTGCCAGGTGCTACATACATTAGTATAACCGCATATGTACCAAAACACCAAAACTTGGTTCGGTGGCCAGGTGCCAAGAGTAGGCCTATCGTCAACATGCCTTGGAGAATTTCACACTGTGACTACACCTTCTTGGTGTCAAGAACAGTGTTTACCCGCTAGTTATTCCTTGATTTTAGGTCCATTTCAGAGGGGGAACCTTTTATCTGAACTACTGAAAACGGTCTGACTTGTATTCCCCTTCTAAATTTCCGGAGCCAAATCCCCACTTGCAGATTCATGAGCACCAAGGACTCTACATACAGAATTAGCAATTACCGCATAGCAAGCCTCCAAATGTCTCTGAGAAAATGCGACCTAAAACTTGAAGCATGGCCTATAATCCAGAGGTATGCAAATTCCTTCAGGGGTACAATTCACAATCAGGTTTTAGTTCCAATTCCTCACTTCACTTTTTCAAATTACAGACGATTCACAGTTGCCATGGATAGTGAAATGGTTGCTAGTGATCCTATAAAAATAGCAGTGGCAGATAAAGAGTCTATCTCGCTGGAGAGGGAAATTTCCAATATCCTCAACGACTTACTCCAACCGGAGAATGCGTTGAAACCAGATACTGCAGCCTCAAGAATCAACGCCATTTCCCCTTTTGTTGATAAAGATTCCGAGATGGACATTGAATAAAATCATTCCAAGGTTATCAATATGTGGATGACTTTCTCTAGAGGCCATGAAGCTTAACTGTCAAGGTCATAAGAAAGTTCCCCATCGGCATACGGCCCAAGACAGGCGGTCAAGTTCATAAAGGCCTTGATTGAACTTGTAAAGCGTAAAATCCATTCACCAACCGTGCGTTCATGAATCCAGATCTACTCCACGTTATTTCTGAGAAAGACGCAGATGGACTGCCCAGTTTGGATCGATTTTCCCGTTTTGGGCGCTTGTATGAGAGACAAAATGGACTGTGAGCGCCCGTTCTTCACCTTGAATGCTTCTCGCCGATGAAATGCCTACTTAGACTGTAGTGAAAGCGATGATAGGTGAACTGCACAATGGACAAATCTGAGCTCATTACAGGCCAGGCTTTTGGAATGTAAATTGACAAGGTGGATAATTTTCGCAATGTGGGCTATGAAAGATGCACGGGAAGAGACATCAAAACCAACCAGTTCTTGTCTGCTATGTCATGGCAATGGGTGAGTGGATACTTTTTGCAGGAGAAGCTACCTTCTCGGAACTCGATGATCGGGAGCCGGCAAAACATAGGCTCGACTCACCAGAGGAGGCTCACTCTATGATGGTAAAGGAGGCCCATATCTAGAGAGATGGGCATTTGGAAAACCCGGGCTATGGAGACTGGAAACAAGGTCTCGCCGGCCGTCAAGCCCATTGCTAGTATGCGCGTAGCCAGCAGAATGTACGATATCGAGAAACACGGTTCTTAGATAAATAGCGAATAAATGCTAACCACTTCGGCTTCTCATCTTAGACCTGGGTTTGGATTGAAAATAAGAAAAGAAAAGAAAAAAAAAAAAAACACAATAATTTCATCTGTAAGCTATTATCTCGTCTATGCATCCAGGGATGCCAAATCAGATTTTGTATCACCTATAACAGCTATATCATTGGAAAAGTTCTTTGCTTGCAAGACATGCTTTGAGTGGCTCGCGACCAAGGCTGGCCTTTCAATGCCACACCCTGTCGGCTCACCATTGGTCCTTATTTCGATGAAAAAACTCCTCGAGCCCAACTGGCTTCTCTACAAGTAAATCCACACTAGCTTTGATGTTCGCGCCAGCATAGTATCCAGGGTCCTCTAGCAGCATGAGATTTTCATATACCTCCTCCGCCATGTCAGCAGACATCGAAGAGGTTAGAAATGATTTGAATGTTTCCCCGGGGACCGAAACAACGTTTACGGTATTTCCAGTGGCCGAAGAAAAGTGCGTGGCAACTTCATCAAACGTATAGTATTGACTAGCCGCGTGAATGGTTCTAGTACCCGTCTGTGGTTGGTTCATAATTGCAGCCCGGACAAAATTACCTGAATAAAAAATCAGTGGCTGTTGTCTGATTGAGCTCGGCACTTAGGTATCTTACCGGTATCAACATTCACATCGATGAATGGTGCTGGGGCACTCGACTTTGTTGGCGTTGCTAGGACGAATGAGCCATCGTCTTGTTTCCGAATCAAGCCGAAGAGCTCAGTTGCGAAAATCCCCAGCATGACGAATGTAGCCGGCAGTCCACTCGCCTTGATGTATCGTTCAACTTCCGCTTTGCCATCAAAATGAGTAATATGAACCAAGCGCCCATTGGTTTCCTTGTTTGCATCAATAAGGGAAGAAAAGATAAGATGTTTCACGTCTGCGGCTTTGCATGCGTCGGTGACAATTTTTCCTTGGGCAATTTCTGGCGTCGCAGATTGGTTCTCCCAGAAGTTTGTAACCAGAAATATGGTATGAGAGCCGTCAAGAACTGTTATCATGTCCTCGAATGATGACATGTCACCCTGTGACGTTGAATAAATCCAGAGTTAGTTCGTGAGCGGTCCAATGTGAGGATGAAGAAAGAGTGGAGGTACCTTTACAACCTCCACGCCGTGCCTTGACAGCTCCAAGGCTTTGGACTGGCCCGTATCGCGAGTCACTGCTCTAATCCTGAACTCCTTTGACAGATTCGCATCGTCGAGTATGGTACGGATGACTGAGCCACCTTGTTTGCCGGTGGCTCCAAACACAGTTATTAATTTCGACATTATGTGTTCAAGATAGAAAACTTTGCAAGATAAGATTTGCTCTCCTCGGGGGATCTCTTTGGGTCTGGTGGGATCTTAAACGGATATACCTTCAATTTATAGACACTCCTGTAGCTTCAAGTTGGTCAACACGCCCATCGGCTCGGGCGTTCGGCCGTTCACTTCGCCGACGGGAGGACATCCTTCAATCCTCATCCCGCGTCACGGTCGATAAAGAGACACAAGCTCCGGGACTATTTAATTAACCCATTTATGACTCATAGATCAAGAAGCAAAAGTGCCGTAAAGCAGTGCATGTTTGCCATTGACAGCAGGCTTCCAATGTTGATTGGGCAGTTCATTGCGACCGAAATTGTAGGTTGGAGCAGATATCTACAATAGTCTAGTGTCAGTCTTTGTCACCCAGTAGCTTCATGCCCTTTTCTTCATAAGCAATCCTTTCTAAGCTCACCTGTATCTCTGTTTCCGGAAGGGTGAGCAGAGGAACTCATAAGAATTAATGAGAACCAGTCAGATACAGAGCACTGTGTTCGAAATCCAGTAGCAGAACAACAATATTCTGCGATAAGAACAGCCACTGTTCAGAAGAAACAAGATGGGACGGCGAGAAAGTGACTTGTAGATACATGAGGAGTTGTCCTGAGGTCAGGTATATTGTTTCATTGAATGTTGCCCAGGTGGTTTGCAACGGCTGCCGATCCGTGCAGAAAAGCCTTGTGTTTACATTCATCGTGTTTTCAAAGAGATCGAACCCTCACTTCTTCCTCCCCTGATCAGTCTGGCCTTCCTCATCACCACCCATCACTTCAGAACTTTGACCATCAACATCTTATCATACTCTTCTTCATCAAATAGTCTCCACACACGTACAATCTGCGGCAACATGCCTAAATCAAACGCGACCAAGGAAGCATCTAGTACCGTGCATGCCGGGCCCATGACGAGCAATAAAGCTCTGAACCTACTACAGACCGAGCAAAGCTTGCTTCTCGATAAGTTCGAGGCGTTACGCATCCTCGAAATTCGCCCTCCTCCTATTTTCCCTCAGCTGGTAGTTTGTGGCAACAGATCGAGTGGCAAAAGCTCTGTGCTAGAAGCCATTTCCCACGTCCCCTTTCACGTTAAAAACAACACCTGCATCAAATTTGTGATCGAAGTCAAGCTACGACCTCATCTAGTAGCCAGTGTCAAGGTTTCAATTCGGCCTGGTCCGTCGCGCAGTGAGGTTGAAAAGCAGAAGCTTCAAAATTTTTCTGCGAAGAAATTCACACGCATTGATGAGATCCCAACTGTGATCGCGCAAGCCCATGACTTCTTACGCGTTGAAGGAGAGAGGAAGATCTACGACGACGTTCTTGAAATCGAGATAGCAGGCCCTGATCAAAGACATCTGACGCTTGTGGACCTTCCCGGTCTTGTTCCAGCAACCAGAGGCCAAAAGGATAAAGCATCTGAGATCGCATACGCCCTCACTTGCCAATACATGACAATGGCGAACAGTGTTAATTTGGTCATCCTATCAGCGGCAGCCGACCTATCAACTCAGTACATTCATGAGCTTGCAACACGAATTGACCCTTTAAATGAGAGAACTATCGGTATTATCACCCACCCTGACATGCTCGAACCGGATTCCGAGAATGAAAAGTTATGGCTAAAAGTGGCGAGGAATGAAGGTCCAAAACTAAAACTGGGATGGTACACGTTGCGAAATAAGTCTCTTGAGGCTTGCCACACCTCCCATGGGGATCGAGATGATAAAGAAAGCCATTTCTTCCGGAGCGGGAATTGGGCAATCCTGGAAAAGAACCGTGTTGGCCTCGATAGCCTGAGAGGTGTATTGAGAAGCGTCTTGTTCATGCTCACTCGTTTCAATCTTAAAGACACTATCGCCGATATCGAAAGGAATTTACTAGAAAGACAGAGGATGTTGGCAAATATTGGCCCCCCAAGATTAACCCTTCGACAGCAAAGGGGATTTCTACTGTCTTTAAGCAGCAGCTTCAATCGTATTATGAGTCAGGCTTTAAGTGGCATGTATCAGGATAATTTCTTTCGGCAGTCCAACTTCAGTTTCTCCCCTGCCTCTGATATTCGCCGCCTTCGTGCCACGGTGAGTCGACTTAACGAAGATTTTGTCGAGGCAATGGAAAAGATTGGTCACAAAACTTCAATCGTCGGCTTTAATGATGAGAGCTTTTCTCTGCTCTCGTCTAACCCTTATTCGAGGCTCAGATATCCTCTGACAAGAAGTTGGCATGACTTTCTGGTCGACACATATCATCGTGAGCGCCAGTATTGTGATGGTGTCCCAGGAAGCACCGAAGTGCACTTCATATGCAGTCTTTTCCAAGATCAGTCTCATCCATGGGAGGAGATCGCACGGGCACACCTAATGAAGATGTGGGAAAAAGTCGTCTCATTCCTCAATTTGCTTTTACACTTCCTTACGGACGAAGAAACTTTTCAGAGACTGATGATTACACACTTTATTCCAAAGCTGCAGAACTTGAAGGATGCTCTGAACTTGAAACTTGATGAGTTGGTATCCTTTAAGAGACGAGAACAGCCAAATCCTATCGCAAGGGGCTTCTTCCATCGAGACCGTAAGTCTCATATCGATCGACGAAGCAAGACACCCGAGCATCCGTTGGGGAATAAGACAGAAAACAACCCCAACTCCAATTCATTGTTCACCATCAGTTCGCCCAAGAAAATTTCTATCTCAGCCGAAGACCGAGAAGCCGTCGCCAAAATCATCGACCAAATGCAAGCGTACTACGATGTAGGTCATCCCCCTTTCCCGCAAAGCAATCGGCTAATATATTTCAGTCAGCAATGTCTACATTCATCGATAACGTTGCCATATTAGCAATAGAAAATTGCCTTCTTTTCCCACTAAGCGGCCTTTTCACCAGTCAGACAATCAACGACATGGAGGACACGCACGTCAAAGGTCTGGCCGCGGAGAAACCTTCCATAACAGCAAAGCGCGACCGATTAACACTAGAGAAAGAGGGGCTGCAATGTAGCTTGAACTTTTTCAGTCAATACAGACTGGAAAAGGTACCAGTACTATCTGCATCTGGTTCTTTTCAGATGTCAAACTTGACCTTCGTGGAACGTCCAAAAGATTCGCTATTTCATGAATCCTCATTCAGCAGCTCCCAAGGCAAGCTCTTCACTTCTTTGCAAAGTCATCCGGCGACAAATACCTCGTTTCAGACTTTATTTCAAAACGCAGAATCCTCAAATGTGCCAACCGTAGGTGCGACCGGACTGTTTGGATTTCGAAGCAGTGACAGCAAAGCCTTGAGTGGAGATACGCCTGGTAAAACGCGAGAGGGGAATGAAAAATTCACTTTCGCCGAAGAAATAATTGCAAAAACTCCTTCCACTGGGGGGCGCGGGCTGTTTTCACCGATGCTAGACATGCCCAAGCCGCCAAACAAAGCAGGGATGGACGGCGGTTTATTTGAAACTAGACAAAGCATAAACGCTTCCGGAAGTCTTTTCGGCAGTGCGAGGAGCATAGGCACACCGGTACCTCAAGAAGAAAGGATATGTTTCTCTCAGCCAAACGAAATTGGAACGGCTTTTAAAGACGCACCCGTGGCTCCAGTGATGCAGAATGGTGGGCAGAATAGGCCGCCTAACCCAAAGGATGGTTCAATCTGCGCATCCAGCAGTGGGCGCGACAAGGAATTACGTCCAAAATCCACACGTGGAGTCACTGATACAATCAATGGTACCACGTAAGTCTACCAAACGATCCGCATTGTGGCATAACATGTTAGGAGAACATATCTGTGCCAGCTTCTGGAAGAGTACGATGATACCTTGCAGCACGTGTTATGGGGTTTAACATTAGACCACATATCATTCATCACGATCCAAATATTCTTCCAACGACTGATCTGAATTTATGCCCTTCATAGAACTTCATTTCATCGAGACTTTGATCCAAGCCGCAAGGAGCTTTGCGATTACATGAGTATCAGTGCGGCACTCGATTTTCGTGAATTTTCTCACGAGGTAATGTTGGATTCTTGTCTTCACTATAATTGAACGGTCGTTAATATTAAAACAGGAATTGCGTTTGAGTGATTATCAATCACCGCCCGAGGAGGTTTGAGGCAGCAGCAGAATGTTTTGATTTCTTAATAAAATAAGAAAAAAAAAAAAAAAAGAAAAAGAAAAAGAAAAAGAAGAGGGTGAGTATCAATGGGTTTAAGAATTCACTTCAGTGACGCAATGTGGTCCGGCTAAAATAATATGACTTCTTTTCAGACGCTCCCCATAAATCCAAAATATAGAGCCGAGGACATCTAGTGTCATTGCGGCCAACATAGAAGAAATATCACTAGTATCATGGGCTCGAGAATCAGAAAATGGTGGAAGAGATTTGTCCAGATAACATCCACGGATTGTTTGCATTTTCTTCAGAGTCTGTGTGCCACTGGCAAGACGCAAGAGCGAATGGGATGATATGCACGCATGCTGTATTTACGTTTAGCTCCCGCGCCCCCGGTGCAAAGTGCGGAACTTGAAGATAGAAATCGTATTGCTATCTATCACGGTAGGAAACAGTCCCCGGTATAGCACTACGTGGGCGTGTCCCAATACTACCTCTTTTTAAAAAGAGCCGCCTACCTCGACGGCACAAAACAGAATCGCGAAACGCGCGAAATCGCAGAGCTCCCTGTGGGGCAACGGAACAATAAACAGAAAAGCAACATGAACGCCAGCGGGAGACAAAGTAGAAACCAGAAAGGAGGTAAAACTAAAACGCCATGCCATGCTTTCAGGCCATATGTACCTTGATGTAGACAAAAAAGAGGGTCTGATCTCTCCATGCTGAATCAAATACAAGTTCCAGGGGGTCTGATGGCGGAGTCATGATTTTCTTGTTTCCCCCCGGCACAATTAAAATTTGATTCGACTTTAATTCAACAAAAGACGATTCATACTGATCCTAATAGACATAGCGAAAGCGAAGATTCTCTCTATCTGTCAAGTCTTCGAATCCATCGAAATCCTCTCCTCTCTCGGTCGTTGTAGTCTCGGCTGCCGCAAGCTCGTCCTTTCTGGAATTTTGGCGTTTGAGATGAAATCGCAGGAATATCAAAATTAACTCCAGAAGAGTATAGCAAGCGATATGAATGCTGAAAGCCGTAAAATAGCGCGGTGCATCTTTGGTCAGGAAAATCTGGGGCCCTGTATATTTTTTTAGATTAGCATATGATCCAGATAAACTTTGAGATTTGATAGGATGGCGTGCTACCAATTGCGTTTCCAGTTGCCCAGGCAATGAAATTGGCAGCAATCACTGTAGATTTTTTGGTCTGCCCGGCCACATTTCGTGAAATCATTGATAAAGTCAAAGTTTGGGCTGCCCAAAAGGAAAGTGTAATATAGTAACTGAGAAGCAACCCGGCTTTGGTTGCGGTATTTTTATTTTGGACAGTCATGAGAACGATTGTGCCGATAAAAGAACTAGATGGAGTATATTAGCACACATCCACCAACAGATAGTTGGGGATTTTTAGTGTTGTCTAAAAGGAAAAACGAAAAAAGAAAAGAAAAGAAAAAAAAGGGAGGGGGGATTCCCAAAGGTAACTTACGGTATACAATATGCTGCCATGACTATTAGATTTTGATTTGTCCTTTTAACTATCCATGCAGATGATAGTAGGACAAAGATTATGTACGCTCCAAGAACCATAGAAAGGAGTTGAGTTTGTAAAGTCGTGAAGTGGAACCCTTTTATGATAATGTTGGCAAATGTTCCCAATCCACTAGTTGGCATGGTGGTAAACAATTGAATGCCACAGTAGCACCACATTTGTGGATCCCGAAGAGCTTCGAGAACCTGATATTTGCGGAAGGTTTTATTCTGAATGCCAGTTCGGTTTTCTCGAACACGCTCGACCATGAGGTGCTTGTCCTCCTCCGAGAAGCAGCTAGCAGTCATCGGTGAGTCCGGCATGAAGAGCAGAACGAAGACTCCAAATAATACAGAGAAGCATCCATAAGTCATGAAGAGCGCTTGCCATGACTTGAGAACTTTGTCGGCACCTATCATACTAAATAGGTATGCTAAGAGACCCCCGATCATTTGCTGGAACCCGTTCATCATATACCTGCGCGAATTTTGAGAATACTGTATCAGAATGGCTTCCAGGGTAGAAGGGGCTTACCAGAAAGTGACAGTTTGAGCTTGCTCTTCTCTCTTATACCACATCCCAGACAATCGTACGAAAGTGGGTTGTGCACATGCTTCGAATATACCGAGAAGGATTCGAAGAGCGAGAAGGCCACCAAAATTCTTCACGCTAGCATGAAGTGCAAGGATAGATCCCCACACGATAATATTGCAGCCAAGATACTTCGCGACAGGAACTCTTTGGATAATCCAATTGGTTGGGTATTCAACCACCAAAATTGACAAGTAGATACAAGTAGATAGCCATGCGTACTGAGTTGGGTTCAAATGTTAGAAGGGAATTACATTTCTCACTATTTCAAAGGCGTACCTGAGAATTGTTGATGTTTGCGTAGTCAAGTAGACCCATAATCGAGGTGAATGATAATGTTCCCTTATCTAGAGCTTGCACAAGGTAAGTGAACACCATAATTGTCAAGACCCGTTTGTCAATCAAACGCTTGAGACGACGGTTGGTTGCCTCGTCGATCTCAACACGTCCCATAGCAGCATATTTCTGAACTTGGTCATCAACACGATCACCAGGATCGACTTTCTTCAACTCATCAATATCTTCGGTCACCTGTTGCTCGATATGGGCCAGTCCCATCTTCTTCGCATTTTGTGGCGCTTTAAGATCCTCCGCATGATCCATTTTGTCTCGAGAGAAACCCTTTCTAGGAGCGGTAAAAGGGCGGATCTAGGTCACTGATAAAAACAGATTGCTCCTTTCTTGGGAAAACAACCTCTATATACCATTGACCACCAGACTTGATCATTGCGCACAGACTTCCCATGAGCCTAGAAGCCATCAAGCTCCACAACTCATGTGCCAACCCCACACAAGCTTAACCCCGCGTCCTTGACCCCAGATTTGACACAGACCCAAGATTAACGTTTGCCAAGACGGAGAAATCACCGACGAAACAAAGGAAAGACATATACACATACTGTCGCAACCGAGCTGAGCTATTCCGCCAAAGGATTCAGGAACGCCATCGCTAGTCTTGGCCTTTGAGTTCTCGGTCTAATGACGACCGAATACACACCGCCGTCAAGATCTCGGGGTAAGAATCATCCAAGGAGTTGAATTTATACTATTTGGTATATTATTTATAAGGTTTAAATGTTTAGAACCTCTTCAAATTCGCCCTCCTCTAGCGTCGCAGCCACGAGATCTCGATTTCGCAAGGATTTCGGGGGGCGGGCGGGCGCCCGCCCGCCGCCCGGCGCGGCGGGCCCG